>CM073601.1:6837500-7445000 GCA_037074985.1 Solanum bulbocastanum
CAAGGTAAACTTTTCAGTTTCTTCCAAATTTCCTTCTAGCCTTTGTTGCTTAGTTTTTCAGCTCGCATACTAGTACCTTCCATGTACTGATGCCAGTTGGCCTGCATCGTCTTATGATGCAGATACAGGTACCCCGGATCAGCATCCTGCACGTCGTTGATCCAGCTGAGCACTCCAGAGTCAGTGGTGAGCCTCCTTACATTCCGGAGGACTCAATTATTTTGTGTTCTTAGTTTTTGTTTTATTAGAATGTTGCGGGGTTTGTCCCAACATCCATCTCAGTATTTAGAGGCTTCATAGACAGTCAGTCAGTTAGTTTGGAGTCTCTCATGCATGTATATATTTAAATATCCTATTTTGAGAGTCGAGATGCCTTGTTGGCAAATTACTTTCAGTTGAGTTGTTTTATAACCTTTCATTGCATTGAGTTATCCTGTTGAGTTAAGTTTCCGCTGAGTTAAGAAAGCCAGGCCAAGGGTTCGCTTGGGGGGCCAGCGATGGTCTTCAAGTGCCGGTCACGTCTGGGGTGTAGGCTCGGGGCGTGACATTTTCTGCCTTCTACTGCTACTAGTAAAGCAACTATTTATAGCTCTTCAATTCATTTTCAATCAAATAGATTTGTCAAATATAAAATATTTCAGAGAAGAAGTATGAGTCTACGCGAGATAGCTAGTGATGTAACGAAATGTACAATTATTGGTGAATTACCAATTGACATACTACATAGAAATCAAAGATGTCGTAATAACAAGCATCTTATCAAAGCTATGGCTACATATATGGTCCACACTGCCACATCTTGTGTTTGATCACCTGTTCTTTCATCATGTTGGGGCTTCTGCTGCAAACATAATCCGTAAAATTCTAATGCATCATACTGAAAATATTCAGGGATTCCATCTTATATCGAAGTCACACACACTTTTACAGTCAGATGTGGATCAATTCATCATGTTTGTCTCGAATCATGGTGTCCAAAAGTTCACTCTAGATATGGACACTGATGGAAAATATGTGTTACCTGATAGCATATTTGTAACATCCGACAATTTGAAATAGCTATGAAGAAGCTTGAAATTGGAAGTAGCCATTTTTGGAAAAAAATACAGAATCTGGAAAATTTGGCTAAGTGTGGAAATCAGTGATTTTTGGCCAACTTTGAGCAGTCGTAACTCCTAGATCACGATGAGTTAGGAGTAGTTCCAGTTATGGTTGCGAAGCTTGTGGAATGATCTTTCCAACGCCACTGAGATTGCTCGATTTCGAGTTCGTATGAGCGAGTTATAGCCATTGAAAGTTGGGCAGTTGGCAGGGAATCCGTCCCGAAATTTTAAGGGCATTTTGGTCTTTTCCCTAGCCATTTCTTTTGAGGTTATATTGTGTGTTAGGCTGTTTTTGGATCATTTTATCCTATTGTTTAAAAGAGAAAGAGTTAGGGTTCTTGAGAGTGAAGAAGAGAAGAAGAAGAGAAGAAGAGGAGAAGAAGAGGAGAAAGGAGATCAACAAGTTCCCGTCGTGGATTTTCGTCGGGGGTGATCCCTATCAAGGTATGTGAGTTCTTTGTGTGGTTTGATCCTTTCCCCCACACACCAAGCTCATTTTTTTTTATGATTTGAGAAAAGATTGGATTGGTGTTGAAGTTGTTAGTTGTTGTTGATGTTGTTAGTTGTGTTGTTGAAGTTATTGTTGGTTGTGGGACATGATTGGATTGTGTATTTGAGTTGTAGTTTATTGTATGTTGAGAGATTGATGATCCCTAGTGTTTGGGGTTAAATCCATTGAAGTAAGGGTGGTTTAGAGTTGAAGAAAAGAGGGAGAAAAATCGTTTTTTTTTTTCTGGGAAAAGGGCTGGCAGAAGGCAGAGTGGCCAGCAGTCCCCTTGAAGCTGAGGACTGGTGCCTGGCAGAGTGGCCAGCAGTCCCGTTTGAAGTTGAGGGCTGGCGCCCCGCGCCTCTTAGAGCGCCAAGAACGCCAATCCTTCCCGTTACATTAATTCCCCATTTGTATTTTATTTTGTTCCTAGGTATTATACCTATGTTTCCTAGTTGTTTCCAACACTCCAAGGTACTTCTAAAAGTCAAGAACTCATCTGTAACATGTGAGCAAACACCTTGAATTCAAAATTCCAATTCAAGGAGAGTTAGTTAGAAGTCAATTGAAGTTAGAAATTAAGAGTTAAGCTTAGAAGTTAAGCAAGTCAAGCTAGTTGTAAAGTTGTTCAAGAGTCTTTATTGAACGTTTTAACTTTATTTTTAGACTCAAGTGTCAAGTCAAGCAAAGAGCTTAGAGTTTCAAGCTAAGTAAAGAGTCTCAAGTTTCAAGTTGAGTTCATTTTCTCAAAGTTATTAGGGAACTATGTATTCCCAAAGAAGTTTTAAAGAAATGTCTTTACATTTAAACAAGGTTGGAAACTGAAATTTCCAAAGAGCCTTCGGGATAGTTTTTTTTGAGTAATTATCTCATGTCAGCAGGAAGAAATGTGTTTTAAAAACATAAGAGCCAGTACATTTTTGGGAGTAGTATCGAGCACCGAATTGGGGGAGCGTTCAAAGAACCCACAGCCCCCATAGAACCATGTTAGACACCATGGGTAGAAAAGGATCATACTCTTTAGATGAATCCTTTTCATATTAGACTAGTGGATCCATTAGGCAGTTCAGGTCTTATACCTTTGGCCGGGTATAGGATGCTCTGGCAGCGGGAGGTTGATCGCTGTATCATCACTTTAGCTCTTATGTGATGGTTGTCGGTTAGAGAAACTCCCACAGCAGTTATTGTATTTTTATACACGGAAATTATTGTATTTTATATACATCAGTTCAATTGTATTTCTATATACATCTCAGGCTTATTGTATCCTTGTATACACACAGAGTTTTATAGCATGTTTTAAACAGTCTTTCTTTATATCACACTTGTTTTAAATTGCCTTATATTGAAAGAAGTCAGTCAGGTTGAGTTGAGTTGAACAAGGTAAACTTAGCCTTTGTTGCTTAGTTTTTCAGCTCGCATACTAGTACCTTCCATGTACTGATGCCAGTTGGCCTGCATCGTCTTATGATGCAGATACAGGTACCCCGGATCAGCATCCTGCACGTCGTTGATCCAGCTGAGCACTCCAGAGTCAGTGGTGAGCCTCCTTGCATTCCGGAGGACTCAATTATTTTGTGTTCTTAGGTTTGTTTTATTAGGATGTTGCGGGGTCTGTCCCAACATCCATCTCAGTATTTAGAGGCTTCATAGACAGTCAGACAGTCAGTCAGTTAGTTTGGAGTCTCTCATGCATGTATATTTTTAAATATCCTATTTTGAGACTCGAGATGCCTTGTTGGCAAATTACTTTCAGTTGAGTTGTTTTATAACCTTTCATTGCATTGAGTTATCCTGTTGAGTTAAGTTTCCGCTGAGTTAAGAAAGCCAGGCCAAGGGTTCGCTTGGGGGCCAGCGATGGTCTTCAAGTGCCGGTCATGTCTGGGGTGTAGGCTCGGGGCGTGACAATATTCACTTGTTCAACGTTGACACATTTGAAGCTATTGAGGTGTATGTTTAACCTGCCTGTTGATGCCCAATTCCTCAATCTTGTTTGCCTTCAGTTGGAACATTTTTCAATTGACTGTCCTGTTGGATCAAATAGCGCAACTCTTATTCTGCCAATGCTTGAGACATTGAAGTTAATGTGTTGTTTTAATGTTCATTCTGTTAATTTGGTTTGTCCTAAACTTGTGAACTTGTCTATCCTTACCAGCTATACAGTTGCGTTTCAGTGTTTTAATGTGAATCCATTCTTCGAAAGGATTAAGCACCTCTGCTTGGATGGCTCATCCCTAAAGGCGAGAATATTAATTAATACCTTGCAGTTTTTTTAAAGAAAAATTTGCTATACTAAGTAATCAAATCTCAGATGTTAATTTTTCTTGTTGTTTTTTCAGAACTTAGGATCGGTTCCTGCGACAGATAGGCTTGATGTATCACTAAACTTGCAAAGCTTTAAAATTTGTGACCTGAAGATTTCTGTTAAGTGTTTTTCCTGTCTACTTTGCCTACTGCAGAATTTCCTAAGCTTGTTGAACTCGACATAGATTTACTTGAGAAGGTAAAACACATATCGTGAATAACAAGTGTTGTGGCTGAGCTACATAGGCTCGAAAGCTGTAGATTAAAGTCCATCAGTTAAACATTGTTTGCTGGAAAATTATACTGTGAAATAGGTTAAGTATTACTTTCTACATAATTGAATCTTGCATACCCTTGGTGAAATTTCTAATTTCGTGAATGATTATATATCTTATATGTAACCTTCATTTTCCTTATACATGGAGTTGTATTTAGTACCTCTATTAAATATTGAACAAACTTTAGCGATATTTTTTGAGTTTGCTATTAGGTATAGTTCTATGTAAATGTTATCTGTATTGACTGATTTTGTTCTATATTATTGTTTCTTTTAGGTTGATGCGACACGAAATCACTCATCAGAACTGCTCTATTACTTGAAGGCACATGACCAAGTGATTAGTGAAGTTCTGAGGATTATTCGAACAGTGAGGTTAAGGAAATTCAAAGGGACAGCTATTGAAATGTACTTGGTAGAAGTTATCATTGATAATTCTCCAAATCTCAAGAGGATGAACATCAAAACAGTGCAAGAAAAGTAGTAACAACACTTGCTGTATTGAATCGTTTGAAGGAACTTGTACGCTATGTTTGGGCATTACCAATAGCAGAAATCAAGTACATTTAGGACTGATTCAAGAAGTGACGTTTATTTCATATTTAAATTGAATATTGAGTGTCATCTGCATATCTATTGGGAGTCTTTGCATAATTTCACTCCTTTTTTCTGCTGGTAATCTTATCGATTTGTGAAATTAGATATCGTTCATGATCGAATTGGACGTTGAACTTAATTCAACCTCATAAGATGATTTATGAGCTGAGCATTCTCTAAGATCATACAAGGAGATGAAGTCTCAATCCACAACCAATGTGGACTTTAGTTGTTCTTCAGAGTGCTATCTGATGTATTTATTCATATCTTCCAAACGAGTTAGTAAATTTTTCCCCCAAGAGCAATAGCAACAACTACGCCACTTCAATCTCAAACAATAGTAATTGAAGTATTTAAGAAGATTTGTATACTTTAGAAATGGACAAGTAAATAGGGGCAAAGGGAGTATATTGTAGCTTATTCTACTAAAATATTAAATTTTGGATCATTAGATGTTTTCTTAGACTGCCTTAACTTTTATCTTTCAAAACTATTTCGAGTGATTTGTTATCCAAAGTGTGTTTTGGGCCTTTTTCCCTTAAAGTCCAAGATTTTGGGTCTTCCTTCCTTTCCTTTGTGGATAAATTTAACCCAAATTTGATTAGCCCACTTTTGCTCATAAACTCAATATGGTGCATATGTAAGACTTTCTTTTAGGTTTTATTTAAGAAGAATCACAAGAGTTTGAGAGCAGCCATATAGAGAGAAAAGTGAGACGTACAGATTTTCGCACAAGTCCTAGTAGCCAATTTCAAATCGTGATTTCCGCTTAGTTTCTTGTCCGATTGAGCTGATTTTTCGACAACTTGTTCCCTTCAACTTAATCTTTGATTGAGAATTGAGAGATGGTGATTTGGAGTCCTGTAGCTCCAGATTTTAGCTCGTGAACAGTAGCTGCGGGTTTTCTTTTTTGCTTCTTTTATTCCTCTATTTTTGGTGTTATCTTGTGGTTATGTTGCTCATTGTTTGACACTTTGTTGGTGGCCATTTTGGAGAACACTTATGTTTGTTGATTTTAGTGGAGCTTTGGCCTTGTGGTTTTTACTCTTCACACCGAAGAGGTTTTCCATGTTAAATTTGGTGTCTTGTGTGTTGATTTATTTTTCTTGCTTGGTTGATTTGTTTGCTGCCCCAAACCGTGTTTTTTTTGCATTATTTTGTCTTCTCTTAGTTCAAATAGAAGAGAAAGTTTTGACTTGAGTTTTCTTCTGCTATTGCCCTGTCGTGCACATTTATTTTGTGCTTGTCTTTCCCAACATGTTTTGAGTTCCCCTAATCAATGTAATTTCTTGTAAGTTGTATGAAAGAATCTGGAAAAAATTGAGAACTAGGCATTCTTAAGGAAGTTATACCTTCTTGACTCCGACTCGCTCAGTCCTTTTTAACGTGTTCACTTATACTAAAATAAATGTCAATTTTAACTTGTCCAGTTTGGAAAATCAAGAAATTACTTACCATTTTATAGCTATTTTATCCTTATTATTAAGTACTATTCATTTTTAAGTACATCTTTCAAAACATTTAATTTATTATATTGAAAGAATGATTTAACGAACTTTATTAATTACTCCCTCTGTTAACTTTTACATGTCACGTTTCACTTCTCAAAAATTACAAAAATTATAAATGGACCAACATTTTAATATATATTTTTTCATGGTATTAATACTTATATGATTGGAACTTATAAAAAATTTCATCTAGTTTTCTAAATCTTGGTTCCAGTGTTGATTTGGGAAGTTCAACAAAAGGTCCTTCGAAGAACTCAATAAAAGCGCCTATTGGCTTTCTTTTCTATTTAATATAATATAATATATATCTGTGTAGTAATATCCACAAATTTATGGTCTTCACTCCTAATACTACTAAGGCACTATTTATAGACCCTCAATTCAAACAGAATTGTAAAATATTTCATAGAAGAAGTATGGGTGAGGTAGCTAGTAAAGGAAGGAAGTCTACCACTATCGGTGACTTACCAAATCGCATACTACATACAATACTAGAGTTTATGCCCATCCAAGATGCTGCAAAAAGTAGCGTCTTATCGAAGAAATGGATACCTATATGGTCCACACAGCCACATATTGTGTTTGATCCCCTGTTTTTCCAGTATGTATCTGATGAAGGTTGTTGTTTTTGTATGTGATGCTAAGTGCTGTCATGTTAGTACTTTTGTCTTGATATATTTGGTATAACTTTTGAATTAATTTTAATACAAAGTTCTAGAATGTAGAAGATATTGTAATATGTGGTGGAGCTTGATTTAAGCACAAAATAGGGAGTATGTTTCAAGGATTTAAGGGATTTGACACCACCTTATGTATCTATATATATGTAAGCTTTTGCTGAAAAAAATAGATCTGCTCCCTTTCTCCAAATTATCTCTTTATTATCATATTTGTCTTCTCTTTCTCTCCTTCAATTGGCATCAGAGCTAACTTGATCTTTTAGGGACTGTTTGAGAAAGAAAAACACAGCAAGATCACCTACCAAGTTTAACTTGTCTAAGTTTTTTTGTTCAGTTTCCTTTCACATGGCCTCTAGCAGCTCTCCCCTTTCACCCTCTATCTTTAATGGCGAGAACTACCAAGTTTGGGTAGTGAAGATGAAAACATACTTGAAGGGTCTTAGATTATGGAAGTATGTTGAGGAAGACAGCGCTCCAAAACCTTTGAGAGCAAACCCAACTCTTCAGCAGATTAGAAGTCATGAAGAAGAGATCGCAAAAGGTCCAAAAGCCCTGTCTTTCATTCACGCAGCTGTCTCATATTCGATTTTTACCAGGATCATGGCATGTGAATCTGTCAAAAAAGCTTGGGATTTGCTGAAGCAAGAATTCCAAGGGAGTGATAGGACGAGGCAAATGCAAATATTGAATCTAAGAAAAGAATTTGAGATGTTAAGAATGAAAGAGACCGAAAAGGTGAAAGATTATATTGATAGAATCATGAAAATCGTTAATCTGATCAGATTGTTAGGGGAAAAAGTAGAAGAGAAGAGGATTGTTGAGAAGGTGATGGTGACACTTCCAGAAAAGTTTGAAGCAAAAAATTCCTCAATTGAAGATACTTGGGATATGTCTCGTGTCACATTGAATGAACTATCCAACGCTCTTCTAGCAGTGGAAAAAAGGAAAGCTTTTAGAGAGGAAGAGAGTACAAGTGAAATCGCTCTTGTGGCTGTTTAAAGATCTAAAGCTCAATTGGATGGTGAATAAAAAAGACAACAAAATGGAAGATATGGTAAGGAGAAGAAGGAGCAATATAACAACCGAGGGAGATATAGAAGATCCAAGTATCCACCTTGTCCTTATTGTAAAAAGACCAATCATACAGACAAGTTTTGTTGGTACAGACCTGGAGTTCAATGCAGGTTGTGCAAACAGTTTGGTCATATGGATAAGGTGTGCATAATAAATCAAAACCGGCCAGCTCAAGTTCAAGCTCAGCCAGCTCAAGTTATTGAAAATGTTGAAGATCCTGAAGAGAAGTTGTTTGCTGCTTCTATTGCTGGAGAATGCAATGTAGCAGCTCAAGATCATGATGTATGGCTTGTTGATAGTGGATGCACGCATCACATGACAGCTAACTTGAACATTTTTGAATGGCTGGACAAAAATTATTTCTCCAAAGTCAGACTTGGAGATGGCAGACTTGTAGATGCAAAGGGCAAAAGAGCAGTTGCTGTTCAAACTCCCTCAAGTATGAAGATTATATCTGATGTATTATTTGTTCCTGAAATTAGCCAAAGTCTTCTCAGTGTTGGCCAATTGCTTGATAAAAATTATGGCCTGTTATTTAAAGATAAAACATGTGAAATCATGGATCCAATTGGTATAAAATTGCTCTCAGTCAAAATGAACAACATAAGCTTCCTTTTTGATTGGAAACATACTGACATTGGAGCTTATGTCAGCATATAAGATGAAACTTATGTCTGGCATAAGAGGCTTGGTCACATCAATTTTAAATCTTTAAAATTGATGCAAAATAAGGATCTTGTGGCAAATATGCCTTCTATAAATGAAACCTTTAATGTATGTGGGGATTGTCAAATTGGGAAGCTAAGTTAGTCACCATTTCCTATTAATCAAGCCTGGAGAGCTACTAAAAAACTCCAACTAATACATACTGATGTGTGTGGACCTATGAGCACTCCATCTTATAACTACAGCAAATATTTTATTTTATTCATTGATGACCTTACGAGGTTTTGTTGGGTTTACTTTCTAAAACATAAATCTAAAGTATTTGTTGCGTTTCAAAGGTTTAAAGCAACTGTTGAAAACCAATGTGGCTTTTTGATAAAAATCTTAAGGTCTGATAATGGGACTGAGTTCACTTCCAATCAATTCAAGAATTTTCTTCAGAAAGCAGGAATTCATCATCAACTTACAGTTACTTACACACCACAACAAAATGGTGTAAGTGAAAGAAAAAATAGGTCCATTATGAATATGGCTCGGTGTCTTTTGTTTGAGAAAGATCTGCCTAAGGTGGTATGGGCTGAAGCTGTAAATACCGCTGTCTATCTACAAAATAGATTGCCGACGAGAGAAATTGAAGGAAAGACTCCATACAAAGCATGGATTGGAACCAAGCCATTAGTTGCACATCTTAAAGTATTTGGTTGTATCTGTTACTCTTATATTCCTGATGTTAAAAGGGATAAACTTGATCAAAGAGCTGAAGTTGGAATATTTGTGGGATACAACAACACTTCTAAGGGATATAGGATTTTAAATCCTATTTCACAACAAATCCATGTAAGTAGAAGTGTTAAATTTGATGAGGATGCTGCATGGGACTAGAAGAAGATGGTTGTTTCTTCTTTCTAGATCACTAATCAAGAACAAAGTGTCCAAGAAGAAGAGTTGATTCCAGAGGAAGATGAGGACTTTGATGATTTTGCAGTAAGAGGTACCAGATCTATTGAAGATATATACAGCAGATGCAATGTCGCTATGTTGGAGCCAATAAGTGTAGACAATGCATTGCAAATTCTTGAATGGAGGGCTGCCATGGAGGAGGAGTTCAATATGATTAATGAGAATAATACATAGGTACTTGTACCTAGACCTCCTGACAAGCAGGGCGTTGGAACTGAATGAGTGTTCAAGATTAAGCTGAATTCAGATGGCACATTCAACAAGTACAAAGCAAGGTTGGTTTTAAAGGGGTATGCGCAACAGCATAGAATTGATTGTCATGAAACCTTTGCACCAGTTGCAAGGTTTGATACCATTAGATTGCTACTTGCAGTTGCAGCACACCAAGGTTGGTAAGTATTTCAATTGGATGTTAAGTCCGCCTTCCTTAATGGGTACCTTGAAGAGAAAATTTATGTAGAGCATCCTGAAGGTTTTGGAGGAGAGGGAGACCAGGTATATTTGATAAGAAAAGCTCTTTATGGCTTGAAATAGGCACCTAGGGCCTGGTATGCACGGATCAATAGCTACTTACTGAATTTGGGGTTTAATAGAAGTTGCAATGAAGCAAACCTGTATATACTTCAAAATGATGATTTTCTCCTAGTTTCTCTCTATGTTGATGATTTGTTGGTGACTGGCAACAGTACACAGTCTATCACAGACTTCAAGGAGCAAATGAAGAAGGTTTTTGAAATGAATGATCAGGGAAAAATGACTTATTTTTTGGGAATGGAGGTTAATCAATCTTCTCAAGGAATCTTTGTTTCTCAGAAGAAATATGCTACCGAAATATTGAAGAAGTTTTGTCTTGACAAATGTAACCAGTAAGTACGCCTACAGTTTAAGGAGAGAAACTGATAGAGGAGGATGAGCCTGGTTTGGTCGATGCTTCAATTTATAGAAGTTTGATTGGTTCCCTGTTGTATTTATCAGTCACGAGGCCTGATATTATGTACGCAACAAGTGTGCTATCAAGGTTTATGCATTTATGAACTAAAACTCACCTCAGAGCAGCCAAAAGAATTTTGAGGTACATTCGAGGCACCATTGATTATGGTGTGTTTTATAAAATAACCACATCTATGAAATTGTTGGGGTTTACTGATAGTAACTGTGCTGGGTCGCAAGACGACATGAAAAACACTTCAGGATATTGTTTCACTCTCGGATCAGGTGTCATTTGGTGGTGTACAAAGAAGCAAGGGTCCGTAGCTCAATCAACAGCTGAAGCAGAGTATGTTGCAGTCTCCGGTGCTGTTAATCAAGCTTTATGGTTGAGAAAAATCTTGATTGACTTGGGGTTTCATCCAAGCAAAGCAACTGAAGTCCTTTGTGATAACAAATCTGCTGTTGCCATGGTAAAGAATCCAGTCTTTCATGGAAAGACTAAACACATTAAAATCAAATACCATTCCATTCGAGAAACAGAAAGGGAAAATGAAGTGCATATTTTGTATTGTTGTGGTGAAGATCAGCTAGCTGATATTTTTACCAAGGCACTGCAGAAACAAAGATTTGAGCTTCTTAGAGCTAAGCTTGGAGTATCCAGCAACACTTGCATCAAGGAGGAGCGATGAAGGTTGTTGTTTTTGTATGTGATGCTAAGTGCTGTCATGTTAGTACTTTTGTCTTGATATTTTTGGTATAACTTTTGAATTAATTTTAATACAAAGTTCTAGAATGTAGAAGATATTGTAATATATGGTGGAGCTTGATTTAAACACAAAATAGGGAGTATGTTTCCAGGATTTAAGGGATTTGACACCACCTTATTTATCTATATATATGTAAGCTTTTGCTGAAAAAACTAGATCTGCTCCCTTTCTCCAAATTATCTCTTTATTATCATATTTGTCTTCTCTTTCTCTCCTTTAGTATCTATTATTGGTGCTTCTGCTGCAACCGTAGTTTATAAGATTCTAATGCAACACACTAGAAATATTATGGGGTTTCATCACATCTTGAGTACGTGCAAACTTGCACAGTCAGATGTGGATCAATTCATCATTTTTGTCTCGAAGCATGGTATCCAAAAGCTCACTCTTGATATGGAAAATGAAGAAAATTACATGTTGCCTAATAGAATATTTACTTGTGCAACATTGACACATTTGAAGCTCTCAAGGTGTTTCTTTAGGCTTCCAGATGGTACCCGATTTCCCAATCTTATTAGCCTTCAGTTAGAACATTCTAAAATTATCGGTCATCGAGTATTAGAAGATGATCTTAATCTGCCAATGCTTGAGACTTTGGAGTTGAGATTTTGTGTTGACGTTGATTCTGTTAATTTGGTTTCTCCAAAACTTGACAACTTGTCTATCGTTAGCAACTATACAACAACATTTTACTATTTTACTGTGAATCCAATCTTTGCGATCATTAAGCACCTCTGCCTTAATGGAACATCCCTAGAGGTGACAAAATAACCTTGTGTTTATGTGTTTTTGATTCCTTGCTGTTCGTATTAAGTAACACCCCATAATTTCACTTTTTCTGCAAATATGTTGTTTCAGAAACTAGGGTCCGTTCGTGTGCCAAACAGGCTTCGCTGGCAACTAAACCTGCAAAGCCTGAAAATTTGTGACTTCAAGATTTCTGTTGAAAGTATTTCTTGTGTGTTTTGTTTACTTCGCAGTTCTCCTAACCTTCATGAAATTGAAATACATGAGGTTGTGAAGGTAAGTGAAGGAGAGAAAGAGAAGACAAATATGATAATAAAGAGATAATTTGGAGAAAGGGAGTAGATCTATTTTTTTCAGCAAAAGCTTACATATATGTATATAGATACATAAGGTGGTGTCAAATCCCTTTAATCCTAGAAACATACTACCTATTTTGTGTTTAAATCAAGCTCCACCACATATTACAATATCTTCTACATTCTAGAACTTTGTATTAAAATTAATTCAAAAGTTATACCAAAAATATCAAGACAAAAGTACTAACATGACATCACTTAGCATCACATACAAAAACAACAACCTTCATCACTCCTCCTTGATGCAAGTGTTGCTGGATACTCCAAACTTAGCTCTAAGAAGCTCAAATCTTTGTTTCTGCAGCGCCTTGGTAAAAATATCGGCTAGCTGATCTTCACCACAACAATACAAAATATGAACTTCATTTTTCCTTTCTGCTTCTCGAATGGAATGGTATTTGATTTTAATGTGTTTAGTCTTTCTATGACAGACTGGATTCTTTACCATGGCAACAGCAGATTTGTTATCACAAAGGACTTCAGTTGCTTTGCTTGGATGAAACCCCAAGTCAATCAAGATTTTTCTCAACCATAAAGCTTGATTAACAGCACCGGAGGCAGCAATGTACTCTGCTTCAGCTGTTGATTGAGCTACAGACCCTTGCTTTTTTGTACACCACCAAATGACACCTGATCCGAGAGTGAAATAATTTCCTGAAGTGCTTTTCATGTCGTCTTGCGACCCAGTCCAGTCACTATCAGTAAACCCCAATAATTTCATAGATGTGGTTCTTTTATAAAACACACCATAATCAATGGTGCCTCGAATGTACCTCAAAATTTTTTTGGCTGCTCTGAGGTGAGTTTTAGTTGGTAAATGCATAAACATTGATAGCACACTTGTTGCGTACATAATATCAGGCCTCGTGAATGATAAATACAGCAGGGAACCAATCAAACTTCTATAAATTGAAGCATCGACCAAACCAGACTCATCCTCTTTTATCAGTTTCTCTCCTTGAACTGCAGGCGTACTTACTGGTTTGCATTTGTCAAGACAAAACTTCTTCAATATTTTAGTAGCATATTTCTTCTGAGAAACAAAGATTCCTTGAGAAGATTGATTAACCTCTATTCCAAAGAAATAAGTCATTTTTTCCAGATTATTCATTTCAAAGACCTTCTTCATTTGCTCCTTGAAGTCTGTGATAGACTGTGTGCTGCTGCCAGTCACCAACAGATCATCAACATGGAGAGAAACTAAGAGAAAATCATCATTTTGAAGTCTATACAGGGTTGCTTCATTGCAACTTCTCTTAAACCCCAAATTCAGTAAGTAGCTATCGATCCGTGCATACCAGGCCCTAGGTGCCTGTTTCAAGCCATAAAGAGCTTTTCTTAACAAATATACCTGGTCTTAAAACCTTCAGGATGCTCTACATAAATTTTCTCTTCAAGGTACCCATTAAGGAAGGCGGACTTAACATCCAATTGAAATACTTACCAACCTTGGTGTGCTGCAACTGCAAGTAGCAATCTAATGGTATCAAACCTTGCAACTGGTGCAAAGGTTTCATGAAAATCAATTCCATGCTGTTGCGCATACCCTTTTACAACCAGCCTTGCTTTGTACTTGTTGAGTGTGCCATTTGAATTCAGCTTAATCTTGAATACACATTTAGTTCCAAGAGCCTGCTTGTCAGGAGGTCTAGGTACAAGTACCCATGTATTATTCTCGTTAATCATATTGAACTCCTCTTCCATGGCAGCCCTCCATTCAGAAATTTGCAATGCATTGTCTACACTTGTTGGCTCTAACATAGTGAAATTGCATCTGCTATATATATCTTCAATGGATCTGGTACCTCTTACTGCAAAATCATCAGAGTCCTCCTCTTTCTCTGGAATCAAATCTTCTTCTTGGGCACTTTGTTCTTGATTAGTGATCTGGAAAGAAGAAACAACCATCTTCTTCTAGTCCTATGCAACATCCTCATCAAATTTAACACTTCTACTTACATGGATTTGTTGTGAAATAGGATTTAAAATCTTATATCCCTTAGAAGTACTGCTGTATCCCACAAATATTCCAACTTCAGCTCTTTGATCAAGTTTATCCCTTTTAACATCAGGAATATAAGAGTAACAGATACAACCAAATACTTTAAGATGAGAAACTGATGGCTTGGTTCCAATCCATGCTTTGTATGGAGTCTTTCCTTCAACTGCTCTCGTCGAAAATCTATTTCGTAGATAGACGCGGTATTTATAGCTTCAGCCCATACCACCTTAGGCAGATCTTTCTCAAACAAAAGACACCGAGCCATATTCATAATGGACCTATTTTTTCTTTCACTTACACCATTTTGTTGTGGTGTGTAAGTGACTGTAAGTTAATGATGAATTCCTGCTTTCTGAAGAAAATTCTTGAATTGATTGGAAGTGAACTCAGTCCCATTATCAGACCTTAAGATTTTTATCAAAAAGCCACATTGGTTTTCAACAGTTGCTTTAAACCTTTGAAACGCAACAAATACTTTAGATTTATGTTTTAGAAAGTAAACCCAACAGAACCTCGTAAGGTCATCAATGAATAAAATAAAATATTTGCTGTCGTTATAAGATGGAGTGCTCATAGGTCCACACACATCAGCATGTATTAGTTGGAGTTTTTCAGTAGCTCTCCAGGCTTGATTAATAGGAAATGGTGAGTGACTTAGCTTCCCAATTTGACAAACGCCATATACATTAGAGGTTTCATTTATGGAAGGCATATCTGCCACAAGATCCTTATTTTGCATCAATTTTAAAGATTTAAAATTGATGTGACCAAGCCTCTTATGCCAGACATAAGTTTCGTCTTGTATGCTGACATAAGCTCCAATGTCAGTATGTTTCCAATCAAGAGGGAAGCTTCTGTTGTTCATTTTGACTGAGAGCAATTTTATACCAGTTGGATCCATGATTTCACATGTTTTATCTTTAAATAACAGGCCATAATTTTTATCAAGCAATTGGCCAACACTGAGAAGACTTTGTGGCTAATTTCAGGAACAAATAATACATCAGATATAATCTTCATACTTGAGGGAGTTTGAACAGCAACTGCTCCTTTGCCCTTTGTATCTACAAGTCTGCCATCTCCAAGTCTGACTTTGGAGAAATAATTTTTGTCCAGCCATTCAAAAATGTTCAAGTTAGCTGTCATGTGATGCGTGCATCCACTATCAACAAGCCACACATCATGATCTTGAGCTGCTACATTGCATTCTCCAGCAATAGAAGCAGCTAACAACTTCTCTTCAGGATCTTCAACATTTTCAGTAACTTGAGCTGGCTGGTTTTGATTCATTTTGCACACCTTATCCACATGACCAAACTGTTTGCACAACCTGCATTGAACTCCAGGTCTGTACCAACAAAACTTGTTTGTATGATTGGTCTTTTTACAATAGGGACAAGGTGGATACTTGGATCTTCTATGTAACATCCGACAATTTTAAATAGCTATGAAGAAGCTTGAAATTTGAAAGTAGCTATTTTTGGAAAAATTACAGAATCTGGAAAATTTGGCTAAGTGTGGAAATCAGTGATTTTTGGCCAACTTTGAGCAGTCGTAACTCCTAGATCACGATGAGTTAGGAGTAGTTCCAGTTATGGTTGCGAAGCTTGTGGAATGATCTTTCCAACGCCACTGAGATTTCTCGATTTCGAGTTCGTATGAGCGAGTTATGGCCATTGAAAGTTGGGCAGTTGGCAGGGAATCCGTCTGGAAATTTTAAGGGCATTTTGGTCTTTTCCCTAGCCATTTCTTTTGAGGTTATATTGTGTGTTAGGCTGTTTTTGGATCATTTTTATCCTAGTTTTAAAAGTGAAAGAGTTAGGGTTCTTGAGAGTGAAGAGGAGAAGAAGAGGAGAAGAAGAGGAGAAAGGAGATCAACAAGTTCCCGTCGTGGATTTTCGTCGGGGGTGATCCCTATCAAGGTATGTGAGTTCTTTGTGTGGTCTGATCCTTTCCCCCACACACCAAGCTCTTTTTTTTATGATTTGAGAAAAGATTGGATTGTTGTTGAAGTTGTTGAAGTTGTTAGTTGTTGTTGATGTTGTTAGTTGTGTTGTTGAAGTTATTGTTGGTTGTGGGACATGATTGGATTGTGTATTTGAGTTGTAATTTATTGTATGTTGGGAGATTGATGATCCCTAGTGGTTGGGGTTAAATCCATTGAAGTAAGGGTGGTTTAGAGTTGAAGAAAAGAGGGAGGAAAGTCGTTTTTTTTTTCTGGGAACAGGGGCTGGTGCCTGGCAGAAGTGGCCAGCAGTCCCGTTGAAGTTGAGGGCTGGCGCCCCGCGCCTCTTAGAGCGCCAAGGACGCCAATCCTTCCCGTTACCTTAATTCCCCATTTGTATTTTATTTTGTTCCTAGGTATTATACCTATGTTTCCTAGTTGTTTCCAACACTCCAAGGTACTTCTAAAAGTCAAGAACTTATCCGTAACATGTGAGCAAACACCTTGAATCCAAAAATTCCATTTTAAGGAGAGTTAGTTAGAAGTCAAGTGAAGTTAGAAATTAAGAGTTAAGCTTAGAAGTTAAGCAAGTCAAGCTAGTTGTAAAGTTGTTCAAGAGTCTTTATTGAATGTTTTAATTTTATTTTTAGACTCAAGTGTCAAGTCAAGCAAGGAGCTTAGAGTTTCAAGCTAAGTAAAGAGTTTCAAGTTTCAAGTTGAGTTCATTTTTTTCAAAGTTATTAGGGAACTATGTATTCCCAAAGAAGGTTTAAAGAATTATCTTTACATTTAGACAAGGTTGGAAACTGAAATTTCCAAAGAGCCTTCGGGATAGTTTTTTTTGAGTAATTATCTCATGTCAGCAGGAAGAAATGTGTTTTAAAAACATAAGAGCCAGTACATTTTTGGGAGTAGTATCGAGCACCGAATTGGGGGAGCGTTCAAAGAACCCATAGCCCCCATAGAACCATGTTAGCCACCATGGGTAGAAAAGGATCATACTCTTTAGATGAATCCTTTTCATATTAGACTAGTGGATCCATTAGGCAGTTCAGGTCTTATACCTTTGGCCGGGTATAAGATGCTCTGGCAGCGTGAGGTTGATCGCTGTATCATCACTTTAGCTCTTATGTGATGGTTGTCGGTTAGAGAAACTCCCACAGCAGTTATTGTATTCTTATACACGGAAATTATTGTATTTTATATACATCAGTTCAATTGTATTTCTATATACATCTCAGGCTTATTGTATCCTTGTATACACACAGAGTTTTATAGCATGTTTTAAACAGTCTTTCTTTATATCACACTTGTTTTAAATTGCCTTATATTGAAAGAAGTCAGTCAGGTTGAGTTGAGTTGAACAAGGTAAACTTTTCAGTTTCTTTCAAATTTCCTTTTAGCCTTTGTTGCTTAGTTTTCCAGCTCGCATACTAGTACCTTCCATGTACTGATGCCAGTGGGCCTGCATCGTCTTATGATGCAGATACAGGTACCCCGGATCAGCATCCTGCACGTCGTTGATCCAGCTGAGCACTCCAGAGTCAGTGGTGAGCCTCCTTGCATTCCGGAGGACTCAATTATTTTGTGTTCTTAGTTTTTGTTTTCTTAGGATGTTACGGGGTCTGTCCCAACATCCATCTCAGTATTTAGAGGCTTCATAGACAGTCAGTCAGTTAGTTTGGAGTCTCTCATGCATGTATATATTTAAATATCCTACTTTGAGACTCGAGATGCCTTGTTGGCAAATTACTTTCAGTTGAGTTGTTTTACAACTTTTCATTGCATTGAGTTATTCTGTTGAGTTAAGTTTCCGCTGAGTTAAGAAAGCCAGGCCAAGGGTTCGCTTGGGGGCCAGCGATGGTCTTCAAGTGCCATTCATGTCTGGGGTGTAGGCTCGGGGCGTGACATTCTATATCTCCCTCGGTTGTTATATTGCTCCTTCTTCTCCTTACCATATCTTCCATTTTGTTGCCTTTTTGATTCACCATCCAACTGAGCTTTAGATCTTTGAACAGCCACAAGAGCGATTTCACTTATACTCTCTTCCTCTCTAAAAGCTTTCCTTTTTTCCACTGCTAGAAGAGCGTTGGATAGTTCATTCAATGTGACACGAGACATATCCCAGGTATCTTCAATTGAGGAATTTTTTGCTTCAAACTTTTCTGGAAGTGTCACCATCACCTTCTCAACAATCCTCTTCTCTTCTACTTTTTCCCCTAACAATCTGATCTGATTAACGATTTTCATGATTCTATTAATATGATCTTTCACCTTTTCGGTCTCTTTCATTCTTAACATCTCAAATTCTTTTCTTAGATTCAATATTTGCATTTGCCTCGTCCTATCACTCCCTTGGAATTCTTGCTTCAGCAAATCCCAAGCTTTTTTGGCAGATTCACATGCCATGATTCTGGTAAAAATCAAATCTGAGACAACTGCGTGAATGAAAGACAGGGCTTTTGGACCTTTTGCGATCTCTTCTTCATGACTTCTGATCTGCTGAAGAGTTGGGTTTGCTCTCAAAGGTTCTGGAGCGCTGTCTTCCTCAACATACTTCCATAATCCAAGACCCTTCAAGTATTTTTTCATCTTCACTGCCCACACTTGGTTGCCCAAACTTGGTAGTTCTCGCCATTAAAGATAGAGGGTGAAAGGGGAGAGCTGCTAGAGGTCATGTGAAAGGAAACTGAACAAAAAAAACTTGGACAAGTTAAACTTGGTAGGTGATCTTGCTTTGTTTTCCTTTCTCAAACAGTCCCTAAAAGATCAAGTTAGCTCTGATGCCAATTGAAGGAGAGAAAGAGAAGACAAATATGATAATAAAGAGATAATTTGGAGAAAGGGAGCATATCTATTTTTTTTAGCAAAAACTTACATATATATAGATACATAAGGTGGTGTCAAATCCCTTAAAACCTAGAAACATACTCCCTATTTTGTGCTTAAATCAAGCTCCACCACATATTACAATATCTTCTACATTCTAGAACTTTGTATTAAAACTAATTCAAAAGTTATACCAACAATATCAAGACAAAAGTACTAACATGACAGTAGTTAGCATCACATACAAAAACAACAACCTTCATCAGTAAGACATTTCGTGCCTAATAAGGACAGTTCTATATATATATATATACATATACTATTTCTGTTGTTTATTATCTTATCTTTCAATATTTGAAATTTTTAAAGAACTTTTCATCTTGACATGTTTTTTAGTTAGGTAAGTGTCGTGAAATATTTAAAACCACTAATTTCTTAAGTTTTATTTTTGTTAACAGTTTATGTCAAGTCTAACTAGGCTGCCAAAATTCAAAAGTATGTATCTTTTGGGAATGTAGGTTAACTATTATGTGTCTTTTTCTTCAGGTTGAGGAGACATTGAAGGACTCAGCGAAACTGTTATCTTACTTATCAATGGAAGAAGACCGGGGTGAATGAAGCTTTGAGATTGATTCAAACAGTGAGGCTAAGGAAATTCAAGGGATTAAGTACTGAAATGTACTTAATAAGAGTCCTCTTTTCTCATTCTAAAAATATTGAGAGGATCATTATTGATCAATGCGATAAAGGAAATGCCACAAGTTTTGAGGAACAATTGAGTGAAATGCTGAGTTGCATTCCTTGAGCATCACCAAAATCAGTAGTGGTTAAGTACTTAAGGATGCGTCGATCCTTGTTGTGTATTACGACTTTTATTGTAAATTGAAGTGGCATTAGTTCGAAAATACTTTCTTAAAGTGGCAAATCAGTTTCTCCCTAACAGGGCTTTCTATGCATCTTCAACTAGCTTTCCCTCCCCGCCTACTATCTAGCAACAAAGGAATTTGATTTGTTCTACAAAATTTTACTTATTTTATGTGTATGATATTGTCCCATTCATAGTCGGATTTGCTTTGGCATATGTAAGTTGTTCCATTGTGGATGATAAAAGTTTGAATTCTATATTGGTAAATTTCACAAATGGTTACCCAACAACTATTAAGTATTTGTACCAAAGTTAATTACACAATTTTGGTTGGATAGACATCCTGCAAAAACTCGAGGTGCATGTAAGTTTGCTTGAACACAATGTACAAGTAAAATTATTCAAGAAGTCGATCACAAATTCCAGAATCTTTCTGTGACCAATTCTTATACATTAGGAAACTCTGAAGAAGTACGTCAAGAAAGTACTAATCACTGTAAATTCTTATCCTCAATATTCCAGTATGTCTTGAATTGTAAGCTTTCTAAAGAGTGAAATTTAATCACCTCAGGGAAGTTAAGCTAAGACGTACTATAGGCTTAGACCCTGAGATGCAACTTATCAAGCTTTTGTTGGCCAAGTCTCCCGCGAGAATACTAATTGAGCCCTAGACAGCCGATGATCATGCTAGCAAAACAATCACAATTTCGGTGTGCATCAACTGAAGTAGAAGTTGTTTATAATTATTATGGTGACTAATCTGTTTCCTTATGAATTTGGTATTACAATGCTAAGGGATTTTACATTTAAAGCATGTTCTTGACTGATCAATGATATGACTTACACCATGAAATAAGAGGTAGGTGTTTATTTCAATATTATGTTGTTCGTTACTTTGCGTTTGTGCTTGTACATCAATTTAATAGGAAGTAAAGCCTTTGAATTGCCTCATCCGAATTCATGTACAAGTCAAATTAAATTGTGTCATTAAGTCTACTCTTCTATGAATTTTTTAAATTCCAGAATTTCACCCAAGTGATGTAGCTATTCATGTTTTATTATTACTGTAATTCCTTTTCTTTTGTGGTTCGTCCGACAATGTAGACGAGATTGACGTTTCTTGCTCCTTTTCAAGGAGGAATGACCTCTGTACCTCCGTTTGTCACATAGACCCTTCTACTCACGACTTTGCCAGTTGAACCCTCGAACCACTGAAACAAAACATTTTAAACCCTTTGGAGTTCATGTGCACTTCAAACACACAATAAAAATAACACTTCATCATCCACGTTAGATTTTTAATGACACATCATTTATTTTGAAATTTTCAATTTCTTTTTCATTTTCTTTTTCACTATGTTTCTCCCTCGCTATCTCTATCCTTGACTACCTCGCTCCATTTTTTACACCAAGAACACCATTGCAATCTTACATCCTTACCTGAAACATTGCGTTAATAACTATAATCCGCCGTTCTTCTCCATCGTTCACAACTTTCCGTCATAATTTTTTGACCAATTTCTCCATCCACCACTTGAACCACCATGAATCCGTTTCCTCAATTATTGCCGACGAACCACACTAAAGTATCTGAATATTCTCTAACACTGCCGAACCACATTAAAATATCTTAATATGCTCTAACATCTTCATACAATTTTACACAATACACTTCACCTAATTTCACAAAGACATACAACAATCACTCTTCACTCTTCAAAATCACCGGATCTTTGTCACTTCACCACCTGTAAATTACCCCTCCCCCGTTTTCTCAATAGCTTCTCTCCATATAATTTTATCTCACAAACACTGAAACAATTACATCTGAGAAAGGATTTTTGAAAGAGAGAGAAATGAGAATTGGGTTGGGGAGGAATGGGTGGGGGAAGAATGAGTGGGTAGTGAGATAAAAGAAATTGGGGAGAAAAAACAAAGAGGGTGACAAGTTTTACATTTATTTATCTATTTATTTTGTTTTTTATCCATTTTTTCTTTTTCTTTTAATTGTTTTTAGTCCAAAATTTTATGTCTACGCTCCTTTAACGTGTGAAATCACGTGTTTGTTCCAGCTCAACTATTAAGTTTCCATGTAGACTAGGTCAATGGTCAGAGGGGTTTCAAATGCTCAATTTCAGTGGGTTCTAGAGTTCAATTGGCAAAGACGTGAGTAGAAGGGTCTATGTGACAAATAGAGCCAACTACAGGGGTCTCCCAGGCCATTCCACCCCTTTTCAATGAAACATATCTCACTACTTTGCAAACAACGATTATTTTTCGATTACTTACAGGTTGAAAAAGTGACGGACCCGCACTATTTTTTATGATATGCCTTCTTGACTCCTGCTTGCTTAGTCCATTTTACTTGTCCACTTATATTTAAAAAGATGGGGAGATGGCACAAGTACCCCTAGACTATGACTAAAATCTTAGAGACACACCTTAACTAAATTAAGATCCTATTACTCCAGCCCCTAAACTCATTTTATATGTAATATTGTACACATTTTGGCTTGTCTGGCACACCCCGTAAGAGATATTTAGATGCCACGTAAGCCAAAAAGGTGTACAAAATTACAAAAAAAATGAGTTCAGGGGTAATAAAACCTTAGTTTAGTTAAGGTGTTTCTAGGATTTGGGTCATAGTATAGAGAGGTACTTCCACCTTTTTCCCAAAAAAGATGACCTCTAGTTTGGATAATCAAGAAATAACTTACCATTTTATACCTATTTTATCCTTATTATCAAGTACTGTTCATTTCCTAATAAATTATTTCAAAATATTTAATTTATTATATTTAAAGGGTGATTTAATAAAATATTATTTTATTAATTACTCTCTTGGTTAACTTTTACTTGTCACATTATAAAAAAATTCATCTAATGAGTCTTTATTTGTGTATGATGTGATTCATATACGTTTGAGGATATGAAAGTAATGACATAATGAAGAAAACATGATGGTAATTTCAGTTTTCTTCATATTTCGCTCACATACAGTCTAAGTATAATCGGATAAAATATATTTTTATCATTTAGCTTTTTTCTAGAAATTCATGCATAACAACAACTCCTTTAAATAAATAAGAGTAATTATTTTGTCAACTTGGTGATTCATATTTTTAATTTGAGTATTATATATATAAATTTTTAATATTGAAATTTAGATATAATTTATCTTTTCATGTTTAGAAATTATAAAGTAAAGTAGATAGTCTACACTTTGCTCCTCTTTTGTACTTTTTAATTATTGCTTTTATCATTAAGAAATAAGAAATGAAAAATAAATTAAAAAAAAGAATAAGTAGAAAGGAGGAAATTTAGAAATTGAAAAAGATAGATATTTTTTATATATATTTTTTTACTACTACTGCCATATTTTTAATTATTTTTTTAGATCTTGAAAATTTCAAGTAAAAAGAGTGGGTGAGACTTATTGTAACATCCGACAATTTGAAATAGCTATGAAGAAGCTTGAAATTGGAAGTAGCCATTTTTGGAAAAAAAAAAAAGAAATACAGAATCTGGAAAATTTGGCTAAGTGTGGAAATCAGTGATTTTTGGCCAACTTTGAGCAGTCGTAACTCCTAGATCACGATGAGTTAGGAGTAGTTCCAGTTATGGTTGCGAAGCTTGTGGAATGATCTTTCCAACGCCACTGAGATTTCTCGATTTCGAGTTCGTATGAGCGAGTTATGGCCATTGAAAGTTGGGCAGTTGGCAGAGAATCCGTCCGGAAATTTTAAGGGCATTTTGGTCTTTTCCCTAGCCATTTCTTTTGAGGTTATATTGTGTGTTAGGCTGATTTCTGGATCATTTTTATCCTATTTTAAAAGAGAAAGAGTTAGGGTTCTTGAGAGTGAAGAAGAGAAGAAGAGGAGAAGAAGAGGAGAAGAAGAGGAGAAAGGAGATCAACAAGTTCCCGTCGTGGATTTTCGTCGGGGGTGATCCCTATCAAGGTATGTGAGTTCTTTGTGTGGTCTAATCCTTTCCCCCACACACCAAGCTCTTTTATTTATGATTTGAGAAAAGATTGGATTGTTGTTGAAGTTGTTGAAGTTGTTAGTTGTTGTTGGTGTTGTTAGTTGTGTTGTTGAAGTTATTGTTGGTTGTGGGACATGATTGGGTTGTGTATTTGAGTTGTATTTATTGTATGTTGAGAGATTGATGATCCCTAGTGTTTGGGGTTAAATCCATTGAAGTAAGGGTGGTTTAGAATTGAAGAAAAGAGGGAGAAAAGTCGTTTTGTTTTTCTGGGAAAAGGGCTGGCAGAGTGGCCAGCAGTCCCCTTTTTGAAGCTGAGGACTGGTGCCTGGCAGTGTGGCCAGCAGTCCCGTTTGAAGTTGAGGGTTGGCGCCCCGCGCCTCTTAGAACGCCAATCCTTCCCGTTACCTTAATTCCCCATTTGTATTTTATTTTGTTCCTAGGTATTATACCTATGTTTCCTAGTTGTTTCCAACACTCCAAGGTACTTCTAAAGTCAAGAACTCATCCATAACATGTGAGCAAACACCTTGAATCCAAATTTCAATTTAAGGAGAGTTAGTTAGAAGTCAAGTGAAGTTAGAAATTAAGAGTTAATCTTAGAAGTTAAGCAAGTCAAGCTAGTTGTAAAGTTGTTCAAGAGTCTTTATTGAACGTTTTAACTTTATTTTTAGACTCAAGTGTCAAGTCAAGCAAAGAGCTTAGAGTTTCAAGTTGAGTTCATTTTTTTCAAAGTTATTAGGGAACTATGTATTCCCAAAGAAGTTTTAAAGAATTGTCTTTACATTTAGACAAGGTTGGAAACTGAAATTTCCAAAGAGCCTTCGGGATAGTTTTTTTTTTGAGTAATTATCTCATGTCAGCAGGAAGAAATGTGTTTTAAAAACATAAGAGCCAGTACATTTTTTTTGGGAGTAGTATCGAGCACCGAATTGGGGGAGCGTTCAAAGAACCCATAGCCCTCATAGAATCATGTTAGCCACCATGGGTAGAAAAGGATCATGCTCTTTAGATGAATCCTTTTCATATTAGACTAGTGGATCCATTAGGCAGTTCAGGTCTTATACCTTTGGCCGGGTATAGGATGCTCTGGCAGCGTGAGGTTGATCGCTGTATCATCACTTTAGCTCTTATGTGATGGTTGTCGGTTAGAGAAACTCCCACAGCAGTTATTGTATTTTTATACACGAAAATTATTGTATTTTATATACATCAGTTCAATTGTATTTCTATATACATCTCAGGCTTATTGTATCCTTGTATACACACATAGTTTTATAACATGTTTTAAACAGTCTTTCTTTATATCACACTTGTTTTAAATTGCCTTATATTGAAAGAAGTCAGTCAGGTTGAGTTGAGTTGAACAAGGTAAACTTTTCAGTTTCTTTCAAATTTCCTTCTAGCCTTTGTTGCTTAGTTTTCCAGCTCGCATACTAGTACCTTCCATGTACTGATGCCAGTTGGCCTGCATCGTCTTATGATGCAGATACAGGTACCCCGGATCAGCATCCTGCACGTCGTTGATCCAGCTGAGCACTCCAGAGTCAGTGGTGAGCCTCCTTGCATTCCGGAGGACTCAATTATTTTGTGTTCTTAGTTTTTGTTTTGTTAGGATGTTGCGGGGTCTGTCCCAACATCCATCTCAGTATTTAGAGGCTTCATAGACAGTCAGACAGTCAGTCAGTTAGTTTGGAGTCTCTCATGCATGTATATATTTAAATATCCTATTTTGAGACTCGAGATGCCTTGTTGGCAAATTACTTTCAGTTGAGTTGTTTTATAACCTTTCATTGCATTGAGTTATCCTGTTGAGTTAAGTTTCCGCTGAGTTAAGAAAGCCAGGCCAAGGGTTCGCTTGGGGGCCAACGATGGTCTTCAAGTGCCGGTCACGTCTAGGGTGTAGGCTCGGGGCGTGACACTTATGTTTTCTTTGGTGAACTTTGTGGTTTCTTTCTCATGTTTAATTATGAAATCATCAATAATTAATCTCATTAATCATTTTCAATGTCTTGGAAACATAATTGAAGAATATATTCAATATTTAAGTTAAAGGGCAAAAATGTCCAAACATAAACTAGTTTATAGTGTGGACATGTCTTATCACGATTCTAGCCAAATTATGGCCAAATTTTTATGGCCCAAAGGATTTTTCCCTATAAATAATAATGTAACACTAATTATTTAAATTTCATTTGCCGTAATGTTTCTCTCTGTTTTATTTGCTTATTTATTTTTTATTTTTTTCTTTAGATATTTACCTTCATAACTCATACTATCTAATTTCATAATTCATATTTAATTACCTATTCAATTGTTACTCTTAATATTTATAACTCACATGCTTTTTATATTCATAACTTTCAAGTGTTTAATTTAAAACTTTAAGATGTCTTTTGATATTCCTCTACTTTTATCTATGTAAATCATTTTTTTTAATTTCATGAGAAGAATTCCTACCCAAGGTTATCCATTTCATTGTACAGTTAAAGTAGTAAAGCCTTTGGATCATTATTCTACTAATTGATTCATGTTTTAGCTTGACTCGATGATGAAGGCTTGTGAATTTTGATCGATTATGGGAGAAGGTGTGGTCAAGAACTCGAAAAATTATGTATTTCTTTTTACCATCTATATTGCAATAGCTAAAGTCTTAAGAATGATGTGAATATTGTATTTGTTCCTATCTGTTTAATTTATTTTGTATTCTCTATCTATTATACTTCTTTAATTTAATCTTCTATGAAATTCTGAATGTTGATCATTAGACAAGGGCGGACCTATCCTTGGTCTAGGGGTGTCACACACCCCTTCGTTGGTAAATTACATTTTTTATAGAGGTCAAATTTTAGTTTAATAAATATAAATACATGAATTGTCACCTTTTAAAACAAGTTGAAGGTTTAGTCTATTGGTTAAGTGGTTGCAAAAATTTCATGAGGTCATGTGTTCATGCCCTACTAACATCATTATAATTTTTTTACTATAACCATTGACACCCCTTAATGAAAATCCTGTGTCCGCCACTGTCATTAGGTGAATTCTGATTTCAATGTTGTTACAATTTTGTTTATTGTTGATTGGACTATCATTAGAGGTTATATTATCTTAATTAGTTTTGCATATTCCTTGCTTGATTGTCAATGTATCATTTGATTGTGTTATGAATTTTATTTAATGAATAAAATATAAATTGGTAAAATTAATTGTGTTTATTTCAACATTTTCTATGTAATAACTAAATTTTATAATAGTTGTACGGAACAAACGTGCAACGCAAGTTCCCAAAAACCATTACTACTATTAAAGGTGATGTTGCTATTATAATGTAATGGTCATAAAAAGGCACTTTTGAAATATTCATTTTATCATTTGAACCCGTCTCTAAATATGCATTTTTATTCATTTTACTATTCTATTATTATTCTAGAGATAAGATTTATCATTGAAAATACTATAAATATATTAGCAAGACAATTGATAAATGAATTTGAGAAAAAAATAAGTTTGCAAGTTTGCTAGTTCTTAAAGTGTTGTCTAAACATTTTCACCAAAAGAAATAAAACAAATTTTATATATAATTGCACATTGTGTAATTTGTTTTTGGTTCAAAAACTTTTAGTTGTTGGGTAACCATTTGTGAAATTTACCATACAGTGTTTTATGCGTAAAGTGTTACATTTTAGGCTTAAGACGAAGTGTCAAAGGACGCAGTCACAAATTTACCATACAATTTATATGTTTAAAGAATATCCCTCTTTTGGCAAAAGTTTCGCTTATAGACTATCATTATTCTGAAAAGTCAAAAAAATGTGATATTGCCAATTTTTTCTAGTCTATTTCAGTTCTTGAGTATCTTAACTTGAATACTCATATTCTTAAGCTAAATTTGTTTCACTCCTTATTGTAATGTATTTTCTTATAGATATGTAGCATCTTTGGGGTTTTGAATCATCCTGAATTTTGGCATTTTCTACTTAGTTCTTATTAGCGGGCGCAGGTGGAGGACCAACAAGGCTTCCCTTTGATCTTAAATTTGTCAAATGTCTCCCACCTAAATTCTATTTATCTGGATGAAGAGGATGAGATGTTGTGTGCTCTATGCCTGATCAAAAGTTGCCCATATTTAGAATATATGGAAATCGATCAGGTTCTTAACTGTCTGTTTTCTTCATTTTTCTTATTTAATTTAGTGGGTTTCTTGTTTTATTCCTTTTTTTTTTTTTTTTTTTTTGTCTACAAGTTCACCATGTGGTTTCTATTTTTCGCAATCTTTTTTAGATGTGTCATTGGGAAGAGGATTTTCCTGCTCTGCTATGTCTTGAAATGGAAGGTTTTTCAGATGTGATGTTTAGTCACCTCAAGGAAGTTAAACTGAAAGGCTTACTTGCCACAAATGTTTGGATGCGGCTTATCAAGCTTTTTTTAGGCAAGTCACCCGTGTTGGTTCGAATGCTGATTAAGACCTATATAAGTGATGATGATCCAGAGCAATTATCAGAATCTCTTTCCAAAACAAACAGTTTCCTTGCTGTAGTAAATGCATTTCGGCGTGCATCACCTAAAGCAGAAGTAGTATTTGACGTTGAGTATGATCCAGATTGTGGCGATCACTGAAATGAGACTTGCAACATGATTGAATTGATATGTGGTTGTTTATTTCATTCTTGTTTTTGACCCCTGGCTAGTAGCAATGACACGAGTCTCATTTTTCTTTTGTAATTCGTTCTGTTTTTTCATGCCATAATGTGTTGCAGTTAACAGATACAGAAATCGATTTATTTATTTGTCGTTTTGTACTTCAACGTGTCCTGAGTTCAAATGGATGCGTCTTTTAGAAAGGCCAACTACAGTTACAGAGCACAAGAATAAATAATACTTATTCTCTTATAATATGAACTGCAATAGTTATATGCATAGAGTGTTGCACTTCAATTTAAGACAGAGTGTCAAGTTACAAATTGATCCTCAAGAAAAGGGTTCTATGTAAAGCACATCACCGTAACAATGTAGGATATGACTGAAGCAGCAATACTACAATCTATGGCTACTATTTGTTTTCAACTTTTTATTAGTCAAGTTCCCCTATTAAGCTAAAATCAAGGTCAGGATAAAATGTATGGCCAATAATAAGCAATGTCACGATGAATTGTAGCCCAAAATCCAAGAACCAAATCTCCTTTTGCATTCCTGAAGACACCAATAATGTCTCCCAATGCGATGTTTCAGTTGACTGCTCCATCAATATTCAACATGTAATACTAGTAATTTGCAAGAGGTTTTCATTTTATGTAACTTGGGCACATGGTCCATTTCTCTTTGTGTCGCACTGCTAGATACCTAAATTTCATTGCATGTTGGTAGATAGATAATTTCTAAATCAACATCAAAAGGCTTATTTTCAAAAAACTAATTTGTTTCAAGCTTTCCAGATTAACCAGAGAGCATAAGAAACTATTAGGTACATAGGAACATGATTGTTAGCATGTATGCAGTTGTTACTCGTACTATTGAGCATTCTGGGCAACCAAACGTACAGTTGGATCATCGGAGGACCGTCTTAACTCTTAAACTGATGATCAAATAAGCTATTGCCCAATTGAGACCATAGTAGACAGTAAAATTCGCGAAATTTTAAATGATCACGACCATATATCTTGTAAAGAAAAGAACACATTTGACAGATCCTAAGTAGTTTGAAATCGATAATATGAGAGGGTACATATCAGGTTGAATACATGGATCATTCCAAAAAGTAAGTTAATTGTATGCACCTCACTACTTTGTTATTTGTGTAAACATTTATTTCCAGATAACTGATCATTGATTTCGCAATGTGAATGCATGTATTGGGAACAAACATGCTTGGAGTTCAACAAAAAGTCCTTCGAAGAACTCAAGAATAGTGTCTATTGGTTTTCTTCCAACTTTAAAACTGTTCACTACTATTAATAGACTCCACAATTCATGTTGAAGCAAATAACAAATTTTGTAAGTAAAATATTTCAGAGAAAAATTAAGAATGAGTTAATGTACTAGAAGCAAGTTAGCTAGAGATCTGAGCATGTCTATTATTTCCGAATTACCGATTGGCGCACTACATAGAATACTAGAAATTATGCCCATCAAATATTCTGCAAGATCTAGCATCTTATCAAAACATTGGAGGCAGTTATGGTCTACACAACCTAATCTTGTGTTCGATCCACTGTTTTTTCAGTATGTATCTAATACTAAGGATTCTGCTGCAAGCGTAATTCATAAAATTCTCATGAAACATACTGGAGATATTCTGGGATTCCATCTCATTTCTGAGGCAGACAGTTAAACACAGTCTGATGTGAATCAATTTATCATCTTTGCCTCGAATCATGGTATCCAGTATTAAAGTAATGAAGAAGAAGACAGTAATTTGTGGAAGTTTTTCTCAATTTATTCAATTTATATACATGTACAAGTATCTGTTTATATAGACCCACTAATTGATGAGTTAAGTTGCCAGCTAAGATTCTAACTAACAAACTTGAAATATAACAAACTAACATCAGCTAACTAACTATTTAACCAACTGAATAAATGGAAATATCTTCACAGTGTTATTGTGCATTTCGTCAATTCCTCAACATCCCCCCTCAAGCTAGTTGCCATGAAGATGTTCTTCATGCCTAGCTTGGATACCAAATAAGTATGCTGAGGAACACCAAGACCTTTAGTGAAAATGCCAGCTTGTTGTTCACTGGCGGAAATATGGATCAATTTCACTAAGCCAAACTGCACTTTTTCTTGGATGAAATGACAATCAATGTCAATGTGCTTTGTATGCTCATGGAAAAGAGGATTACTAGCAATTTGTATAGCTGATTTACTGTCACAAAACATAGACACAGGGCAAGGAAAATTGACTCCAAGTTCCTTGAGCAAACCAGTGAGCCAGACAACTTTAGCTACAGTGGAAGCTAGGCTTCTATATTCAGCCTCAGCCGAGCTTCGAGAAATGGTTGATTGTTTCTTTGATTTCCAGGAGATAGGAGAATCACCAAGCTTGAGTAAGAAACCAGTAACTGACTTTCTTGTAGTGATACAAGATGCCCAATCAGCATCACAATAGACAGTAAGACAAGGAGAAGCATGGGCTGACATAAACACACCTAGACCTGGAGACTGTTTGATGTATTTGATAACCCTTGTTGCAGCAACCATGTGAGAGATTTTAGTAGAATGCATATACTGACTGAGAAGTCTGCAAAGGCAATGTCTGGTCGAGTGATAGTCAAGTAGAGAAGTCTGCCAATTAATCTTTGATATTCACCTGGATCACTTAACAAATGATCTGTATCATCCTGCATATGTTGATCAAACTCAAAAGAAGTGAGCTTCTTATTTACTTCCAATGGTGTTTGAAATGGTTTGGCACCAGTGAAGCCTAAGTCACCGATAAGTTCAACAACATATTTCTGTTGATGTAAAATTCCATCTTTATTTCTGGCAAATTCAATGCCAAGAAAATATTTCAGATCTCCCAGATCCTTGATCTTGAAACTGAGTTGTAAATGGTCTTTAGTTGCTTGTATTAAATCTCCATCACTTCCAGTGATCAACAAATCATCAACATAGACTAAAACAATGACAATGTGAGGGCCAGACTTCTTAGTAAATAGAGAATAGTCCAACTGCTGAATGAACCTTGAACTGGTCAAGGCAGTGGTTAACTTGATATTCCATTGTCGAGATGCTTGTTTAAGACCATATAGTGACTTTGACAATTTGCAAACTTGATGCCCTTTGTCACCAACAAAACCTAAAGGCAGGTCCATGTGTACCTCTTCATGTAGGTCCCCTTGTAAGAATGCATTATAGACATCCATTTGATGAATGTCCCACCTTTGCATAGTAGCAATACAATCACTGTCCTCATAGTCACCATTTTCACCACTAGTGAAAAAGTTTCTTGATAGTCAATCCCTTCCTTTTGATTGTAACCTTTGGCAACTAGTCTAGCTTTGAACCTTTCCACTTCTCCTGTAGATTTATATTTGATCTTATAGACCCATTTACAACAAATAAACTTCTTGCCTGGTGGAAGATCAACAACAATCCAAGTGGAATTTTCCTCTAAAGCTTTTATCTCAGACTACATTGCCTTTACCCATCTAGGATCCTTTGCAGCCTCCTTGAAAGATGTAGGTTCACTATCAGAAGACATTTGAGCAAGATAAGTCTGATACTTAGATTTCACTTTTATGTATCCCAACACAGCAGAAAGAGGATAAATACAAGCATGAGCCCCTGATGGCTTACTCACATAGTCTTGCATCCATGTAGGAGGTTTAGATTGTCTTGTGGACTTCCTTAGAGGTGCTGAATGAGGGGCAGGAAGAGGCTCATTAGCATTACCTCCATGTAAGGAAGAGTCAGACTCATGACTTTCATGACTTTCAGTAGCTATAGCACTATCAACAGTACTGTCAGGAGATGCAACTGCAGTATCTATTTCAATATGCTGGTCATCAGGAGGTAGGTCATGTGCTCCCATTGGAGTAATACAAGTAGGAAGAGCTGAGAATATTCATCGGAGGGCTTTGCAGCAGAACCAAACACAGGTGGGATTGAAGATGGTTGAGAAAAGGGAAAAATGTCCTCATAGAATATCATATCCCTACTGATGAAAATGGACTTAGTAACCAAATTATACAGCCTATATCCTTTTTGATGAGTAGCATAGCCTAACATAATTAGCTTGATAGCTCTAAGGGCAAACTTATCTTGTCTAGGTAGTGCAGAGGCATAACAAAGACATCCAATCACCCTTATGTGAGCTAGAGAAGGATCATGACCATGTAGCAGTTCAAAAGGTGATCTACTCCGTAGCACTGAGGAGGGTATTCTATTAATGACATAAACAACTGCTTCAATACAGTGACCCCAAAAATTCAATGGTAAACATGACTGAAATCTGATTGCTCTAGCAGTTTGTAGTATATGCTTATGCTTCCTTTCCACCACTCCATTCTGTTGAGGAGTATAAGGGCATGAGCTTTGATGAATAATACCATTTTGTTGGAATAGACTGGAACAAGATTGGTTAAAGAACTCTAAACCATTGTCTGATCTAAAGGACTTAATGTTTTTCCCAAATTGAGTGGCAACCATATTGATAAAAGTTTTAAGAATAGTAGAAACATCAGACTTCAATAGAAGCAAAAAAATCCAAGTCCATCTAGTGTGATTGTTGACACCCAATTTTGACCCTCCACAATATAAATTAATCATCGAGCTTCTTCAATTTCTAACGATTTAAAATAATGAGTTTTATAAAATTTTCAGAAATAAAAATAAAATACACATGGTTTGCAAGTTATTTTAGATAGTTTTGTTACTTTTTTATAATATATATGTTTTATTTAGTTATATATATATATATATATATATATACATATATATATATATATATATATATGCGTTTTATGAATATTCAAAAATCATTTCGAAAAGATTTTATATTTTTAAATACTTTATTAGTAGTAAAGGTCGTAATTTTAAGTTAATGAATTATATAAAAGTCAAAACACTTTCAAGTTATCTTTGAGTAATTTTATCATTTTAAATGTTTTTAATGACAAATATATATATATACACATATATTCACAATCAAGTTATTTTATAAATATTTGAAAATCATCACAAAAATTTTACATTTTTAGTTAAAATTTTTTTTTACTTTAAGTTATAGTTAAAATTTAGAGCTAATTAAATTAACTATTCTTATAATGGAAATAATTATTATATTTTGTTAAGATTAAGAAGCTCGGTAATTAATTAATGTTAATTCATCTAAATTAAATCCAATATTTAAAAATAAATAAATAAAAAACTTAACCCCTTTCCTATTTGGGCCATTTTCCAAATGGCCCAATTTAACATAATCAATAGCAATCCAGACGGCCCACCCTCAATTCCCAGGCCCATCCCCACCGCCCCACATTTCAATTCCCACATACAATACAACATACAACAACAACAATACCATACGACCCCACCCCTGCACATTGTCTTCTTCTTCTTTGAAACCCCAAAACAATATACATAACAGCAACCAACGACCCAACAGAAAAATCCACCGACCCCCTTTAGCTTCTTCTTCTTCTCCCCTGCAACAACACGTGAACAGCGCCCACAATCTTTGACGATTTACAAATGTCAACAGCTCCCACAGCCTTTCCCTGTAACCGCCGCCTGTCAAGCACCCACCCCCATCTTTTCATGCGGATTTTGGGGGATTTCAATTGAAAATCTCAATTGACAGCTTTTCCCCATCCCTTGGGGAAGAAATTTGAATTTAGGGTCGAATTCGGATCCGGGTTCTACCCTTTTCCCTTCCAATCAACCCTAGAATTTCCCCTATATATACATCTCTTCTTCTCATTTGGAAGGGGGTTGGAGGATTTTTCTTTAGAGAAAATACAACTTGAGGAATCAGCGAGCATAGAAATAAAAACATAAAACTTACCAATTATATTGTTGCACTGATATTTTGGATAGTTCTCAGTATCATAAAAACGAGAGTCTTAGGTTTTTGTTTAGTCCTTGTCCTTGCTTGTTTTTGATTTGTCCGTCGGAGTCGTATTTCGGTGGTGAAAGCTTGTTGTTGCTAGCTCGTTTGTTGCAGTTTGCTGCCCAGAACCAGGTAGCTTTCTTGCTCTTTCTCCAGTCTTTTCTTTCTGTTGCATTGTGGGATTGTTATTTGTTGTAGTATTGTCTATATTTTTTATTATTATTCATATTGATTAGTTAAGATAAGTGTGATGTTTATGTGAATGACAGTAAAGTTTTCACTATCCTTTTCTTTCGGTTAAATCAGATTTGAATGAGTTTATTAAATATTTTACTCTATTGATGGTTGTTTTCTTATAATTTCGAGATGTGAATGTGATTCTTTACTTAGTCGAGTTCATAAATCTATATATGTACTTCTAGATTCTGCAAATCCATGTTGTGTAGTTGCTGATTTCTCCTCATCGCCTTCTTTAGATGCATATAGTTAGAGGTAATGTATTCTGCCACTCCGAGTTTGTTTGAACTAAAATGTTATGTTGAGCTTTGTTGCCCCCAAGAAATGTGTTTTCGGCTGAATTTTGTATAATTTGAATCAACCAAATTACTGTTACTCTGTCTAGCCCTTCCTTGTTATTATGGGATGCTTTGTTCAAATTTTAGTTTGGCATAGTTGTTTGCCGCCCTTGTGGTTAAAAGTTAACATAGCTCAAGTTAAAACTATTTTCCTTTCTTTCGCTTGTTTATAGACCTGCTTGTTACAGACATAGTTGAGTCATATAGTCATCTGATTTAGGTGCGTAAGTTGTAACTTTTTGAAATATGTTTTGTAGTTATACTTAAAAATTCATATTAAATGTTAAGCTATTTTTTTTTAAGAAGTCGCCTTTGGTATTTAGATGTTTTCTGTCAAAGGCCGATTTCTTCAATGTTTTACAAGCACTTTGTTGGGACCTCTATGATTTGACTCTTTATAGATTTTGTCGAAATGGTTGTGATGCCTTGATTTAGACTAGAGGGTTTTTGTTTACTAGCCATCACTAGTGACTCTTGTGGTTTGTTATCTTCTTAAGCTTGTGGGCTGTCCAAGTTTTGCTTTCATTCCATGCTACTGTTATCTCTATTTGTATATCCTTACTTTTTTCATAAATTTATTAATTTACACGTTAAGTGCCCTTCTTGGGTTAATGATTTGCACGTCGGTTGTATCACAAACCCCTTATTTGTAGTTATAGATTTTGTGATTATTAACTATATATGACAGTTATTTTATAAAGGATTCACTTACATGCTACATGTTTTATGGAGCTTGGATGATATGTATTATCCTTAATATGAATCTTGTTGCATAAGCATCCTTCGTGAAAGCTTAAATAAATACTTTTCATAATTATTTATATATATATATTTACATTGTTGATTACTGATCTTTACGTGTTTCCTCACCTTTTGTATTTGAGTTGTTAATCGTGATTAGTGTTCTTGATTATTCGCAAAGTTCTCTTATAAATATCTCGAAATATATATATATTATAGTCATCATCTAATATTGTTTTTGATGAGTCAATCTGATAAGTATTTGTTGTGTATAATCTTATAAATAAACTATGAATGTTATGACTGAACCATCTATTTATTGTATTTAGAAATCCTTTGAGTAGTTATTGAAATATAGTAGTGTTAGTTGAAGTAATTATGGTACTCGAAGAATCTTTCATAGATAATACGATATGTGGTGTTATGTGTCCATTTCAAATCAAAAAGTTCCCATTTACTTGTTTGTTACTATGTTGAGAATTCCGGATGTCTGCCTTGTTTAATAGCCAAACATATTGTTATTTAGACATGATTACTTGTCTAAGATGATTACTTATCCTTTTCTTTCTCTTTTTTGCATGATCACTCTCTCGTTGGAGTCCAAGTTGGACTCAAACCCATCTCCTTTGCATTCCGAACAGGGCCGTAAAGGCCCCCAAAATTACCCTTTTCATTAAGTCAGCCACCATGGCAAAATTGCAAAAAATGACGTACAGGTTGAGGAAGATAAACAGGGGCTGGAACTTGAATTTTCAAGCTCCGAAAAAGTCCTGAACAGGCTGTATGCTTCTTATATACAGCAGTACACACAAATATACACTGATATACAGGTCCAAAACGTGAAAATACAGGGCTGGGGCAGTGTACAGGTGTTCGGGAGCAAGAAATGCGTAAAAAGAGCTGATATACATGCCGACATACACTGGTATACAGCCAGTGTATACCAAAAACGGGATTGAATTAAAATCCTAAAATTTGCAGCGAAATTGGCCCAACAAAGGCCCAATTTCATTATCTCTCTTATCCCTATACTTGTTTAATTATGTTTGATTTAACTCTAACTTTATAATTATTAATTAACTTGATTAGAATCCCCAAAAGACGAGTTGTTTCCGTTGTGTTAATTTAATTTCAATGTGTTTCAAGTCTTAGTGTTCACTTATTTTTATCAATCACATATGTCGGTTAAATTATGCATTTTAATTAAGTTAAACCTTTTTGTCCTGAAAAAAATAATACTTTTAAGCTTCTCATTTAATTAAACTTTATTCATTTCACACTTGTTTGTGAGTTAAAATATATTCTCTTCACATAAACTTTACAAATGTTAATCAAAAACCTCTTCAAATAATAATAATAATAATAATATATATATATATATATATATATATATATATATATATATATATATATATGCATGCCTACTTGATCATTCTTGCAAAAGATTAGTTAATTAATAAAAATTGATTTTCATGCTTAATTTATTAAATTGGTTTAACTTGTTATTTTTTTTTTTAAAAAAAATGAATTACATGAATTCTAATTAATCTAGTTTTATTAAAATTTTATTCACGCGCATTTTAATTTGATTGTTCCATATTTAGGTCCCTTTTAATAAATAAAATAAAATGTGTCATTTATTTATTTCCTTAAAGTTAATCAACTATCATGAATTGTTATTTTATGTTAAAATCATCTTTTAAACAATTAGTCAAAATATTTTTAGTCAAGTCGCAGGTCAACCACGTGTTAGCGGACACTTCGAATGCCTAAAACCTTCTCGAAGTGTAAATTGAACCCCGAACCCTCTTTGGTATTTTCAAATGATTTTTTCTGTTTGAATCTTTGAAAAATTATAAGTTTTCTTAATTTCTTTAAAAAATTAAGTGGCGACTCTTTTCTAAGTATATTTTTTCAAATTGTTTTATACTTAGAACATTTCAAAAAGTAATTTTTTCTACAGAATGGGAAAATTATGGCGCAACAGTGATCATCAACCAAAGTGAGAAAGTATTTCATACCATTGTGAGTTTTAATATGATAAGGTCCCTATACATCCAAATGAATCAAATGAAAAACATCTGTAGTACTACTACTACTACTAACATGTAAAGGCAACCTTGTTTGTCTAGATAAGGGACATACATCACAGTGCTGTAATTGAAAAGAAGTGAGATTGTGAAAAACAAATATTCTTCTTAAAACTGCCATGGGAACATGTCCTAGCCTTCTATGCCATAGATCAGGAAGTGATCTAGATACAGTTATGGACTTCCCTTCTGTCATGGAATGGTAATTGTTTCATGTGTTCAGTATGTAAAGTCCATCTTGCTCCCTACTAGTCACCTTCACTCTCCCAGTGCAAAGATCCTGAAAGATACAGTGTTCAGGGTAGAACTTAACACAACAGTTCATATATTTTGTCACTTTTGAAACTGACATCAGGTTGAACTTAAAAATAGGCACACAGAGAACATCTTTAAGAGAATCACCTCCTGATAGTGAATAATTTCCAGAGTGACTGATTTTAGCAGATTCTCCAGTAGGTAACTGTACACTCCCTGCATTACCTACTATACCATCATGCACTAATATGTGTTTATTCCCAGTTATATGATTAGATGCTCCAGAGTCTACTATCCAACTAGTGTAAGTCTGTGAAACACTTACCTGGCATGTTGGCACTAGCCTCAGACATTGGAGTCTTGTCCCTTACTTGCTTCCATAGAGCATATACCTTGTATTGATCTTCAGAGATAGTCATCTGCCCTTTCTGCTAAACATTAACAAGGTTAGCTTGAACAATTTTCCCTTTAAGTTTGTAATCAGCAGGATATTCTATCAGCTGGTAGCATTTTCCAAGAAGTGCCCTGTTTTTCCACAGTGATCACACTTTATTAATTTGAAACAGTCTTTCCTCAAATGTCCTTTCGTGTGACAAAAATCGCAACCAGAGTTCCAATTCTTCTTCTTAGATCCTGAGTTTTTTGAAGCGAAAAAAACAGCTGATCCAACTTCATGTGAAGTGGATGTATTAATAGCAGCTAGTTTTTGACTTTCATCCTACACAATTAAGGCATACGCCTGGTTAACACTCAACATTTTCGACTTCAAGAGAATTTGGCTTCGAGCCTGATTGTAACTATCATTCAGCTCCATCAGGAATTGTAGCAGCCTTTGGTATTGAAGCTGAGCAAGATACTCCTTCAATTTCTCACAATTGCATGTAGGAGGAGGCATCATCGAATCATACTCATCCCATAGATCCTTGAGCTTACAATAGAAAACAGAGACTGGATGTGTCCCCTGTGTTAGTGTGAAAATTTCCTTGTGTAGCGCATACAACCTTGATCCATTGATCTTGTTAAACCTTTCTTCAAGTTCCTTCCAGATCAGATGCGCATCTGATCGAAATAGAATACCACTTAGTAGATCGTAACCAACATTGCCCGTCAACTACGAGAAAACAATAGCATTACAATGATCCCAAAGATGTTCAAAAGCAGATCCATATGTCGATCTAGCGATTGATCCATCAACAAAACCCAATTTGTTTTTTCCTATAAGTGCGATCTTCATTGCTCGAGTCCACAACATGTAGTTCTCCATTCCAACAAGTTGTATCCCTACTGGCAATGAACCTAGTCCATCAGACGCACTTAGATACAAAGGATGATGATAATCGATAAGTGCTACAAATCCTAATCAGGCCGCTGGATTTGTTGTGAATTGATTCCATCCTCCATGGATGAAGTCGGCATCAATGGTGAATTGTTAGTTTCAGACGTAAACTGTGCTCAAAATTGCTCTGATACCATATTAAAGTAATGAAGAAAAAGACAGAGAGAGTAATTTGTGGAAGTTTTTCTCAATTTATTCAATTTAATATACATGTACAAGTATCTGTTTATATAGACCCACTAATTGATGAGTTAAGTTGCCAGCTAAGATTCTAACTAACTAACTTGAAATATAACAAATAACATTAGCTAACTAACTATTTAACGAACTGAATAAATGGAAATATAAATGGAAATATCTTCACAGTGTTGTTGTGCATTTCGTCAATTCCTCAACATCCAGAAGCTCACTCTTAAAATGGCCAACGATGAAAAATATGTGTTGCCTGATAGCATATTTACTTATGCAACGTTGACACATTTGAAGCTCTCAAGGTGTATCTTTATGTTGCCGGATGGTACCCGATTTCCCAATCTTATTAGCCTTCAGTTAGAACATTCTAAAATTGCCGGTCATCGAGGATCAGAAGATGATCTTAAACTGCCAATACTTGAAACTTTGGAGTTGAGATTTTGTGTTGATGTTGATTCTGTTTATTTAGTTTGTCCAAAACTTGAGAATATGTCTATCATTAGCAGTTAGACAATTACATTTCGGTGTTTTAGTACGAACCCAATCTTTACTATCATTACACACCTCTGCTTGAATGGAACTTCCCTAGAGGTACGAAAATAACGTTACTTTGTTTTTTATTCGTAGCTGTTGTTACCAATACTCCATAACTCCCTTTTTTTTTTTTTTGGCATTGGTTGTTTCAAAAACTTTGCTCGGCGTATGTGAAAGACAAGCTTCACCAACCACTAAAATTGCAATGAAAATTTGCGACTTCAAGATTTCAGTTGAAAGTATTGCTTGTGCAGTTTGCCTACTTAGGAGTTCTCCCAACCTTTATGAAATTGAAATAGACAAGGTTGTAAAGGTAAAACATATCATGCCTAATAAGGACATTTTTATGAATTTACACCTTTGTATATATATTTGAAATCTTAAGAACTTTCATATTGCCGTTAAGTTTTATTGTTACACTTTATATCTTTAATTTTGGTAATGTAGATCGACTATCATAAGACTTTTTCTTCAGGTTGATGAGACATTGAGCCAGAGAACGGAGCTGTTATCTTACTTATCAATGGAAAAAGACTCTGTGAATGAAGCTCTAAGATTGATTCAAACAATGAGGTTGCGGAAGTTCAAGGGATCAAGTACTGAAATGTACTTAATAAGAGTCATATTTTCTCATTCTCCAAAACTTGAGAGGATGATCATTGAACAATGCGAGAAATTAGGACATGCCACAAACTATAAGGAAAATTTGAGGCAACTGCTAAGTTGCATTACTCGAGCATCACCCAAAGCAATAGTTGTCAAGTATTTACAACGTGTTTTCCCAGTGGCGTGTTATGACTTTTTTGTTTAGTGTGTGTCAATGTCATTATTAAACTGAATTGGAGTTTGATCATCTGGATCTACAAAATGTACCTATTTTATATGTATGATATTGTCCCATTTATAGTTGTATTTGCTTTGTCATATATAAGATGTTCCATTGTGGATGCTAAATGTTTGTATTCAATATTGGTAAATTTCGCAAATGGTTACCCAACAACTAAAAGTTAAGTCAAGACGTCTATCACCAATTCCAAAATCTTTCTGCGACCAATTCTTATACATCAGGTAAAACTCTGAAGAACGTCAAGAAAGTACTAATCACTCTAAGTTTTGAGAGTTGGGTTGTTGATAATTGTTCAAATATAAGCTGATTCATTGCTATTCATTGCTGCACTACTACATTTTACTGTTAACTACTGTATTTTACTGTTACATTAGTTTTCCATTAAGTGGTTAATTCATAGTTAGTTATAAGCTGTTAGGAATACATGTGAGCTGGCAATTCAGTCAGTTGGTTAGCTCAAATGTGATTCTTCTAGATGCTTCCGGATGCTTCCTATCTACATCTATAAAGGCTTTGACCTTCATCATTTGTAACAGAATTTTTCACCATTAAATAAAATCTCCTTCTTCTTTTCTCTGTTTTCTTCTCTGCTTAAACAATGGCTGATAAGCCTTGAGTTCTTCACTTCTACAATAATCCTTCTTAGGTGATTGATGAAGATTATGATATTCCAGAATGTCTTGAATTGGAAGCTTTCTAAGATATGATATTTAATTACATTAGGGAAGTTAAGCTAAGAAGTGCACTACAGGCACAGACCCTGAGATGTAACTTATCAAGCTTTTGGTGGTTATGTCTCCCGCGCTGGAAAGAATGCTATTTGATCCTTGACAGCAGATGATCACGCTAGCAAAACAACCACAACCCTCATTGTGCTAAACTAGTTTCGGTGTGCATCACCTGAAGTAGAAGTAGTTTATAATTATTATGGTGACTAATCTGTTTTTCTTTGAAGTTCCATATTACGACACTAAGGGATTTTACATATGGAGCATGTTCTTGACTGATCTAAAAAATTAGACTTTCGACAAGAAATAAGATGTGATTGGTTATTTTAACTTTATGTTGTGTTTTACTTTGCATTTGTGCTCGTACATCAATTTAATAGGAAATAAAGGCATTGAAACGCCCGAATTCATGTTCAAGTCAAATTAAATTGTGTCAGCAAGTCACTTCCAAAAACGATCTGTTTGGTCGCTGTTGTAAATGCATTTTGGCATCATGGCATGCAACACCTAAAACAGAAGTAGTCCTTAACGATTGAGTAAATGATTGGTATGTGGTGATTTATTTGAAAATTATGTTGTGGCTCTGTATTATTCTTAACTTTGTCAATTCCCCTGTTGCTAGCTTAAGCTTTTTCTGAAGATTCTTATGTCCACGGAGATTTGATAGGTGTCATTGTCCCCTAGCTAGTAGCAGTGGTATGGACCTTCTTTTGTTATATTACTCACTACGAAACTGCAAATTTCGGTTGCAGCTGTTTCTAACGAAATTGGTTACATTCTATTTACAAACCCCTTATTTATGGGCAGTGGAAAACAATTTCATACACTTGGCTCAAATACTAGTTTTTTCTAGTATTTGGGAACTTGGGATTCTTGGCAAATAAATTTGCCAAGTTATATGGCCAAACGTCACTTCCCAAGTTTTCCCAAATTTTTTTTGGGGCCAAAACAGGTCCTTAGAGTGCCTTTTTTATGACCTTATAGTATAATATAATAGGAACGTCCCCTTTAAAACTAGTATTATGCATTTCTGCAATAGTTAAATCGAAACAGTAACAACTGCAAATGAAATTTTACATTTCTGCATCTATTAACTACAACACATTATCATATGAAAACAGAATGAATAGCAAAACAAAAATGAGATTCAAGTAAATAACAGAGCTAGTAGTTAATAACAAAAAAGGTTCCATGTCACTGCTACTGATCAGGGGTCAAAAACAAAATTGAACTTCCTGAGAAAAGGATTCAGCTACATAAATTTGAAACAAAAAACAACATATCAGTTCAATCATGTTGCAAGTCATCTCGATTCAGAAGCAGCCACAATGTCAAAGACTACTTCTGCTTTAGGTGATGCATGCCGAAATGCATTTACAACAAGAAGGAAACTGTTTGTTTTGGAAATAGACTCAGATAATTCCCCTGGATGAACATCATCTATATAGGATCAGCATTCGTACCAACACAGTTAACTTGCCTAGCAAAAGCTTGATAAGCTGCATCCCAGCCTTTGTGGCTAGAAAGCCTTTTAGCTTAACTTCCTTGAGGTGATTAAACAACACATCTGAGGAACCTATATAGATGATGTTCATTGGAGCATTGGAGCTTTAATTTCAATAACATTTGTCATTCTACAGAGTTTCAACACCAATATCTGGAGAAATGAGCAATTAGAGATTAAACTTTCAAGCAACTTGGAAGAAATTGTGACTTCACATAGTTCAAGGCTTATTAATCTATCAAATCCTTTTAAGGCTGGTGGAGAAACAATCAAACAATTTTTGATAGTAAGATGCTTCAACTGCAAACAATTGAATACCGATGAAGATAATTTGGCATTATACGGATGTTCAAGAACCAGGTGTTGAATGCCATTCCTTGAGAGGAAAAATATCAAGTTGTCAATCACTGGGCAGGGTTTCAGACCATAATGAATAGAGAGGGTAAACTTAGTAATTGGTCAAAAGGTGATAAATAATGTTGGTAAACTGAAAAGTAGGAGGTATCAAGTCCTTAGTTCTCAAATGTTTTAAATCAAGAGTCAACTCGGGAAGTTTGCACCACTTATATCTCCATCTTTTTGATAAGATGCCTGTCCTTACAGTGTCTCGTAAAGGTAAACACACTAGAATAGCATTAGTTACATCCCTTGGAAGGTTGCTGAATATATCCACTGATGCACTTTCACAACTATGTTTGTCGTCCTTAGGAGGCATCATAAAACAGAAATTCACCACCAGAAATCTGCACAATTTTTTTTAACGGTATCTATAAACATGCTACAAATGAAAGAAGAGGATAGAGGCTGCATTCAAATTGAAACCGATATGCATATAATCAATATATATATATATATATATATATATATATAAAACACATGACATACCTTGTATTCTAAGCACTAAGCATTTCTTTTGTGCCAACTCTTCAGCTATTTAAAGTTCCAAATGTTGAGAGATTACTATGGCCTTTAGACTCTTTGTGTTCACTATTCTTAAATTCATCTTGAAAATGATATATTTACTTCACTAAAAAAAAGAGAATGACCATTGAGATGTCCAAAATTCAATCAATAAATGAGATGATTCTCTTCTTTTCCTATTGCTAAACAAAGAATCCTTAAAACTCCCTCGTACATTTAACTTGTTCAATTTAGACTTTAACACATATTTTAAGAAGTAATAAATACTCCTATTCTATATTAAGTGAATTATTGAACATTTTTCATAATTGTTGAAAATTTCTTCAGAAAATATTATGGTATTTTGGGAGAGTGCATATTCAAACTCGCTTTATGATAATTAAGGCTTTACTTCATTTACTGATATATTGGATATCTCAATGGTCATTCATTTCTGCTAATTAAACTGAAGAGTTGCTAATGACTTTTATGACTTTTCATGAACCAAATAGCAAAGGCCAAATTAAATATTTAAAAAATACAAATAGAGCATGGTGCTGGAGACTTGAATCATATTAATTCCCTCATCAATTATCTTCATTTATGCCTAAATTACAGCCGTGACTATTTGATTTTCCCTGTTGAGCAATTGACCTTTTTTTTCTTCTTTCATTTATAGCATATGATAATGTAATCAATACTATTAGGAGTCCTTTGGTGTGAGGTATACAATATAATAATTCAAGAATTTGCGTTTGGTTGGAGGTATTAGTTAGTCCTTAGATTATTTCATCATTTATGCGTTAGTGATGGGATAACTATATACCTGCTCAAATAACTTATCTTTGAATAATTAACCAAACTACCCCTTAGTTTTCTGCAGATTGTTATCACATGCCTTCTGAGGCTCAAAATGTTCTGCTGGATATACTTAGGGGCCTTCCTGATAGTGTAATTGTTGATGAAATTCTTGTTCGTTTGCCTTTACGCGATGCTGTGAGGACAAAACATTTTGTTGAAGAAATCGAGATATAACTGGTGTCGACTTGCAGAGTTGACACTTGATCAAACAGTTTGGAAAACTGAAATGGATATTGCATGCCGCGCAACTTCACTGAGATTATCTCCCACATTGTGAAACTTCATGCAGCTCCAATCACAAAGTTTACCCTATGAATTCCTCTATTTTGAATGTTATCCTAATAATACTGACAGATGGATAGGTTTGATAATCTCTACAAATAGCGGCATTCAATATCTTGTTCTTAAATTTCCGGTCTTGGGTAACTTATACGAATTGCCTTCTTCCTTTCTCACTTGTTTCCAGTTGAGGTGTCTGACTCTAGAAGATTATTTGGTACTTCATCCACCCTCTTTCAATGGATTTGTTAGGTTAATTAGCCTGGAATTATGTGGCGTATCAATTTCTTCCAAGTGTCTTGAAAGTTTAATCTCTCGATGCTTGCTTGAGCAATTTGTGCTGGAAGTCAGATATTTTTAGCAGTGTCGTTGAAATTAATGCTTCCAATTTGAAATTTTTCGACTTCATCGGCAGAACAGGATCTATCTGGAAAAACTTTCACTTGAGGATACAAGATCATATTATTCAGAGGACATAGTAAAATGTGAACATATTGCTAAGCTTTTAAAATCTGTATCTGCTCTAGAGCATCTCAACCTAAATAATACGATAACTATTGCTTCATTTCTCATCTAATATATCTTTTGGGTTTTGAGTCATCCTGATTATTGACATTTTCTTGCTAGTTTTCTCCTGAACTTCCTTTTGTTTCATATATATACTCTGTCAAACATCTTCGTGTATCTATTCCAATCCAATGGAGGTTGTCATGTCTGCTCTTTGCTTGATAAGAAGCTTCCACTGCTTACAATATATGGAAATTCAGGTTCTTATGCAATGTCTATCTTTTTTTCTTGTTCTTTTTATGTTCCAATAAATTCAGAGAGTTCAGTTTTGTTAAAGTTCCAATGTCTATTGAAGTGGAATGTTTCTCAAATGTGACGGTCAATCACCTTAGGGAAATTAAGTAGGAAGGTTTTGCAGTCACTAAGAAGCCAAAGATTCAGCTAATGGAGCTTCTATTTACCTAGATCTCCGATGCTGGTGAGAATGCTAATCAAGCTTGACAGGCCTACTGAAGAATCTGCAAGAGCCAAAATAGTGAAATACTAATTAAGTTGGCATCTCCTAAAGCAGAAGTTGACGTCATCTTTTGATTGGCACGACTCTTATCAGGAGACCATGATATATGTCTAAAATGTTTCAGAAGTTAAAAATGAATAGATTGAAACAAATCTTCTCGTACTGTTTTGGTGACATGAAGGAACATGGATGGATGTTTTGACTTGTTTGTTATTCGATAATAACTGTCACTATATTGCTACAAAAGTTTTCATGTTTCATGCATCTTCTTTCTTCAATGTTGTCTATTTCAAAGTTGTGATCATCTTGGTACATTGATTGATACAACTTACATGTCTGCTACTTTCATGCTTCAGTTCGATTTCATTAGAAAAAGTACTTACTGAAGAGTGGAAAACTGTAAATAATGTCAAACAGCTTGAGGCTTTAAGCACAACCAATAAAAAGGTTAATTCCATCTTTTTGAACATAATCCTGTTGAAGTACACTTAGTAATGCTAAATATGACATTGTGTGGGAACAAAGTAGGTCAATATCAGTGACATTGTGTGACCGTATAGCAGTACTATTCGAGCACCATTGAAGATTCAAGACTAAAAAGTGGAGATTTCATTACTTATACATTCAAAAGTTTGTATTTGATGATCAGTTTTACAAAGAACTTGACTAAATCGAGAAGAAAGGATTTAATATTAGTGAGCTGTGTCTCTGATTTGGTTATATTTGAGGGTATCTCACCTAAAGTCCAAACACTTAGTCTTGATGGCAAGTTTCTTCATACTGAAATTACTTGTACATGCCTTAAATGAGCTCACCTAAAAAATTTTAAATTAATTTTTCATTTCTGTTAGAGGATTATCAGTCATTTCTATAACATGAGGAGTATATATGAGCCACTTTAATAACGAGAGATATATCAACTGTAAGTGACAAAGTTAATGGTTAGCAGACCCTTTTCTGTTTACTTCTTAACAATTAAGTGGTGGAATTAATATTTAGAAACAGAGACATGTTTTAGATAAATTATTGTTGTAAATTAATTAAGTACTCAAGTTAGGGGTGTGGAATCCATTTTCCTGTTGGTTCACTCTCACTTATGAGAATGATGCGTTAGAATACTCTCTAGTTATTCTTCTTAAACTAAATATGAAACTTGTTAGAGTATATAAATCATATACACAGCAGAAGCGTAATTACGGATAAGAAACTTACATAATAGCATGTTGATATAAATCAAAAACGAAAAACCAGCAAGTATTACTAACCTGTTGAAGCTTTCAAAAACCTCGTTTAGTGATGATGAATCCAATTCACTTCCAATTCATGAGTTTTGTGACAGATTAACAAATTCAATATTCAGTTTAAATATGAAATCAACACACTTTATATGAAAAAGTCGTGATATGCCAATGGGATCAATACATCCTTGATCTCGAAAACAGGCTACAAATACTTAACCACTACATGTTTTGGTGATGCTGTTGGAAACCAAAACAGAAAATGTACAATGGCACAAGAATCTAGAAATGGATGCAAAATCTAACAGCTTCTTCACAGTCGGAAAGTACAAACTACCAAGTCATCTCACAATGTTTGAAATATTTATATAAAATAATCAAATCATTATTACTATATTTACCAAAAATAAAAAAATTCAGGCGAGTAAACTGCAAAATGTACTCTCAATCCCGACACCGATCATCTTCTCCGATCATTTCTTGCCTAAAAACTCTCAAATTCCAAAACTCCAAAAAAATTCCCCGAAATTTTGATTGCTTCGCTAAAACTGTTTTGTTTCTCTCTCTCTAAAATTTAGTTCGGTATTGCGTTGGATTTTTTGAGTTTTCAATCTGCGATTCATTTGGTGTTTTTGGAAACCTAAGTCCCCAAATTTACGAAAACCTCAAATCGGGTTGCAAATTTGGGAGCTTAGGGTTTCCAAAAACACCAAATGAATAACAAATTGAAAATTTGAACGCCATACAAAACTAAATTTTAGTGAGAGAGATGAAACTGACAAAAAAGTTTTAACAAAGCAATCAAAATTTGAAGAAATGTTTTTTTAGGGCTTTGGAATTTGAGAGTTTGTAGGTGGAAATGATTGAACAAGATGATCGGAGGCGGAATTGGGAGTCTACATACCTGATATATTTTTGTAAATATAATAACATTGATTTGCTTATTTATATAGAAATTTTAGTCAACTGATGATGACTTGGCAGTTTGTACTTTTCGACAGTGATGAAGTTGTTGGATTTTGTGTCCATTTCTAGATTTTTGTGTCGTTGTACTTTTTTTTTTTTTTGTTTTAGTTTTTAAATTACAGAATTCCCTCAAATTTTCCTTGAAGTTTGTGGCAATTGTTCAATGATTGTCCTCTCAAGTTTTGAGAATGAGAAAAGGACTCTTATTAAGTACATTTCCATACTAGATCCCTTAAATTTCACAACCTCAATGTTTGAATCAAATTCAGAGCTTCATTCACATGATCTGCTACCATCGATATGTCAGATAACAGCTTCGTTCTCTGACTCGAGATGTCCCATCAACCTGTAGAAAGACTCATACAGTCACTACATTACAAAAATTAAAAGATTCAAAGTGTAACAAAAAAAAACTAGAGAAATTTTTGGTTTTGAACATTTTATCAAACTTACTTGACTTAAAAAATATGTCGTTAAGGGCAAGAGGAAAGTCTTTAAATTTCAAATAAATATACAAAGATGTACATACATAGAACTGTCCTTATTAGGCATGGTATGTCTTACCTTTACAACCTCGTCTATTTCAATTTCATAAACACAATAGCTACGAATATAAAATGAAGCAACGTTATTTTCTTAACTCTAGAGAAGTTTTATTCAAGTAGAGGTGCTTAATGATGGTAAAGACTGGGTTCACATTAAAACATTCAAATGTAATTGTATTGCTGCTAAGGATAGACAAGTTCTCAAGTTTTGAATAAACCAAAGAAATAGAATCAACGTCCACACAAAATCTCAACTCTAGAGTCTCGAGCATTGGCAGATTAAGTGTGTCTTCTGATTCTCGATGACCGGCAATTTCAGAATGTTCCAACTGAATGGCTGATAAGATTGGGAAATTGGGTACCATATGATAGCTAAAGATACACTTTGAGAGCTTCATATATTCGACATTGCTCAAGTAAATATGCTCTTAGGCAATACATAATTTTCATCGTTGGCCATATCTAGAGTGATCTTATGTATACCATGATTCGAGATAAAGATGATGAATTGATCCACATTAGACTGTGTTAAAGTGTATGTCTGATGTTTCGAAAATAAGATGGAACCCAATAATAATTTCAGTATTGATAAGTCTTACTGTTCCAGATGTTTTGATGATTCTCACAAATGCAAGGACCCGGCCCTCTGCAAAGTGTTCTCGTCGAGGGAAATGTGCCATACAGCTGGAAAACTGTCTCGTCAGAGGTTGGTGAGGCGCCAGTGTACTGAACCAATCAAAATGGACGAGGTTGTTTGTCCATCGGTTAATAACTCTTTATGGATGATATATTCAACATGACAAACAACATTTCAAGGCATTCATTCAAAGAGAGAAAATTCAAGCTTCAACAAAACAACAAGGGACCTCATAGACTGACGAATTTGCTTCCTGAACTTGTTGTTATTTTGATTGCTTGTATTTGTGCTTAACTTGTAGGATTAGTTTCACTTGTGTTAGAAACGTTTCAAAACTTTGTGTGAATCACTGTAAGAACATAGTTGAGGCCAACTTTGTGTCTTACGTTAAAAGTCTATATTAATCTGTGAGAGTTAGTATAGTGGGCAATGCAGGCATTGCTTAGACTCATTAAGTAATAGGTTGTATTACTTAGATTAGAGATTAGGAGGTTAATCTCTTGTGTGGTTGTAAATTGTGTTTTACTTTTACTTGAGAAGACTAGTAAAAACAGTTTGAAAATCCTGTGAGACGGGTCGTGGTTTTACTCCCTTGAGCATGGAGGTTTCCACGTAAAGTTGCATGTGTTATCTTTACTTCTAGTATTTACTTTTGTGTATCATAACGGTATAAAGGACCTGGTCCTATCGTAGTTAGTGGACGCAAACATTCCAACAAGTATGTTTCATGAGAATTTTATGGATTACGCTAGCAGCAGAAAGACCAATATTAGATATATAATGAAAAAACAAGGTATTAAACACAAGGTGTAACTGTGTGGACCAAATATGTCTCCAATGCTTTGATAAGGTGCTAGTTCTTGCAGCATATCTGATGGAAATCAGCTCTAGTATTCTAAGTAGTATGCCGATCGGTAATTCACAAATAATAGACTTGCTCAGATGATCACTACTAACTTGCTTCTATCACATTTACTCATACTCATTTTTTCTGAAATATTTTACATAAAAATTTAGATATTTGCTTCAACATGAATTGAGAGGTCTATTAGTAGTTTTCCTACTAGTAGTAATGAACAATTTTTAATAAATACATCACATTGCAAAATCAATCTTCAATGACAATGATTACTAATCTAGAAAAAAATGTGTTCCCAAATGACAAAGGAGGTGTGTACAATTAACTTAATTTGAGATTTTTTGTCTCATGGATATAAAGTGGAATTTCAATTCTATGTTTAAATCTTGTCATGCAGCAATAATAACTATGCCTCAATCATAAATATAGGGCTCAACTATTTTCATTACTCCCAAACACACAAACAAGGCATACAAGGTTCAACACACTTTAGAGAAGGTCAAAGAGGTTCGCTTACCTTAAGAGGGTAGAAAATCAACTCGGCACTTGCGCCTTCCCCTTTCGTTAAGCTTCTGAATCCATACAATCTAATCAATTATAGAATCCCCATAAGCAATCACGAACTCATAAAGATGATTTTGGAAATCGGATCCAAATAGGCCTAAAAAGTAAATCCCGTGGGATAAGAGTAAATTTGGAATTTTTATAGAAAATCATGATACCCAAAGGTTTTGGAACCACATGTGAAGTCGTAATGAAAAACAAGTTGAATCTAGGATCAAAACTCCAATTTACTTAAAACACAAGTTTCAGTAAAAAAAGTTTGAATTAAAAAATAATGATTTGATGATAAAATCATGAAATACTAATTGGGTATTGAAGGGTAGGAGTAAAAATCACTTACCCAATCGATTAATCTTGAAAGCCCTCTTTAAAATCGCCACCCTAAAGTTCTCAAGGTCCAGCAATAGAGAAATGGAGAAGAAACCCCAATTTTGGAATAAAATATTGCCCACGTCACAATACTCTACGTGATTGCGACCCCATCCACGTGTCGTGAAAAGGAAAACAGTCAACTCATTAATTGGTTAACGCGATCGCGACACGGCCCACACGATCCTGATATCTAAGGACTAGTGGCATAGCCACATGGTGGTCAGGATGTCCAATTGGACACCCTTTGTCGGTAAAAAATACCGCATATACAAATGATATGATACATAAAGGATTAAATAACATATTTTGGACACCCTAACATAACAAACTGTTATAGCCTAGTGGTTTCACCTCCTTGGAATGAGGAAGTGTTTGTGTGCTTGAATTTCACTAGTTCTATTTTTTTAAAAAAGCTTTTATTGTACTATTTCTGGACACCCTTTGTGAAATTCCAAGCTCCGCCACTGCTAGGGACCTAGACCTATGCAATAACGTCAGGTCTCACATGATCGCGAGGCACTACACCACATCCTAAGGGATTGTTGAAGAGAGGATCCTACGATCGTGATGCACATCACATCAAGCACGAGAAAATAACAGCAACATCAACATATCAAGGCAAAAAATTCTCCGAATAGACCCTTCGGGATTCATTTAGAATCCCGTGCACACAAACCAGATATGCTACCCAACTAAATTCAATATTCCATACTTAATGGATCCATCAAATATGGATTGGAGGTCTCTTTGACCCACCAGCCGTGTAAGCCACAAATAACTAAACTTCACCCAAAAAGACAAAAATGCCTTCCAAACCTCTGGAATTGAACTAAGACCTTACCTAGGACTAAAATCACATCCTGAATCCAACAAAATCAACAAAAATCCAATCTAAGCGTTGGAACTTCAAATTTTGACTAAATTCAACTCTTGACCTAAATTCACTTTAACATTCAACTAAAGGGCTCAAATCCACATAAAGGCTTTGAAACTAAAAATGATAATACTCCTGGATGAATTTCCGCATTTCGAAGTTGATGGAACTGACAAAATTCCATTTCGAAATTCGTAGCTCCGGATGTTGACTAAAGTCACTAATATCAACTTAAGGGTCTCCAAAACTCTAATACTTCCAAAAAATCACAAATTTTTGATCCCTCTACAAGACTAGTTTCATAAACTGATCAAACATGACTCAGGACAACTATCGGGAGGAGTAAAATTTAATTTTCCAAAAATTTCTAAAAATGATTAGATCATGAAGAACAACCTGTATAAGTACCTGGTTCTAGTCAAGAACAATCCAGTGTGAGAATTTCAAATTGGAAGCATACAACTTCTCATCCTCTAGATAGTCTCACCTCTTCACTGGATTTCTGTATGCAGACTAAGTTGAAGTCCAGAAATATGTTTACCTTTTGAGCCTTCATATCTTAGATCAAGCCCAAGAACATCTAAGAAGCCTTAAAGGACTCAAACTAGGTCAATGTCGTGCAAGAAGATCTTCATCGGTTTGAAAGAAACAAGGTCTGGCATCTGGTTCATTGCTAACATAATTGTCATAGGGACCCAATGGATTTTCAAAAACAAGTTAAATGAGATGTGCAACACCACAAGGAACAATGCCATACTGGTTGTTCAAGGATATAAACAAGAGGAAGGAATAGACTATGATGAAACATCTGCCCCAAACGCTAGTATGGAAGCCATGAGAATTCTCATTGCCTTTGCTTCCTACATCGATTTCAAATTGTTTCAGATTGATGTTAAAAGTTCATTTCTGAATGGGTACTTGAAGGAGGAAGTCTATGTCAAGAAACCACCCCGGTTTGAAGATATTGACAATCCCTTTAATATATTCATGTTGGATAAAGCTATATATGGGCTGAAGCAAGCACCCATGGCCTGGTATGAACAACTGTCAAAATTTCTTTTGGACAATGGGTTCTAAGAGAGGAAAATTTGACAACACTCTCTTCTTGAAAGCCAGGAGAAGCAATCTGTTGATTGTCCAAGTCTATGCTGATGATATCATTTTTGAGGCCACTCTTGATTCACTTTTGTGAAGAATTTGCTACACTTATGGGGAGTGAGTTTGAAATGAGAATGATGGGGGAATTGAATTTGTTTCTTTGCTTACAAGTGAAACAAACTAAGAATGGAACCATGATTAGTCAGCAGAAGTATATGAAGGAGCTTCCGAAGAGGTTTGTCACGCCCCGAGCCTACACCCCAAACGTGACCGGCACTTGAAGACCATCGCTGGCCCCCAAGCAAACCCTTGGCCTGGCTTTCTTAACTCAGCGGAAACTTAACTCAACAGGATAACTCAATGCAATGAAAAGTTGTAAAACAACTCAACTGAAAGTAATTTGCCAACAAGGCATCTCGAGTCTCAAAATAGGATATTTAAATATATACATGCATGAGAGACTCCAAATTAACTGACTGACTATCTATGAAGCCTCTAAATACTGAGATGGATGTTGGGACAGACCCCGCAACATCCTAATAAAACAAAAACTAAGAACACAAAATAATTGAGTCCTCCGGAATGCAAGGAGGCTCACCACTGACTCTGGAGTGCTCAGCTGGATCAACGACGTCCAGGATGCTGATCCGGGGTACCTGTATCTGCATCATAAGACGATGCAGGCCCACTGGCATCAGTACATGGAAGGTACTAGTATGCGAGCTGTAAAACTAAGCAACAAAGGCTAGAAGGAAATTTGGAAGAAACTGAAAAGTTTACCTTGTTCAACTCAACTCAACCTGACTGACTTCTTTCAATATAAGGCAATTTAAAACAAGTGTGATATAAAGAAAGACTGTTTAAAACATGCTATAAACTCTGTGTGTATACAAGGATACAATAAGCCTGAGATGTATATAGAAATACAATTGAACTGATGTATATAAAATACAATAATTTCCGTATATAAAAAATACAATAACTGCTGTGGGAGTTTCTCTAACCGACAACCATCACATAAGAGCTAAAGTGATGATACAGCGATCAACCTCACGCTGCCAGAGCATCCTATACCCGGCCAAAGGTATAAGACCTAAATTGCCTAATGGATCCACTAGTCTAATATAAAAAGGATTCATCTAAAGAGTATGATCCTTTTCTACCCATGGTGGCTAACATGGTTCTATGGGGCTGTGGGTTCTTTGAACGCTCCCCCAATTCGGTGCTCGATACTACTCCCAAAAATGTACTGGCTCTTATGTTTTTAAAACACATTTCTTCCTGCTGACATGAGATAATTACTCAAAAAAAACTATCCCGAAGGCTCTTTGGAAATTTCAGTTTCCAACCTTGTCTAAATGTAAAGACAATTCTTTAAAACTTCTTTGGGAATACATAGTTCCCTAATAACTTTGAAAAAAATGAACTCAACTTGAAACTTGAGACTCTTTACTTAGCTTGAAACTCTAAGCTCTTTGCTTGACTTGACACTTGAGTCTAAAAATAAAGTTAAAACGTTCAATAAAGACTCTTGAACAACTTTACAACTAGCTTGACTTGCTTAACTTCTAAGCTTAACTCTTAATTTCTAACTTCAATTGACTTCTAACTAACTCTCCTTGAATTGGAATTTTGGATTCAAGGTGTTTGCTCACATGTTACGGATGAGTTCTTGACTTTTAGAAGTACCTTGGAGTGTTGGAAACAACTAGGAAACATAGGTATAATACCTAGGAACAAAATAAAATACAAATGGGGAATTAAGGTAACGGGAAGGATTGGCGTCCTTGGCGCTCTAAGAGGTGCGGGGCGCCAACCCTCAACTTCAAACGGGACTGCTGGCCACTCTGCCAGGCACCAGCCCTCAGCTTCAAAGGGGACTGCTGGCCACTCTGCCTTCTGCCAGCCCGTTTCCCAGAAAAAAAAAAAACGATTTTTCTCCCTCTTTTCTTCAACTCTAAACCACCCTTACTTCAATGGATTTAACCCCAAACACTAGGGATCATCAATCTCTCAACATACAATAAATTACAACTCAAATACACAACCCAATCATGTCCCACAACCAACAATAACTTCAACAACACAACTAACAACATCAACAACAACTAACAACTTCAACAATTCAACACCAATCCAATCTTTTCTCAAATCATAAAAAAGAGCTTGGTGTGTGGGGGAAAGGATCAAACCACACAAAGAACTCACATACCTTGATAGGGATCACCCCCGACGAAAATTCACGACGGAAACTTGTTGATCTCCTTTCTCCTCTTCTTCTCTTCTTCTTCTCTTCTTCACTCTCAAGAACCCTAACTCTTTCTCTTTTAAAAATAGGATAAAAATGATCCAGAAATCAGCCTAACACACAATATAACCTCAAAAGAAATGGCTAGGGAAAAGACCAAAATGCCCTTAAAATTTCCGGACGGATTCCCTGCCAACTGCCCAACTTTCAGTGGCCATAACTCGCTCATACGAACTCGAAATCGAGCAATCTTAGTGGCATTGGAAAGATCATTCCACAAGCTTCGCAACCATAACTGGAACTACTCCTAACTCATCGTGATCTAGGAGTTACGACTGCTCAAAGTTGGCCAAAAATCACTGATTTCCACACTTAGCCAAATTTTCCAGATTCTGTATTTTTTTCCAAAAATGGCTACTTCCAATTTCAAGCTTCTTCATAGCTATTTCAAATTGTCGGATGTTGCAATATCTCCCCCTTGGGAACATTCGTCCTCGAATGAGGTGATTCTTACTATGCTAAGGGTGCAACAACAACTCAAACACCCAACAAGTAACTATGCAACAACAACAACAACAACAATATGCCCACTATAATTTAAAGAGCACTATGAAGGAAATTAATACCTTGATCTGCGGATTCAAAGAGATATGGATATCTCTTCTTCATGTCTTCTTCGGCTTCCCAAGTAGCTTCCTCAACAAATTGGTTTCTCCAAAGGACCTTGACTGAGGCTACATCCTTTGTTCTCAACCTTCGAACTTGCCGATCTAAAATTTGAACAGGAATCTCCTCATAAGATAAGTTATCCTTGATCTTGATACTTTCAGTCGGTAGGATCAATGAAGGATCGCCTATGCACTTCTTCAACATGGAGATATGAAATACCGGATGGACCGCTGCTAGCTCCTGTGGTAGCTCCAACTCATAAGCTACATTGCCAACTCTCTTGACTATGCGATAAGGTCCAATATATCGGGGGTTAAGTTTTCCTTTCTTACCAAACCTCATAACCCCCTTCATGGGTGAAACCTTCAAATATACCCAATCATCTACTTCAAACTCTAACGCCCTTCTCCTAACATCAGTGTAGGATTTCTGACGACTCTGTGCCGTTTTCAACCTCTCTTGAATCACTTTCACCTTCTCCATAGCTTGGTGAACTAAATCTGGTCCTATCAACTGTGCTTCACCCACTTCAAACCATCCAATAGGAGACCTACATCTTCTCCCATAAAGAGCTTCATATGGAGCCATCTGGATGCTAGAGTGATAACTGTTGTTGTAGGCAAACTCAATGAGAGGTAGGTGATCATCCCAATTACCTTTGAAATCGATCACACAAGCTCTCAGCATATCTTCTAAAGTCTGAATAGTGCGCTCTGCTTGCCCATCAGTCTGAGGATGAAAGGCAGTACTTAAGTTCACATTTGAACCCAAGCCTTTCTGAAAAGATTTCCAGAACTGTGCAGTAAACTATGCACCTCTATCTGAAATAATGGAGATTGGGACTCCATGAAGTCTCACTATCTCTCGAATATACAACTTGGCATAATCTTCTGCTGAAAGGGTAGTCTTTACCGGTAGAAAATGAGCTGACTTTGTCATTCTGTCGACAATCACCCAAATAGAATCATGCTGTCTGCGAGACCTTGGCAACCCTGTGATGAAATCCATATTGATCATCTCCCACTTCCACTCTAGAAGTTCTATCCTCTGAGCCAAACCACCGGGCCTTTGGTGTTCAACTTTCACTTGTTGGCAATTTGGACACTTAGTAACAAACTCAGCAATGCCCTTCTTCATGCCATTCCACCAATAAACTTCACGCAAATCACGATACATCTTGGTGGAACCCGGATGAATAGAATATCTAGAGCTGTGAGCTTCCACCATAATCCTCTCTTGGAGTCCATCTACCATAGGTACGCACAATCTACCTTGAAATCTCAAAACACCATCTCCCCTTTGTTCAAAAGCTAATACTCTTTGCTTTTGAACATTTGCCTTCAACTCAAGCAAAATGGGATCTTGATCTTGCTTCTCTTTCACTTCTGACATTAATGATGACTCGGCCCTGCTCGTCACTGCTATTCCTCCTTCTGCGGAATCTGTAAATATGACTCCCAGGCATGCCAGTCTGTGCACATCTTTTGCTAACTCTCTCCTTCCTTTTTCAATATGGGCGGTGCTACCCATAGACAACCTGCTCAAAGAATCAGCAACAACATTAGCCTTACCTGGGTGGTAAAGAATACTCAGGTCATAATCCTTGAGTAACTCTAACCACCTCCTTTGTCTGAGATTAAGCTCTCTCTGAGTAAGCACATATTGAAGGCTCTTGTGATCAGTGAATATGTCGACATGCACACCATACAAGTAATGACGCCATATCTTCAAAGCAAATACTACAGCAGCTAGCTCTAAATCATGGGTTGGGTAGTTCTTCTCATGAACCTTCAACTGTCTGGAGGCATAAGCTATAACTTTGCCATTCTGCATCAAGACACAACCCAAACCAACTCTAAATGCATCACAATACACCACAAAACCTTGAGTACTTTCTGGTAGCGTCAAAACTGGAGCCGTAATCAATCTCTTTTTCAATTCCTGAAAGCTTTTCTCACAAGCTTCAGACCATTGAAATTTCACCGTCTTCTGAGTCAACTTTGTCAAAGGAGATGCAATAGTCGAGAACCCTTCAACAAACCTTCTATAATAGCCAGCCAAACCCAAGAAACTCCTAATTTCAGTTGGAGATGTGGGTCTAGGCCAATTCTGCACTGCCTCAATTTTTCGAGTATCAACTTTAATTCCATCACCGGACACAATGTGGCCTAGGAACGCCACAGACTTAAGCCAAAACTCACATTTAGAGAACTTGGCATACAACTCTTTATCTTTCAAAGTTTGAAGAACTATTCTGAGATGGCTAGCATGATCTTCTTCATTCCTTGAATAGATTAGTATGTCATCAATAAAGACAATAACAAACATATCTAAATAAGGTTTGAAGACTTTATTCATCAAGTCCATGAAAGCTGCCAGTGCATTGGTCAAACCAAAGGACATGACTAAAAACTCATAATGACCATACCTGGTTCTAAAAGCTGTCTTTGGGATATCACATTCCCTTACCCTTAACTGATGATAGCCTGATCGGAGGTCAATCTTTGAAAAACAAGTGGCACCCTGAAGCTGATCGAAAAGATCATCAATCCTCGGAAGAGGGTACTTGTTCTTGATGGTAACCTTATTCAACTGGCGATAGTCTATACACATTCTAAGGGAACCATCTTTCTTTCTCACAAACAAGACCGGAGCTCCCCAAGGCGAGACACTTGGTCGAATGAAACCCTTATCTAGGAGATCTTTCAACTGCTCTTTCAACTCTTTCAACTCTGCTGGTGCCATTCTATATGGAGGAATAGAGATAGGACGAGTATCTGGAATGAGATCTATGCCGAAATCTATTTCTCTCTCAGGAGGAATTCTGGGTAGATCATCAGGAAAAACTTCTGGAAACTCTCTTACTATAGGAACTGACTGGAAATGAGGTATCTCAACACTAGAGTCATGAACTCGGACTAAGTGATAGATACAACCCTTCGAAACTAACTTTTTCGCCTTAAGGTACGAAATGAAATGACCCTTAGGCACTACTGAACTACTACTCCACTCTAAGACTGGCTCATTCGGAAACTGAAACTTGACCACTCAAGTTCTACAGTCTATCGATGCATAACAAGCATGAAGCCAATCCATACCTAGAATGACATCGAACTCTATCATGTCTAACTCAACCAAATCAGCCATGGTGCTCTTGTGACTGATGGAAACAGGACAATCACGATAGACTCTTTCTGCTAGAATAGATTCCCCAATAGGTGTAGAAACACAAAAGGGTTCACAAAGTCTTTCAGGAAGAACCTCAAACTTATTTGCAACATAAGGAGTTACAAAAGATAAACTTGCTCCTGGGTCTAGCAAAGCATACACATCAAAAACAAAGACTTTGATCATACCCTGTGACAACATTTGGAGAATTCTCTTGCTCATGGCGACTGGTGATTGCATAAAGGCGGTTTGCTCCTCCACTGGTACTAGAAGTAGCTCCTCTAGGTGTCGTCCTGTCTGGGGGAACAACTGAAGAAGACTGCTTTATTTCCCCCATTACCCTGCCTATTCTTTGGACACTCTCGCATGAAATGTCCATTCTGACCACACTTGAAACAACCAACGGAGCCCTCTTGACAAATACCTGAGTGGTTCCTACCACACTTGGCGCAGGCAGGAGGCTTACTACTCCCTTGCGCCACACTACCCAAAGATTGTGCTGGTCTAGCCCTGAAGTCCTTCGAATTCTGAACATTAAATTCACCTTTATATCTGGGTGCAGGTGCTCTAGCAGATGATGGAGCAGGTCCCTTTTGCATTTGTTGAAAGGAGGAACGGTTTAAATTACCTTTCTGCTGCCCGGACTCGTTCCCGGTCTTTGCTCTCTTATTTCTAAACTCTTCTCTGTCCCTCAGCTTCTCTTCCTCAACCTGCTGCACATAAACCATCAACCTTGATATGTCCATGTCCTCGATAAGCATTGCAGCCCTACCTTCCTTGCTCGACAACCGAGACAACCCAGCAACAAATAAGCTCATTCTATTCCTCATGTCCGCAACCATTTTCGGAGCATAGCGGGATAATTGTGTGAACTTCAGATTGTACTCATGAACACTCAAAGAATCCTGCTTAAGTGTGAGGAACTCACGTACCTTGGCCTCTCTCAACTCTCGAGGAAAGAAGTGCCCCAAGAAAGCTTCCTCAAAACCGGCCCAACTCGCAGGTGGTGCATTCTCAGCTCTACCTCTTTTCCACTGGTCGAACCAAGTTCTAGCAACATCCTTCAATTGATATGCAGCTAGTTCAACCCGCTCAATATCTGCTACATGCATCACATCAAAAATCTTCTTCAACTCCTCAGTGAAGTTCTCTGGATCCTCAGTAGTACTTGAACCCATGAAACTCGAAGGATTCATCCCCAAGAACTCACGAATCCTTGAAGTGTCAGCTCCTTCATGTCGAGCTCCTCTTTGCTGACCAATTTGATTAGTCACAGCTTGACTCAGAATTCTAATTGCCTCTCTAAACTCGGCATTAGAAACTTCCCCTTGATCTTGCACTCCCGGGGTATAAGGTAACTCTTGCTCATCAACATAACGTCTAGGAAGACGCCCTCTACCAACTCTTCGTGGAGGCATGATTATCTGAAAACACGCGCAAGCGCAGATTAGAAAGAAAATTTTTAGAGGTCAACTCTAACGCATGAAATGAGTATGAAAGAAATGAGAAATCTTCCTAAATGTTGCAGCCTCCCAATTATAAATATGGCGCGCTTCACACCGATAACTAGGACTCTACAGACACGGTTTCATAGACTCCCTAGGACTCTTGAACTCTGTGCTCTGATACCAAGTTTGTCACGCCCCGAGCCTACACCCCAAACGTGACCGGCACTTGAAGACCATCGCTGGCCCCCAAGCAAACCCTTGGCCTGGCTTTCTTAACTCAGCGGAAACTTAACTCAACAGGATAACTCAATGCAATGAAAAGTTGTAAAACAACTCAACTGAAAGTAATTTGCCAACAAGGCATCTCGAGTCTCAAAATAGGATATTTAAATATATACATGCATGAGAGACTCCAAATTAACTGACTGACTGTCTATGAAGCCTCTAAATACTGAGATGGATGTTGGGACAGACCCCGCAACATCCTAATAAAACAAAAACTAAGAACACAAAATAATTGAGTCCTTCGGAATGCAAGGAGGCTCACCACTAACTCTGGAGTGCTCAGCTGGATCAACGACATGCAGGATGCTGATTCGGGGTACCTGTATCTGCATCATAAGACGATGCAGGCCAACTGGCATCAGTACATAGAAGGTACTAGTATGCGAGCTGGAAAACTAAGCAACAAAGGCTAGAAGGAAATTTGGAAGAAACTGAAAAGTTTACCTTGTTCAACTCAACTCAACCTGACTGACTTCTTTCAATATAAGGCAATTTAAAACAAGCGTGATATAAAGAATGACTATTTAAACCATGCTATAAACTCTGTGTGTATACAAGGATACAATAAGCCTTAGATGTATATAAAAATACAATTGAACTGATGTATATAAAATACAATAATTTCCGTATATAAAAAATACAATAACTGCTGTGGGAGTTTCTCTAACCGACAACCATCACATAAGAGCTAAAGTGATGATACAGCGATCAACCTCACGCTGCCAGAGCATCCTATACCCGGCCAAAGGTATAAGACCTAAACTACCTAATGGATCCACTAGTCTAATATAAAAAGGATTCATCTAAAGAGTATGATCCTTTTCTACCCATGGTGGCTAACATGGTTCTATGGGGGCTGTGGGTTCTTTGAACGCTCCCCTAATTCGGTGCTCGATACTACTCCCAAAAATGTACTGGCTCTTATGTTTTTAAAACACATTTCTTCCTGTTGACATGAGATAATTACTCAAAAAAAACTATCCCGAAGGCTCTTTGGAAATTTCAGTTTCCAACCTTGTCTAAATGTAAAGACAATTCTTTAAAACTTCTTTGGGAATACATAGTTCCCTAATAACTTTGAAAAAAATGAACTCAACTTGAAACTTGAGACTCTTTACTTAGCTTGAAACTCTAAGCTCTTTGCTTGACTTGACACTTGAGTCTAAAAATAAAGTTAAAGCGTTCAATAAAGACTCTTGAACAACTTTACAACTAGCTTGACTTGCTTAACTTCTAAGCTTAACTCTTAATTTCTAACTTCAATTGACTTCTAACTAACTCTCCTTGAATTGGAATTTTGGATTCAAGGTGTTTGCTCACATGTTACGGATGAGTTCTTGACTTTTAGAAGTACCTTGGAGTGGTTGAAACAACTAGGAAACATAGGTATAATACCTAGGAACAAAATAAAATACAAATGGGGAATTAAGGTAACGGGAAGGATTGGCGTCCTTGGCGCTCTAAGAGGCGCGGGGCGCCAGCCCTCAACTTCAAACAGGACTGTTGGCCACTCTGCCAGGCACCAGCCCTCAGCTTCAAAGGGGACTGCTGGCCACTCTGCCTTCTGCCAACCCTTTTCCCAGAAAAAAAAAAAACGATTTTTCTCCCTCTTTTCTTCAACTCTAAACCACCCTTACTTCAATGGATTTAACCCCAAACACTAGGGATCATCAATCTCTCAACATACAATAAATTACAACTCAAATACACAATCCAATCATGTCCCACAACCAACAATAACTTCAACAACACAACTAACAACATCAACAACAACTAACAACTTCAACAATTCAACACCAATCCAATCTTTTCTCAAATCATAAAAAAGAGCTTGGTGTGTGGGGGAAAGGATCAAACCACACAAAGAACTCACATACCTTGATAGGGATCACCCCCGACGAAAATCCACGACGGAAACTAGTTGATCTCCTTTCTCCTCTTCTTCTCCTCTTCTTCTCTTCTTCTTCTCTTCTTCACTCTCAAGAACCCTAACTCTTTCTCTTTTAAAATAGGATAAAAATGATCCAGAAATCAGCCTAACACACAATATAACCTCAAAAGAAATGGCTAGGGAAAAGACCAAAATGCCCTTAAAATTTCCGGACGGATTCCCTGCCAACTGCCCAACTTTCAATGGCCATAACTCGCTCATATGAACTCGAAATCGAGCAATCTCAGTGGAATTGGAAAGATCATTCCACAAGCTTCGCAACCATAACTGGAACTACTCCTAACTCATCGTGATCTAGGAGTTACGACTGCTCAAAGTTGGCCAAAAATCACTGATTTCCACACTTAGCCAAATTTTCCAGATTCTGTATTTTTTTCCAAAAATGGCTACTTCCAATTTCAAGCTTCTTCATAACTATTTCAAATTGTCGGATGTTACAAGGTTCAACATGGAAAATACAAACCAATTGATCCACCCATTGGGACTTCTTCAAAATTGGACAGCAATGAACCAGGTCCTCTCATTAATGAGACTATGTATAGAGGAATCATTGTCTACTTACTTTATATAACTGCCAGTCGACCTGATATTGTGTTCAGTGTGGGGATAACAAACATCTATGCTCCAACTTGAGGGGATTGTTACAGAATATAATAGCTGTAAATATTGTATCTTCCATATATAAGTAGGAGCATATTCTTAATTATTTTCCTTGATTTTGTTTGATTTGTTTCAATCGAAAGAAACATATGTATTTGTATAAATATCATGTCTTCATGAATAGAAAGATACAAGTTATTCCATTCTATTTCAGAGATAATAAGGCAGATATTAACATATATGATGGTATTGAGTATTTCAGTAGAGGGCATACAAAGGTTACGTGTATCATGGGGCTCTTGCATCTTGAGAGAACATATGATTGGTGGTAACATATGGAAAGTCTATATGCCCCATCTTTTTAGACTATGGTAATATATTCGATAGTATATTCTCTTTTCTTTTCCAATGAAGTGTCAGTGGTCAGTTTACTATTATTGTGTAGAAAATTAATACTCTGTTTGTCTAACATGCATTTTTCTTGTGCAGGTCCTTACAGTCAATCAAATGGTAGAGATACTTCTAAAATACTGAGAGAAGACTGGAAAAATTCATTCTTTGAAGTGATTCCACAAAGGAAAAGATGTGAGGGTGATAATGATGTTGAACGGGAAGAAGAGACGGAAGGAAAAGATGATCATGAATTTAAAAGACAGTGCATTGGGAGTTGAAGTTTCAAAAGCTTCCATTAGATACTATCACGATAGCCGTCAGTATCATCTTGTTCTCCAGAACTTATCTTGGCGAAACGGCAGTTTGTTTTGTTGAGAACATATTTGGCTTTAATTTTCTTTTTGCACTATCTGACTTTATAGCTTCCTCATGTTGTTCCTCATATTTTTCGGTACATAAGCATGTTGGAAAGGATAATTTTGTTGTGTTATGCTTCAGCAAACTTGAGATAGCAAATGGATGACACACTTTTTTCTGGTAGATCTGATCAAAACAGTCTGTCCTAGCTAAACGTTCATCCTGCTAACATTTGCACTGTGTGATCCATTGCAGCAAATTTATTAAGGCCCGGAGGGATAGTATACTACATAGATTAGGCTTGTTGTAACACTTTTACTCCATCTGATGTTTGAATTCTATATCACTACATATACTCATAAATGGAAAACTTGGTGTTTGATTGCTTTCAAGGATTTATCATCAAAACATATACAAGTACCAACATTTGTGTTACTACAAACTAAGAGCCACTTTTTCTCTCTCCTACACTTTTCTCTCCATACGTATTCTATACTTAAATCTATAACGGTCGTTTCTTAGAGAGTGAACTACACGCTCCGCCCTATGGAGCCATTAGACGGGGCTCCATCAGCGCATGCTACTTCTCAGATGACTCTCCAGCCAGGTGCGACCATATCTGGTGAAGCAAACCAAGGAAAACAAACTTATGCCTCAACTGTCACCCCGGCAAATTAATCAGCAAATGCTCCTAGACATCCCAAAGGATCAGTAATTGCAAGAATCACTACTCATAATTGGATCCGGTTGTAATATTCAAGGCAAAAAATTACTATGGTATCATGGCAGAGGAATATAGGTTGACAATCGTTGGGAGATTCTTAAAAGTGAGATCCCAAATTGATCGAATTAGGTCAACTTTTAAGGAATTAATTCCAACCAGGGGCTCAGTCAAAATCGGTGTGTACGATAATCACAACATGTTCTTAGATTTCACAAATGATGATGATTTTAACTTGGTATGGTTCAAAAGGGTCATCGAGATGGAGGGGCTTCAAATGTGGCTACAAAAGTGGACTCCCCATTTCAAACCGAAAGGGGACATCCCTATTGCACCCGTGTGGCTTCTTCTACCAGGTTTTCCCTTCCATATGCATTCATGGCATTATGTTAAACAAATTGTCAGCTCTATTGGAACTCCCTTAGCTATGGATGTTGTGATGAATGGAAGAACTAGACCGAGCATGGCTAAGGTTCGAGTTGGAATCGACTTGTTGAAATCTCACCCAGAAAATGTCTGGATAGGTCTTGAGGATGAGGAATCACCTCTAAGGGGATACTATCAAAAGCTTGAATACGAAAACATACCCAAGTACTGTAAGCATTGTAGAAAGTTGGGTCACAAAGTGATGAATTGTCAGGTACTAGAAAAAATTAGGAGCAATGAGGCAAAAGAGGAGAAGGATAAAAAGAAGAAATCTGTCAATATAACTCAGGGGGGAGTAGATGCCAACAGGGGAAAACAGAAGCAAAATGAGAACAATCAGAGAATGGAAAGGAATAGTGGAGGCAATGAAACAAAGAACAATAACAAAGGCAATCATAATCTGCAAGACAAGGTCAACGATTAACAAAATGGTAACACACAAAAGGATGATGATACTGTTGATGATAACCGGGCCATGGCTGAGAGATTGAGTATGATCAGAAAGCATAAGAAAAAGAAAAAAAGTGCTCCAAAAAAGAAAAGCAAGGTCATGTTCAAACTGGCTATCTCTAGCATCAAAAAAGAAAGAAACAGAGACAAAATAAACAGGATCATGAGAAGGAAGAGGAAACAGGGAAGCAACAAACTCCTGAGTCAGAAAATGAGAGGCAGCCAGATGGACATACTGAGGCAGAAAACAACAATAATCAACTGAATTACAATGGCACCAAGCAGAAAAATCCTATGTCTCCTAACAGCTCTGAGGAAAAAGTGGAAAATACCTACCGAAATGAAGAACTTGTCGAAAAAGAGCAGCCAAGGATCAAATTTATAAGCAAGTCTACTAGCTTACCTACTAAGATTAAAAATCAAGAACCTTTACAATTAGCGGTAGAGCTGAACAATGAGCAGGTAGTTGATCAACCCTAGGCCTCAATACAGCAATTCGAAAGATATTATCAACTGTAGAAAGGACAAAGATCTCACTGCATCCACTTCTACAATCTCCAACAGAGAAAAAGAGGGATAACAAGCACAACGAGAAAATACTCAGTACAAGGATGATGATACCGCATATACTAGAGGAAGAAGCAAAAAAAAGAAGAAGAGGAAAAAGATCCAACGCAAAGACTCGTTCTCCTAGTAAGAAAAGAGAGCAGAAACAAAACAAAAACCCCTCCGCTAGTATTCCATGATCAGTGCTATTTTCTGGACTATTAGGGGAATGAGATCAACAAAAGCAAATCACAGAATTAAATACTTGGTTAACAATAACAAAGTGGTCTACCTTGCTATTTGTGAACCACTTGTTAATATATCTAAGATTGAAGGATATAGGAGGTCTCTTGGATTCCAATATTGTATGGCTAATACAAATGGAAAAATAAGGTGTTTTTGGAATCATATTGATCAAGCTGAAGTCATTGCAAATGAAGATCAACAAATTACTATTGAATTCAAGGACAAGAATGGCACCAATGGTAGATACATATATGCTATATATGCGAAATGCACTTCCTTGGAAAGAAGAGAGTTATGGGATAGTTTGGAAAGTATGAGCAATTCCATAGATGATCCATGGTGTATTGGAGGAGACTTCAATGCAATAATGGATCCTAATGAGAAACTAGGGGGCATACCCCACAGGGCTAGGAAATGTTTTGACTTTATTAGCACCATGACGACTTGTGGACTATCTGATATTGGTTTTGTTGGTCCTAGGTATACTTGGTGTAATAATAGGAGACCCGGTAAAAGAATATGAAAAAGACTTGATAGAGTGTTCGTTAATGATCTATGGGCTGAAAACTATCAAACCAACACCATCAAACATCTAGTTAGAGTAGGATCAGATCACTGACCTTAAATGCCACTCTGATCAGAATGATGTCATCAGATATTGTAGGTTTTTAAACCTATGAACTCAGCATCAGGACTTCATTCAGGTAGTGCAAGATTCTTGGAATATGAATTTCATTGGTAATGCCATGTGGAGATTACAAAGTTAAATATATCAACAAAACACTCAGTCAGTGGTCTAGAAACACCATTGGAGATATTTATGAACAGGTTAACACTTGGGAAGCTAAGGTGCAGCTTCTGGAAGAACTGGATGTTGTCAATAATACTGAACAAAGCATGGAGGAATTGAACAAGGAGCAAGTGGAGTATGTGAAATGGCTCAGTATGCAAGAGGCTCTTCTTAGGCAAAAGGCTAGAATCAGATGGTTTAAAGATGGAGATTGTAATAGCAAGTATTTTCACAGTGTTATTACAGATAGGAGGAAGAAACTACACATTGCCAGGATCAAGAACCACAATGATAGATGGATTCAGGGGGAAAATAAAATTGCCAAAGCTGCTATTAGGCATTATAGGAAGCTTTTTAATTTGGAGCAACCTGCTATGAATAACAACTTCCTGGAGTGTCTTCCGAGTGATGATAATGAAGCACTTCACAAAACTCCTATGGAGGAAGAAATCAAAGATGCAGTATTCGATATGAGTGCTGACAGCAGTTCATGACCAGATGGCTTCAATGGTAAGTTTTTTCACACTTGTTGGGATATTATTAAATATGATATCTGTGAATTTATTGCTGAATTTTTCTCTGGTAAAAAGCTTACAAAATATTTCACTAACACTTGTCTGGCCTTGATTCCTAAGGTTGATTCCCCTTCCAATTTCTCTCACCTTAGACCTATTAGTCTAAGCAATTTTTTCAACAAAATTGCTTCCAAAATTTTAGCCAAAAGACTTAATCTTATGCTTACTCAAGAAATTGTTCATGGCATGTCTAAACCTAATGTTGGTGGTAATATTGTTACCAAATTAGACATGGCTAAAGCTTATGATAGAATGGACTGGAATTTTCTTAAAGAAGTCTTTAAAAGATTTGGGTTTTTAGACAAATGGATCTCTCTTATATGGAATCTTATTTCTAATGTTTGGTACTCCATTTTGATTAACGGCACTAGATATGGCTTCTTCTCTTCGTCTGAGGGTCTCAAACAGGGTGATCCTCTATCTCCCTCTATTTTTATTTTGGGTGCAGAGGTTTTTTCCAGAACTCTGAACAGTTTGCTCACTAACGATAACTTTACTCCTTTTTCCATGCATAAAAGAGGCCCCCAAATCAATCACCTTGCTTATGTTGATGATATTGTTATCTTCAGTAGTGGCAATAGTAAGTCTATTAAACTTATTATGAAACAGGTGAAGAATTATGAAAGTGTCTCAGGTCAAAGAGTGAACAAGGACAAACGATACTTCCTCACTAGCCCTAAAGTTGGTGCTTACAGGATTAATAGAATGAGGAGGTGTACTGGTTTTATGGATAAAAACTTCCCTTTTACATACTTGGGTTGCCCCATTTATATAGGGGAAAAAAATTTCTTACTTTGATGACATGGTCACCAAGGTAGTCAAAACACTCAATGGCTGGCAGGGTAAGATGCTCACTTATGGGGGAATAATTGTTCTGATCAAAATTGTTCTTCAATCTCTTCCTACTTATACTCTCCCTTTCATTAACCCCTGATAGCACTCTTAATCTGTTTGCAAAACGTTTTGCAAGATTTTTCTACGGTTTCAATGAGAACAAATCCAAGTACCACTGGGTATCATGGAAGAACTTATGTATCCCTAAAGATGAGGGTGGCGTGGGCATTAGAAAGATAAATTTTGACAGTTGTAATATGTGGTGGGATAACTGGTGTGAGAAAGGCCCTCTTGCTAAACTATATCCTGATTGTATGTACAATGTCGTGCATTCTGTCAAGGAGTACATTTCCCATGGTAATTGGAATATGGATATGCTTAAAAATGTGCTCCCTGATAATATAGTTCATCACATTGGTAACATCTCAATTGGGGATGAGAATCATTCTGATTATGCTATATGGAACCTTACTCAAGGTGGTCTTTATTCTAGCATCTCTGCTAGGCAAAGCATAAGAGAGGTTAGACAGAAAAACTTCTTCTTAGGCAACGTATGACATAAAAATCTCCCTTTCAAAATATCCTTTTTCACTTGGAGCTTAATCTTAAAAAAATTACCATTTGATGAAGTCCTTCACACGTTTGGAAAACGTTTTGTTTCCAATTGTATGTGTTGTACAACTCTAGTTGTATGTGAATCCTTGCAGCAGTTTTCAGTAATAGTGATATGGCCAAATACATATGGAATATTTTTGGAAACTCCCTTGGAATTAATCACCGAGGGGAGATGTTCAAAGAATTTTCAGTACTTGGTGGAACTTAAGCACCACCAACAGTGTACAGAGATGCAACAAATTACCCCTATTGCATTTCTTGGGAAATTTGGAAAAGCTGGACAACTTGTAAATATGGCAGTCATAAAAAAATTGTGACTTCAAGTATGGAGGTGCATATCCCTTGGAATATCAAGGTAGCCATTTCCACAGCCTTTCCAAACTGTGACACTACAGGTACATGGGCTGAATTTTGCTGGTATAGGAGGAATCAGTAGGGATGCTACTGGTAACCTTATCATGGCATTCTCAGTCCCTGCTCTACCAACAATCAAGCTGAAGCTATGGCAGCATTATATGTTACCAGATAGTGCAAGCAAACTGGATATAACAAATATGTCTTGGAACTTGATTCTATGCTAGTGGACAACATGATCAAAGATAAGGATACCAAAAATTTGAAGCCGGAAGGAATCATTCGAGACATTGGCCAGGCCATGAATGGGGCAAAAGTAAATGTTTCCCACTGCTATAGAGAAGCCAACCAAATAGCTGACTTCTTTGCTAAACAAGCCTCCTCAAGTGGAAGTGGTACCTTCTATTATTCGTTTCATCAATTTCCTAAAGAAGTGAAGGTACTATTTCTACTAGATAAGTGGCAACTTCCAAGCATAAGGAGAAGATACGACAACTGTAATTTTTTTGTTAGTTGAACCAGTGTATTTTTCTTATAGTATGAAAGTCTATGTCATCTAAGTCTTTCTGTAGATTGTTTAGTTTATCCTCGTTGTTCTCTATCAGAGTTTAGGTTCATGACCCCCTCTGCTTTTGTAACTCTTTGGATGTTATAGACATGGTAGGGGTCAAGCCTAACCCCCCACACCGTTAAGGTGATGGCTTAAATTTTTTTTTTTTTTAAAAAAAAGCAATCACCAACTGTATACTAAAAATAGACAGGCAGCAAAGTGTACAAACAGCCAATTAAGAGGGTCACCATTTGGCTCACTTAGTTCGAAGGAACATTCCTAAACTTCACAAAGAACTATACTTGATTGTCAATAGGTCTCAAATTAGGTAACAGAGAAAGACAGTCTACTTTTTTCAGTAATCTTGAAGTTTCAGCTAAAGCTCAATTCCTTTGGCAGATCAGAAACTGATCACTCCGTACTCTTTTCCACAGGAGACTCAACGTCACTATCCACAGCAGCCACTGCACACTCACGAGAAGTGCTTCCACTTGATGCATCTCCCTGCATATAACTGTTGCCCATTGGTGGTGGATACACAAAATAACCATGGTGATGAGCCATCGGAAAATTAGGAGGCAGGTGATTGGGCATGAGGCTGTAGCCTGAAGCTGGATTAACCATTGGGTGCTTCAACGACAAAGGATCTCCTCTCAAGGATCCACGCTCACCACCATCAAGCTCACGATAACGCTGCAAGTACAAAGTCAAGGGTTCAACGTAGTCATCAAAACCAAGCGTGTTCATTGCCCAAAGCAAGTCTTCAGCAGTGATTGTCTTGCGCTGCTCAAGCTTGCAACGATCGTTTGCTTCGCCTGTTACAAAACTTATGAACTCAGAGACACATTCTTGGATGACCAGTTTGGATTCATCGGCTATCTTGGCATGGGGAGGAAGGATCTTGCGCATGTTTCTGACCACGTTGGCTATTGGCATGAATCGGTCTTGCTCCCGAACGGTGCATTCAGAATCTTCTGCATTGGCAGCACTTTCCTGGTTGAGATGAGAACGCAGTTCCATGCTTCTCTCCATATCTTAATTTCACACAACAACAAAGCATCAGAGTGAAATGAAAAAGAAGTGTAGTATATATCATCAAAATATTCGTCTAATTTCATCTCAACTAGCTAGGCTTTTGTAGTCCAATTAAACATTATCAAATCACATTTGCTATTAACCAACTTTTCAGGTATTGAAACAATTGTAGAACTAATGGCGTGCATATATATATATATATATATATATATATATATATATATATATATATATATATATATATATATATATATATATATATGTTTCACTAATTGTTAGTTGTATATGAGAGTAGTACTACTGTAAGACGGCACTGTGAATTGTGGACAATATTCATGTAAACACCAAAAGCACATATTATTTCAACAAAACAGATGGCTGGTGTGAATACAGACTAATTAAAGTAATATAAAATGCTTCATGTATAGTTTTCGTCATCTTTCTTATTTTGTCTGATCTTCAACTAACTCTGGCATTTATCAAACCATCCACATTCGCTTATGATCAAAAGTCTTTTTATTTTACCATCAATGTGATATAAGAATAAGACAAAATTGTATCGTAACGGACACTACACTAGCCACTGTTTTCATATACTCTATATGCATTAACTTCTTAAAATGCCTATTTGTTCCGATGATCAATTTGTTCTGTATTTTAATTTTATGGCAAAAGCAGAGAGTAACAAAAATAAAACTTGTCTAATTTGTGTAATACAACTTGCTGGTTTTCAAACTTGCTAGCTTTAGACGGTTTCTTTCTCACTCTCTTTTTATTAATTGCATGCCACTTGTTCCCCTTTTGTCTTAAAAGTTCCAAAAGAAAACCAGAAATGGCCGTGTTGATCACCATTACCATGAATTGATAATCAATCTTTGATATACAAACAACTAGCTTTGCAAATACATATATGGAAAAAATGCATATATAGTCCCTAGATAATTAAAGACGGGCGTTTAGTAGATGACGATACAACAAGCTAAGAAATGTAAACAAGTTGCAGCTCTCCATCTAAAGAAGATAATGAAAAATTCAGAAGAATGAATGAAAATTATTAGAGCTCCAGAAAAAAAAAATGTATCCTTTTTGCTATCTTTTTGGGGGCTAGTAGTGTGTGTTTCAACATTCACCAATATATGAATATTCAACAAACCTAGTATGTATGATTTCACAAGTGGTGTCTAAAATAGTGATGTGTATGCAATTGCAGCCCTACCTTGTGAAGGTAGAGAGACTGTTCTTAATAGATGCTCGGCTCGAGTAACCATATCAAAATCAAATATACAAAACAGATACAAAGTTTCATGAATGTTCCATGGAGAAGGGGAATGCATTTGTAAAAGTAAAGGAGAAGTTAGGTAGCATACCAGGGGAAGGGGAACGGGCAGAGGTTGGTTGTGGGGATCTGCAATAGCTATGAAATCCTTCATTTCCTGAACCAACACGATTACCATTAGCCATCTCTCTTTATCTCTCTCTACAGATATGTATCTCTCTCTAAATATATAAAGTAAGTGGCTCTTGGCAAGTGATATTTATAGCTACAATATTTAGGGGAAAGAGGGGGGGGGGGGGGACACATAGCAGTAGAGTGTAATGAACGAGGTGAAGGTATTCGCTCGGATAAATAGGCATTCACAGTTGGGCAAATGAGTATTGACCGAAAACAACGTAGTTATATACTACTACTTCCTCCATCCCAAAATAAGTGTAATTTTAGTTCATTTGACATCCATTAAGGAAAATAATTAATTGAAGGTATAGTTTATTAAGTTACCTTTATTTATTAGATGTTTTTGAGAATTGAACACTATTAAGGAGTAGTTCTTTAATACGAAAGTATAGTTGGAAAAACATACAAATTTTCCCTTGAATTCCTACGATATTTTGGGAAAATTTATTATTGGGTAAAGTGACACTTATTTTGGGATAGAGGGAGCATATGTTACTTACAGTTTAATTTTCAGCCATTTGGCCATTTAAAAACCCAAAAACAAATTAAACCTCGGAAATGTCTGAATAGCAATTTTGTAACCATTTGTGAAATTTACCAACATTGAATGCAAACTTTAATCATCCACAATAAAACATCTTACATATGACAATCTGACTATAAATGGGACAACATCAAACACATAAAACAAGTAAATTTTGTAGCAACTTTCGATTCAGTTTAAATATGACATCAACACACTTTAAAAAAAGAAGTCGTACTCAATACGCCACTGGGAAAACAGGTTATAAATACAGCTTAGCAGTTTCCTCAAATTTTCCTTAAAGTTTGTGGCATTGCCTAATTTCTCACACTGTTCAAAGATCATCCTCTCAAGTTTTGGAGAATGAGAAAAGAGGACTCTTATTAAGTACATTCCAGTACCTTGCTGTTTGAATCAATCTCATAGCTTCATTCACATGGTCATTTTCCATTGATAAGTAAGGTAACAGTTCCGTTCTCTGACTCAATGTCTCTTCAATCTGAAGACGAAGTCTCTTAATAGTCGACCTACATTACCAAAGTTAAAGATATAAAGGGTAACAATAAAACTTTGTTATAGGATGTGCATAGACTTGATTCCTAGGAGAATACATAGCCTTATTTAGATAGCCGATTTGTAGGAATTAGCAGATTCACAGGAATCATCTTTTATTTCTTTCCTAAGTTAAGCACACAATCTATTGTATTTATACATTGCTTACCTATTGGAATAAGATATCTTTTTCCATCTGATTACATGATATCAAAGCCTATAGGCTCGATTCATATTCAGAAATTGGGAACTCTTCTCTGTTTATTCGAGAAAGAACTGATCATTTTAGTCATCTCCGGCGTCGCCATATCTGTTTCAGCGCATCCCGAGTTTTCTCTGGTGTTTAAAACACCGTTTGGAGAGTTTTCATTTCCAGGTTACTCTCTTCCCTGTAGCTTCTGTGAATTCAATTTGGTATTCATCTTTTGTGCTTCTGCGGCTGCACTTCTTCTAGGATTCGAATTATTGTTGGATTTGTGGGTTGCTTGTGATGGTTATCCCTGGTTTCTTAGATCTTTGTTGTTGCTGCTGGGATTGGTATCTATAACTTTGGGTTACACGATCTGCTGGAAAATTTTCAATTTTATTCTATTTTAAGTTGAGATATTGATTTTCTCTAAAAGTTTGCTGAACATTGACTTTGTCTCTCTGTGATTGGGCTGCCTGTGGGTCCCTCTTTTTGCCTTTCAGATTATTCTCTTAGATACTGCCTTTGCATTTCTCTTCATTAAACTGCTGAAGATGAAACTAAAAATGGATGAAAGTGAGAGAGGAAGCAATCACAGAACTCAAGCAACTAATGTTGGTTTCTACGGAGAAATTGTCTCAACATCAAAACATTGATGGGATCCACTTCTGTTAATGCATTTTTTGAGTCAGATAAGATATGCCTTATTACCTCTTCAAATAAATGGGTGACTGATTTAGGTGCCACAAATCACATGACTGGTAATCCTAATAATTTTTCTAACTTTCGACCACACAATGCACCATCTCCAATTACTGTAGCTGATGGTTCAACTTGAAATAGTGTTGGATCTGGGACTGTCAAACCAACCTCCTCTATTACATTGTCATATGTGTTAAGTCTACCGAAGTTAGCCTTTAACTTGATTTATGTTAGCAAAATTACAAGAGATCTGAATTGTTATATCTCGTTCTTTCTAAATTATTGTTTGTTTCGTGATCTTATGACAAATCAAGTTATTGGTAAAGGACATGTATCTGATGATCTCTACATCCTTGATGAATGGGAGTCTCGATTAGTTGCCTGCTCGAGTGTCGTGTCTCCATTTGAAACACATTGTCAGTTGCGACATCCTTCTCTGCCTTTGTTGAAGAAGCTTTGTCCTCAATTCAAAATATTACTTCATTGGAATGTGAATCATGTCGATTTGCAAAACATCATCGCAGTTCAATGGGTCAACGAGTAATAAGTGAGCTGAGTCAGCTTTTGAGTTAGTTCATTCTGATGTTTGGGGACTGTGTCATGTCGTTTTCAAAATAGGGCATAAGTATTTTGTCACTTTCATGGATGATTTCTCTCGGATGACTTGGATTTATTTTATGAATAGTCGCTCAGAAGTGTTTACCCATTTTTGTGCCTTTTGTGCTGAAATCAAAACTCAATTCAATGCGTGCGTATTCTAAGGAGTGATAATGCTAAAGAATATATGTCAGAATTGTTTTAGTCATACATGAGACAAAACATCTTTCTTGACCAGTCTTCATGTGTTGATACACCCTCTCAAAACGGCATTGCTGAGAGAAAAATAGGCATCTACTTGAGACAGCTCGAGCACTTTTGTTCCAAATGAAGGTTCCTAAGTTGTTTTCGGCAGATGCGGTCTCTACGACTTGTTTTCTAATAAACCGCATGCCATCAACTGTGCTTGTTGGTCATATGCCTTATAGTATTCTTTTTCGAAACAAGTCACCATTTCTGGTGGAACCTAAGGTGTTTGGGAGCACATGTTATGATCGAGATGTTCGACCATCTATTTCTAAGTTAGATCCCAAGGCATTAAAGTGTGTTTTTCTAGGCTATTCTCGCCTTTAGAAAGGATATCGGTGTTATTCTATAGAACTTGGCAAATATCTTGTGTCAACTGATATGGTATTTTTAGAGACTAACCATTCTTCTATGCACCTCCCATTTCTACAAGTCAGGGGGAGGAAGATGAGTAGTTAGTCTATCAGGTTACTCGTTCTGTGATAAAACAATCAGATGATGTGGCTCTCTCATTCCCTAGTTTTTCTATTGAGTAAGAATTGACTATTGTGCCTTCAACAGCTCCAGTAAGACCACTAATTGTTCTGTTTACTCGAGGAGACGAGAGACCGAAGATACATGTCCATCACAAATTACTTCATCACTAGATCTTGATCTCCCCATTGCTCTTCACAAAGGTATACAGAGTTGTAAATCTACATATTCCATTGCTACTTTTGTTTCCTATTAACGGTTTATCCTCGACATCTAGTTCCTTGATTGTTTCTCTAGATACTGTTTCTATACCTAAAATAGTGAGGGAGGCTTTGAATCATCCTGGATGGTCTGAAGCAATGCTTGAGGAAATTCATGCCTTAGAGGAAAACCACACGTGGGATTTAGTGGATTTACCCAACGAAAAGAGACCAGTGGGATGTAAGTGGGTCTTTACCGTTAAAGTTAATCTGGATGGTTCTATGGCAAGACTTAAGGCTAGACTTGTGGCTAAAGGGTATGCTTAGACATATGGAGTGGATTATTCAGACACATTTTCTCCGGTTGCTAAACTCACTTCTATTCGCTTATTCATTTCTCTAGCTGCTTCAAAGAATTGGCCTTTACATCAGTTGGATATCAAGAATGCTTTCCTTCATGGTGATCTTTAAGAAGAAGTATATGTGGAGCAACCACATGGTTTTATTGCTCAGGGGGAGTATGGGAAAGTCTATCTTAAGAAGTCATTATATGGCTTAAAGCAGAGTCCTCGAGCTTGGTTTGGCAAGCTCAATGAGGTAGTTCAATAGTTTGGATTGAAAATGAGCAAATGTGATCACTCAATTTTCTATCGGCAATCAACAACTGACATTATCCTTCTTGTTGTATATGTTGATGACATTATCATCACACGAATTGATTATACATGCATCTCTTCTCTAAAGTTTTTTCTGCATAATAGGTTTCATACAAAAGACTTAGGTCAATTGAGATACTTATTGGGAGTAGAAGTAAATTGTCACGCCCCGAGCCTACACCCCAGACGTGACCGGCACTTGAAGACCATCGCTGGCCCCCAAGCGAACCCTTGGCCTGGCTTTCTTAACTCAACGGAAACTTAACTCAACAGGATAACTCAATGCAATGAAAAGTTATAAAACAACTCAACTGAAAGTAATTTGCCAACAAGGCATCTCGAGTCTCAAAATAGGATATTTAAATATATACATGCATGAGAGACTCCAAAATAACTGACTGACTGTCTGACTGTCTATGAAGCCTCTAAATACTGAGATGGATGTTGGGACAGACCCCGCAACATCCTAATAAAACAAAAACTAAGAACACAAAATAATTGAGTCCTCCGGAATGCAAGGAGGCTCACCACTGACTCTGGAGTGCTCAACTGGATCAACGACGTGCAGGATGCTGATCCGGGGTACCTGTATCTGCATCATAAGACGATGCAGGCCCACTGGCATCAGTACATGGAAGGTACTAGTATGCAAGCTGGAAAACTAAGCAACAAGGGCTAGAAGGAAAATTGAAAGAAACTGAAAAGTTTACCTTGTTCAACTCAACTCAACCTGACTGACTTCTTTCAATATAAGACAATTTAAAACAAGTGTGATATAAAGAAAGACTGTTTAAAACATGCTATAAAACTCTGTGTGTATACAAGGATACAATAAACCTGAGATGTATCTAGAAATACAATTAAACTGATGTATATAAAATACAATAATTTTCGTGTATAAAAATACAATAACTGCTGTGGGAGTTTCTCTAACCGACAACCATCACATAAGAGCTAAAGTGATGATACAGCGATCAACCTCACGCTGCCAGAGCATCCCATACCCGGCCAAAGGTATAAGACCTGAACTGCCTAATGGATCCACTAGTCTAATATGAAAAGGATTCATCTAAAGAGCATGATCCTTTTCTACCCATGGTGGCTAACATGGTTCTATGGGGGCTGTGGGTTCTTTGAACGCTCCCCCAATTCGGTGCTCGATACTACTCCCAAAAATGTACTGGCTCTTATGTTTTTAAAACACATTTCTTCCTGCTGACATGAGATAATTACTCAAAACAAACTATCCCGAAGGCTCTTTGGAAATTTCAGTTTCCAACCTTGTTTAAATGTAAAGACATTTCTTTAAAACTTCTTTGGGAATACATAGTTCCCTAATAACTTTGAGAAAATGAACTCAACTTGAAACTTGAGACTCTTAGCTTGAAACTCTAAACTCTTTTCTTAACTTGACACCTGAGTCTAAAAATAAAGTTAAAACGTTTAATAAAGACTCTTGAACAACTTTACAACTAGCTTGACTTGCTTAACTTCTAAGCTTAACTCTTAATTCCTAACTTCACTTGACTTCTAACTAACTCTCCTTAAAAATGGAATTTTTGGATTCAAGGTGTTTGCTCACATGTTACGGATAAGTTCTTGACTTTTAGAAGTACCTTGGAGTGTTGGAAACAACTAGGAAACATAGGTATAATACCTAGGAACCAAAATAAAATACAATAAAATAAAATGGGACTGCTGGCCAGCTTCAACAGGGGCTGCTGGGCACTCTGCATTCTGCCCAGTTGCCAGCCCTTTCCCCAGAAAAAAACCGACTTTTCTCCCTCTTTTCTTCAACTCTAAACCACCCTTACTTCAATGGATTTAACCCCAAACACTAAGGATCATCAATCTCCCAACATACAATAAATTACAACTCAAATACACAAACCAATCATGTCCCACAACCAACAATAACTTCAACAACACAACTAACAACATCAACAACAACTAACAACTTCAACAACTACTAACAACTTCAACAACTTCAACACCAATCCAATCCTTTCTCAAATCATAAAAAAAGAGCTTGGTGTGTGGGAGAAAGGATCAGACCACACAAAAAAACTCACATACCTTGATAGGGATCACCCCCGACGAAAATCCACGACGGAAACTAGTTGATCTCCTTTCTCCTCTTCTTCTCCTCTTCTTCTCTTCTTCTCCTCTTCTTCACTCTCAAGAACCCTAACTCTTTCTCTTTTAGAATAGGATAAAAATGATCCAAAAACAGCCTAACACACAATATAACCTCAAAAGAAATGGCTAGGGAAAAGACCAAAATGCCCTTAAAATTTCTGGGACGGATTCCCTGCCAACTGCCCAACTTTCAATGGCCATAACTCACTCATACGAACTCGAAATCGAGCAATCTCAGTGGTGTTGGAAAGATCATTCCACAAGCTTCGCAACCATAACTAGAACTACTCCTAACTCATCGTGATCTAGGAGTTACGACTGCTCAAAGTTGGCCAAAAATCACTGATTTCCACACTTAGCCAAATTTTTCCAGATTCTAATTTTCCAGATTCTGTATTTTTTCCAAAAATAGCTACTTTCAAATTTCAAGCTTCTTCATAGCTATTTAAAATTGTCGGATGTTACATAAATAGAAGTAAGAAGGGAACTTTTCTATCTCAGAGAAACTATATTCTTGACCTACTTGCAGACACCGGGAAGTTGGCGGCCAAACCTTGCAGCACTCCAATGGTTCCCAACGTGCATCTTATGAAAGATGATAGTGATCCTTTTGATGATCCAGACAAATATAGAAGGTTATTTGGGAAATTATACTGCCTTATTGTTACTCATCCGAATATTGCTTTTACGGTAAGTGTTGTTAGTTAGTTCATGTCTTCGCCTATGATCAAACATTGGGAAGCTTTGGCACAGATTCTACGTTACTTGAAAGGTTCCCCTAGACTTGACATATTGTATAGCAATCATGATCATACCCATGTTGAGTGTTTTGCAGATGCTGACTATGCTGGATCCAAAATTGATAGGAGATCGAAACTGGAAATTGTGTCTTTGTTGGAGGGAACCTAGTTACATGGAGGAGTAAGAAGCAAAGTGTTGTATCTCGATCAAGTGCAGAATTTGAGTACAAAGCTATGCCCTAGTCTACGTGTGAGATTATGTGGATACATCATCTTTTAACAGAAATTGGCCTAAAGCATCATACACCATCAAAACTTTGGTGTGATAATTAAGCTGCTCTTCATATTGCCTCAAATCCGGTGTATCATGAGAGAACTAAACATATTGAGGTTGACTATCATTTTATTCGTGAGAAAATTCAGGAGAACTTGATTTCCACTAGCTATGTGAATACATGAGAGCAACTCGCTGATTTGCTCACAAAGGCATTGCGTGGAGCTCGAGTTGACTACCTTTGTAACAAGTTGGGCATGATCAATATTTATGCTCCAACTTGAGGGGGAGTGTTATAGAATGTACATAGACTTGATTCCTAGTAGAATACATAGCCTTATTTAGATAGCAGATTTGTATGAATTAGCAGATTCACAGGAATCGTCTTTTATTTCTTTCCTAAGTTAAGCACTCAATCTATTGTATTTATACATTGCTTACCTATTGGAATAAGATATCTTCTTCCATCTGATTACAAACTTAATGGCAAGATGAAAGTTTTTAAGATTTTGAATAAATGAAGAAAGGTGTTTATACATAGGACTGTCCTTATTAGGTACGGTATGTCTGTAGGAAATATAGAAGGAGAATACTTTCTTAGAGAATACTCAAGTTTTATATAGGCTACTTAAGGCTACTTGAGATGATTACAATCATCAACTACATCTCTATTTATACTATTAAAATGTATAACCAAAAGTTTTGCACAATTAACTAGATACATGTATCACAATTAATTAGATACATGTATTACAAACTCCTAAAAGACTTCTTGAAAAACCAAGAGACAATATTGGAAGACCAAATCAAGGTGTGGATGCATTAGTTCCAACAATTTATTACCTTTACAACCTTGTGTATTTCAATTTCGTAAAAGTTAGGATAAGTCCTAAGCAGGCAAACTACACAAGAAAATACTTTCAACTGAAATCTCAACGTCACAAATTTTCAGGCTTTGCAGTTTTAGTGACTGGCGAAACCTGTCTGGCACATCAACCGAGCAATGTTTCTAAAACAAAAGATGCCAAAAAAAATGAAATTATGGAGTGTTGGTTACAACAGCTACGAAAATAAAACGAGGCACCATAATTTTCTTACCTCTAGGGATGTTCCATTCATGCAAAGATGCTAAATGATTCTAAAGATTAGGTTCACATCAAAACACTCAAATGTAATTTTGTAGCTGCTAAGGATAGACAAGTTCTCAAGTATTGGAGAAACCAAATAAACGGAATCAATATCAACACAAAATCTCAACTCCAATGTCTCGAGCATTAACTGATTAACTATTTTTTTTAATCCTATAGTACAGGCAATTGCAGAATCCTCTAAATGAAGAGTATAATGATTGGGGAATTGAGTACCAACAGGCAGCTTAAAGATACATCTCGATAGCTTCAAATATGTTAATGATTCACAAGTAAATATGTTATCAGGCAACACATATTTTTCATCATTGGCCATATCTAAACTACGTTTCTAGATACCATGATTTGAGACAAAGATGTCTATCCCGGAGAGTAGATACAGTCCCAAAATATTTCCAGTATGTTAAGCATGAGAATTTTATGAATTATGCTAGCAGCAGAATCCTTAATATAAGATACGTACTTAAAAAAAAGGGGATCAGACACAAGATTAGGTTGTGTAAACCATAACAGCCTCCAATGTTCTGATAAGATTCTAGCACTTGCAGCGTATTTGATGGGCATTAGCTCTAGTACTCTATATAGTGTGTCTGTTGGTAATTCAGAAATAATAGATAAGGGTCCAACTATATGATTCGTCACTACATTTTTTTTCTTTGATCTTCGAAATTCGGGGATCGTCATTACATTTCATTGACTATGAAAAGTTAAAAACAAATAATTACAGCCATAATATTGAAGTTTATCTTCTTCAGTCATATCCTACATTTTTACAGTGATGTGCTTTTCATAGGTCAGTGAGTTTGAATAAAGGGTATATTGGTACTGGACTAATGTAGCAGTTGGTAACAGACCCTCTAATATAGATATTAACAGTAAGCCTGTTTGCACCTGAGTTAATTCATTAGAAGAACTGATTGGGATGAAGAACCAGTCGGATATGCTCTTCACTAGTGGTAGATCAAGAAATAGCATCCATCTCGGTGATATACCGCCCTTTCAGAATTCATATTCATAAGTTGACAACAAATAGGAGCAGTACTAACTCAAGTCTGCAGGTCAAAGCAATATCATACATCTTGGTACTATACCGACCTTTCAGAATTCATATTCTCAAGTTGACAACAGATATGAGCAGCAGCAACTCTAAGTCTGTAGGTCAAAGCAATAACATCCATCTCAGTGATATACTGACTTTTCAGAATTCATATTCTCATGTTGTAGCAACTCCAGAGAAACTCGATCCATCAGGGCTGGTCACATCAACAGCCTTAGTACGACCATCACTACTAGACTCAACCTCGAACTCAATTGTGTCGCCATCAAATAAGCTACGGAATCCCTCAGATCTCATACCAGACTAGTGAATGAAGAGATCCTCACTGAACCACTTCACGGTTCCCTTTGCCCTCTGTCCACTCTCACCCGCCATTCTCACTAACGAAGAGAAACCCTAAAAACCCATTGTGTGGTTCCTTTGGAAATGTCACCGTCACAAGAAAATAATTTAATATAGTCGTTGGTCATTTTACTTATATTAGATTGTTTTCTTGTAACAGTGACAATTCCAAAGGAAACACACAACGGGTTTTTAGGGTTTCTCTTTGTTAGTGAGAATGGCGGGTGAGAGTGGACAGAGAGCTAAGGGAACCAAAAAGTGGTTCAGTGAGGATCTCTTCATTCACTAGTCTGGTATTAGATCTGAGGATTTCCATAGCATATTTGATGGCGACACAGTTGAGTTTGAGATTGAGTTTGGCAATGATGGTCGTACTAAGGTTGTTGATGTGACCGACCCTGATGGAGCCAGTTTCTTAGGAGTTGCTACAACATGAGAATATGAATTCTGGAAGGTCGGTATATCACCGAGATGGATGTTATTGTCTTACCTACAGACTTGAGTTGTTGCTGCTCATATCTGCTGTCAACTTGAGAATATGAATTCTGAAAGCTCGCTATATCACCAAGATGGATGATATTGTTTTGACTTGCAGAGTTGAGTTAGCGCTCCTCCTATCTGTTGTCAACTTAAGAATATGAATTATGAAAGGTCGGTACAGAGATAAATGTTTTTCTTGATCTTACACTGGTGGAGAGCATATACGACTGATTCTTCATCCCAATTAATTCTTATAACGTATTTAACTCTGGTGCAAGCATGCTTACTTTTAATATCTATATTAGAGCATTTGTTACAAACTGCTACATTAATCCAGTGACCAATATACTCTTTATTCAAACTCACTTACGTGACGGGATTCTTAACTGCTCCAGTATCACTAGCTGGCAAATAATCCTCATTTTCCAACTTGGTGTAGTTCTTGAAGGAGTGCACTTCCCTTCAATTGTGTGTACAATTTGAAACAACACATACTAGTAGGCATCATCGTCCACAGCTATAAGAGATCATTATCATCCTTAGCTATGGAACATCACTGAATTCCTATAACCAGACTATGCCAAGTGGCATAGCAAGAGTAGTATTAGTACAATTAACGTATACTAGTACGCATCATCGGTCGACCCGAACCTACTACATAATATGAAGTAGACATTCAGAAGGGAACATATAATATGAAAGTTACACCACCCCAAGTCTCTATCCACGTGCTGTCACCATCCTAGGTATAATACCCATAAACTAGTATGCTTTGAACTCAACCTCCTACCTCATTCCACTTTCAACTCTAATATTTAAGCATTCGACCTTCTTGTCATTCTATGGCTTCCCAAATCTACATATTAGGTCACCATAATGTCAAATCATAGCCTAACCCTTCTGTTAAGATGTATGCATCCACTAACGATCAATGGACCAGGTCCCTTGACACAACAAGAACAATAATAAAGGCACAAACAACAAAGTAAACAACACACGCAGTTTACGTGGAAACCCCCTTGCTCAAGGGCGGTGAAAACCATAACCTGTACTCACAAGATTTCAACCCGACTCCATTTCTCTCAAACGGAGTAATGATTCAGATTACAATAATTGTAACCTAGGAATTTAACTCTAAATCCCTTCCCCCTCAATATAGCAACTCTACTACAAAGAAAGAAATAAGCAGTAACTTTATTGCCCACTAAGCCACCTAACTCAAGATAACATATACTTCAACTAAGCAACAACTTTGTTGCCCACTGAACCACTTAACTCTAGATGATTTAGACTTCAACTAAGCAACAATGTTGCCCACTAAATCAATTAGCTCTAATTGATTTAGACTTTTTCTTCTGAAACAAACAAAGATCTAATTCCTTTATAGCACATGAATAGATTTACAAGATAAGCACTAAAGTATAAACCCTAAGACAACTAAGACGCCAACAGCTCTATTAGGTCCCTGTTGCTCTTGAGGAAAATACTTCTCGAAATGAGTGGTTTTTGCTTGAGTTCTTGAATATTTTAGGAATGCAAAAACTGAGGTTGTGTCTATTGAAAATAACCTTATAAAATATAGACACAACCTTAGAGGCTAGCTATTGGCCGAGGATTCTGTCATGCTCGGGAGTTGTGCACCGACTTCACCAACTTTGTACTTTTTCCAGCTGTCATTTTTCATGTATTGGCACAAAGGATCAGGTCCCTTTACAAGATGCCTTTGTTAATCATCAAAACTAAAAGTAATATTTTCCCTCTTTATAATGATGACAAACACACACAGCCATATCAATACTAATGCCTTCCCCCTCTCATCAATATTCTTCTCTCCCCTTTATGAACTAGCCAACTTTATATCCTATGCAACCAATAATTCCCCCTTTTGGCATCATAAAAAAAGAAAAAAAGTAAACTAGGATTAAGAGTAGGCCTGCAAAGCAAGATCATAGACTATGGCAACACATCATAGCAGAAAAGTAGAGAGATAAGATTAATCAAAACAAACTACTAAGAGAACCCCGGGACACTGCCCACACAAGAACAAGAACAAAAGGGAAGGAAAGAAAGGGACTATGAGGAGGGAGGCTTTTGAGTGAGGGATTGGATGACAAAGTAAGTCGATCATTGGATGTGTCATGAGCCTTTGTTAGCTTCTTTTGAAGATCAACATTTTGAGCCAAGAGACTTGTATTCTTCATTCTTAATTCATTGATTTCTGTTGTACCAGGTCCCTCTGTTTGTGATTTTGCCAATTGAGCCTTCAACAATTCTATCTTAGCATCCTTGTTGCTCACATGAATGGTCATCTCCTCTAGTTCATGCTTAAGTTGGCTCTATTCCACTACTAATTGAGACATCTTTCTCAGTTGCCCTATTTTGCCTTCCATGCATTCACACTCAACCAGAATATTTCGGGAGGATGACTATTTTCTAATACCTACAGTACTTGCTCCCACATGAATATCCAATTGCTTTAACACCTTGGTGAGGAAGTAGCCATACCCCATGCCATGCTTACCCTTTTGCTCCACCACTATTTTATGCATATGCTCCATGTGGGCTTGAAGATTCAGAAGGTCAAACTTGCAAAGTGCTTCCATTAGAAACATATCAGCCGTAGAGGCAACTGCTCTTTTCCTAAACCTTGGAAGAGTCACTTTACTGACGAACTTAAACAGTAATTGGTAGGCTCCCTTTATGAGTTTCTTTGGGATTCCCGCATAGTTCATCTTTGGGAGTTTGGCACACTCATTTATAAAGCTTTTGCTGCATATTTTTCCTACCATGGATCTGATCCCTTCTCTAGGCACATCTAAGATTTCCCCCAATCTCTCCTCATTTATATGAAAACTTTTGTTCCCAACCAGCGTATTGAGGCTTCCATCCTTCGTGAACTCCACATTATAGTAGAATTCCCTCACTTGTTCTTCATGCAAGATAGGGAATTTGTTCATGAACAAGTGAGTCTATGATTGAATCTCAACTATATCAACCAAACTGCTTATACCCGGCTTCCGAATGATCTCAGGATCAAAAACTCTTCCACTTAGGACCTTCTACATTATCAAATTTGTAACAGTTTCCTTTTTGGTATCATCTTTTGCAACTTTCTTCCTTTTGGTACTTGGTCCCTATTCTGACTTGGGCTTAGAGTCGGGAGACACTTCTCTTCCCCTTTTGGATTTCTCATTTCTTTTTTTTCTTTGGTGGCTCCTTCCCATTTCCTTTTGTTGTAGTGTCAACCTTTGTGACAAAAGATTTTCCAAATTTTAATTTGCTTTTCTTCTTTCCTTGTTCCTCTTTTTTTTCTTTGTTCTACAACCAGAGTGATATCCTTAGACACCGTATCACTTTTCGAGTGATCATTTGAAACATTTACGACACCCTCTACTGGGATCAAAATCTCCTCCTCTCCCGTCCCTCTTATTATTTGAATTTTAGTAGTGCTGGATTTATTTGCCTTCGTGGCATCACTCATAAGTTTATGAGTGGCACCCCTAGTATACGGTTTCCTTTCTGGTGTCTCCTCCACGACTTTCTCCTTTTCTTTTTTAATGACAGGGACCGCTTTTTGTATTTCCCAGCGTAGAAGAGTATTGTCCTCTTCATAGTCCTCTAAATCGCTGGAGGATGGTAGTCCAATATCAGGAGTTCTGTCAAATACTGGTTCAGTATCACTAGAAGATCCTCTGCGAAACTACTCCCATCTCCATTTCTTGCTCCTTCTTTCATTTTTGTCAGACTTTCCACAATCAAGTTTTCACTTGCAGCGAGAATGTTTGATTCAGAGTACCTATTTTCCCAAAGATATCCTCCGAACAAACAGTCAGATATCACAGATAGGTAAGGACTAGGTTGAAACGAAGGGGTTGGGTTATTTAGATCTATATGAGACTGTGGAGTAGGATGATGGGGTTCAATAATGTTGACCGGAGGGAGAGTCGGCATTTTGGTTGGAGATGGTGCACAAGAGAAAGTGTAGAAGGAGCATATGAGGATCTATTTCATTTAGGGAATCTAGCATTTGCTTAGATGGAGAGGGTAATTGAGACATATTCGAGAGAAGAAGCGAAAAAATAATAGGGGAAAAAGTGATCAGGGTTTTCAGAAAGTTTAGGGGAAAAAGTTTGAAAGATGTGAGAAGAGAAATGGAGGGAAGGAGTATAAAAAGAAATAAAAGGGTGTGTCAGTTCCCTGATTAGATGTGGTGCTTGGACTTAAAATGATGGGGCAATGGCTGATATGTAGATGCTGATTATAAAATGATGGGATAACGGTTGATCTAGTTTGCATTCCAAAGTTCAATAGAGAGATAAGATTATCAAGAGGATGAGAGGACTGATGCTTCCACCCTGACTTAGCATTTAGGGGTCAAGGTTGATCTGCTTACTCCTCTTCATCTTCAGAATCTTCATTTCTAGGTTGAGGTGAATCCTCAGAATCAACATTGTTAGACAAGTCGGGTCTCTCGTCAGGCTCATCATCTTCATTTACTTTTTCAGTTGGATCAAGTTCAGTAATGTTAGGATTTTGACTTCTTTCATCTTGTGATTCATTCACCCCTTCTCTCTGAATCTGAAAATGTTCTTCTAGCTCATCATCATCCTTGTGGTTTAAACCTATGAGATCACTAGTTTCATTAAAAATCACATGAACGCTTTATTCAATGCATAAAGTTCTCTTATTATAGATTCTGTAGGCTTTGTTAGAAGATGAATAACCTACAAACACTCCTTTATCACTTCTAGGATCGAATTTTCTACATCATCTTTCCCATTGTTCAACACAAAACATTTGCACCCAAAATCCCTTAGATAACTCAGTTTGGGCTTTCTGTTGTAAAGTAGCTCATAAGGCGTTTTGTTCAGTAGAGACCTGATCAAACATTTGTTGGTCACGTAACACTCAGTGTTAACTGCTTCTGCCTAGAAGTTCTTAGGAAGAGTTGAATCTATGAGCATGGTTCTGGCAATATCAACAAGAGTTTTGTTCTTCCTTTCAACAACAACATTTTTTTGAGGCGTTTTAGGAGCTGCAAAGTTATGGTGAATTCCGTTTTCAGCACAAAAGTTGTCAAACTTTGCATTTTCAAACTTAGTTCCATGATCAGACATGATCCCTGCAATCTTGCAGTTCAGCTTTGTCTGAATCATTTTGACAAAAATCATCAGCACATCATATGTCTCATCCTTGGACTTGAGAAACATAGTCCAAGTGAACCTTGAGTAATCATCCACCACCACCAGAATATACTTCTTTCCACCTCTACTTTGAATTTTCAGAGGCCCGCACAGATCCATGTGGATTAACTTGAGAGGTCTTGAGGAACTCACTTGCTTCTTTGATTTGAAAGAGGATCTGGTCTATTTACCTTTGACACATGCATCACACACCTTGTCATTACTGAACTTCAGTTGGGTAAGCCACGAACTAGGTCCCTGGAAACAAGTTTGTTTAACAAAGAGGAGCTCACATGACCAAGTCTTCTATGCCATAAGTTGGCATTTTCACTTTGGGCACTCAGACAAGTTAGATCACCTCCTTGAGTAATATCTAGGGATGGCAGTTGGGGTGGGGCAGGGAAGGGTGGGGCAGGGTACACCCTTAATAGGGTAGGGCAGGGAAATAACTATATAGGGCGGGGCAAGTAAAGATTATTTATTTAAAATACATAATGGGGCAGGGCGGGTAATGGGTTGTTTGCAGTTTTCTCGAGAATAGAGTAGAGATATTTCTAAAATTTGGCAAGTTAAAAGAATAACTTTTGGAATATATTCCAATGCAGCAAGCGTCAAAGTCAATACGCTATGAAACTGTTTGGTATGCTTTTTATTATGAATCTATTTAATTGGACATACTATAATTAATTATGACCAGGAAATAAATATTTTGGTGAAAAATAATAATCTTAGTAGATATTTGTAAAACAATTGAGTAAAACTTAAAAAGTTTATCAAATGAAGTTAAACGAAAGTTCATTCTTCAAAGTAAAAAATAAATAAGAAAAATGGAAAATAACATAAATAGGGCGAGGCAGGTCTTAGCGGGTTAGGGCAGGGCAAATTTTTAAATAATGTTAAACGGGGCAGGATAGGGTGGGTCAAAATCTTGGTAGGTCAAGGCTTAGCCCGCCCTAACCCTCCCTATTGCCATTCCTAGTAGTATCCAGGTCAGCCACATACATATTCTTGCATCTTTTGGTAGTTAAAATCACCTCCTTTGTTGACAAATTAGTAACAATGCACTTTTCTGATAGAAATTTGACCTCATTGCCCTTATCACATATTTGAGACACGCTGAGAAGACTATATTTCAGTCCACTTACATAATAGACATTCTCAATAGAGTGTTCAAACGATTTTCCAATTCTTCCAACATCAAGAATATACCCCTTCTTTCCATTACCAAAAGAGACACCTCCACCTTGAAGTGTCTTGAATGAAAGAAAGTTTTCAGTCTTTCCATTCATATGCTTTGACATCCACTGTCCATGAAACAACACTAACTACTACTTCCTCCACTCCCCTGCAACAAAGATCAACTATTAGACTTGGGAACTCATTTTAATATGAGTCCCCAGTAAACAGATAGAGGCATGATGAGATAATTTTTTGTCCAATGAGGCAGAATAGTCTTTCTTATGTTAGAAGTTCTACAAATGGGAGCAGGTCCCTTATTCTGTGTAACTTTCCGTCTTGAGTAGACAGAGAGTTTTTCTTAAGACCTTTTAAAGGCTGGACAACCCTTCTTCAGATGTGTCACGCCCCGAGCCTACACCCCAGACGTGACCGACACTTGAAGACCATCGCTGGCCCCCAAGCGAACCCTTGGCCTGGCTTTCTTAACTCAGCGGAAACTTAACTCAACAGGATAACTCAATGCAATGAAAGTTATAAAACAACTCAACTGAAAGTAATTTGCCAACAAGGCATCTCGAGTCTCAAAATAGGATATTTAAATATATACATGCATGAGAGACTCCAAATTAACTGACTGACTGTCTGACTGTCTATGAAGCCTCTAAATACTGAGATGGATGTTGGGACAAACCCCGCAACATCCTAATAAAACAAAAACTAAGAACACAAAATAATTGAGTCCTCCGGAATGCAAAGAGGCTCACCACTGACTCTGGAGTGCTCAGCTGGATCAACGACGTGCAGGATGCTGATCCGGGGTACCTGTATCTGCATCATAAGACGATGCAGGCCAACTGGCCTCAGTACATGGAAGGTACTAGTATGCGAGCTGGAAAACTAAGCAACAAAGGCTAGAAGGAAATTTGAAAAGTTTACCTTGTTCAACTCAACTCAACCTGACTGACTTCTTTCAATATAAGGCAATTTAAAACAAGTGTGATATAAAGAAAGACTGTTTAAAACATGTTATAAAACTCTGTATGTATACAATGATACAATAAGCCTGAGATGTATATAGAAATACAATTGAACTGATGTATATAAAATACAATAATTTCCGTGTATAAAAATACAATAACTGCTGTGGGAGTTTCTCTAACCGACAACCATCACATAAGAGCTAAAGTGATGATACAGCGATCAACCTCACGCTGCCAGAGCATCCTATACCCGGCCAAAGGTATAAGACCTGAACTGCCTAATGGATCCACTAGTCTAATATGAAAAGGATTCATCTAAAGAGCATGATCCTTTTCTACCCATGGTGGCTAACATGGTTCTATGGGGGCTATGGGTTCTTTGAACGCTCCCCCAATTCGGTGCTCGATACTACTCCCAAAAATGTACTGGCTCTTATGTTTTTAAAACACATTTCCTTCCTGCTGACATGAGATAATTACTCAAAAAAAACTATCCCGAAGGCTCTTTGGAAATTTCAGTTTCCAACCTTGTTTAAATGTAAAAACATTTCTTTAAAACTTCTTTGGGAATACATAGTTCCCTAATAACTTTGAGAAAATGAACTCAACTTGAAACTTGAGACTCTTGCTTGACTTGACACTTGAGTCTAAAAATAAAGTTAAAACGTTCAATAAAGACTTTTGAACAACTTTACAACTAGCTTGACTTGCTTAACTTCTAACCTTAACTCTTAATTTCTAACTTCAATTGACTTCTAACTAACTCTCCTTGAATTGGAATTTTTGGATTCAAGGTGTTTGCTCACATGTTACGGATAAGTTCTTGACTTTAGAAGTACCTTGGAGTGTTGGAAACAACTAGGAAACATAGGTATAATACCTAGGAACAAAATAAAATACAAATGGGACTGCTGGCCAGCTTCAACAGGGGCTGCTGGGCACTCTGCATTCTGCCCAGTTGCCAGCCCTTTCCCCAGAAAAAAAAACCGACTTTTCTCCCTCTTTTCTTCAACTCTAAACCACCCTTACTTCAATGGATTTAACCCCAAACACTAAGGATCATCAATCGCCCAACATACAATAATTTACAACTCAAATACACAATCCAATCATGTCCCACAACCAACAATAGCTTCAACAACAACTAACAACATCAACAACAACTAACAACTTCAACAACTTCAACAACAATCCAATCTTTTCTCAAATCATAAAAAAAAAATGAACTTGGTGTGTGGGGGAAAGGATCAAACCACACAAAGAACTCACATACCTTGATAGGGATCACCCCCGACGAAAATTCACAACGGAACTTGTTGATCTCCTTTCTCCTCTTCTTCTCTTCTTCTTCTCTCAAGAACCCTAACTCTTTCTCTTTTAAAATAGGATAAAAATGATCCAGAAATCAGCTTAACACATAATATAACCTCAAAAGAAATGGCTAGGGAAAAGACCAAAACGCCCTTAAAATTTTCCGGACGGATTCCCTGCCAACTGCCCAAATTTCAATGGCCATAACTCGCTCATACGAACTCGAAATCGAGAAATATCAGTGGCGTTGGAAAGATCATTCCATAAGCTTCACAACCATAACTGGAACTACTCCTAAATCATCGTGATCTAGGAGTTACGACTGCTCAAAGTTGGCCAAAAATCACTGATTTCCACACTTAACCAAATTTTTCCAGATTCAGTATTTTTCCAAAAAAATGGCTACTTCCAATTTCAAGCTTCTTCATAGCTATTTCAAATTGACGGATGTTACAATATCTCCCCCTTGGGAACATTCGTCCTCGAATGAGGTGCTTCTTACTCAGCTAAGGGTGCAACAACAACTCAAACACCCAACAAGCAACTATGCAACAACAACAACAACAACAATATGCCCACTATATTTTAAAGAGCACTAAGAAGGAAATTAATACCTTGATCTGCGGATTCAAAGAGATATGGATATCTCTTTTTCATGTCTTCTTCGGCTTCCCAAGTAGCTTCCTCAACAAATTGGTTCCTCCAAAGGACCTTGACTGAGGCTACATCCTTTGTTCTCAACCTTCGAACTTGCCGATCTAAAATTTGAACAGGAATCTCCTCATAAGATAAGTTATCCTTGATCTTGATACTTTCAGTCGGTAGGATCAATGAAGGATCGCCTATGCACTTCTTCAACATGGAGATATGAAATACCGGATGGACCGCTGCTAGCTCCTGTGGTAGCTCCAACTCATAAGCTACATTGCCAACTCTCTTGACTATGCGATAAGGTCCAATATATCGGGGGTTAAGTTTCCCTTTCTTACCAAACCTCATAACCCCCTTCATGGGTGAAACCTTCAAATATACCCAATCATCTACTTCAAACTCTAACGCCCTTCTCCTAACATCAGTGTAGGATTTCTGACGACTCTGTGCCGTTTTCAACCTCTCTTGAATCACTTTCACCTTCTCCATAGCTTGGTGAACTAAATCTGGTCCTATCAACTGTGCTTCACCCACTTCAAACCATCCAATAGGAGACCTACATCTTCTCCCATAAAGAGCTTTATATGGGGCCATTTGGATGCTAGAGTGATAACTGTTGTTGTAGGCAAACTCAATGAGAGGTAGGTGATCATCCCAATTACCTTTGAAATCGATCACACAAGCTCTCAGCATATCTTCTAAAGTCTGAATAGTGCGCTCTGCTTGCCCATCAGTCTGAGGATGAAAGGCAGTACTTAAGTTCACATTTGAACCCAAGCCTTTCTGAAAAGATTTCCAGAACTGTGCAGTAAACTGTGCACCTCTATTTGAAATAATGGAGATTGGGACTCCATGAAGTCTCACTATCTCTCGAATATACAACTTGGCATAATCTTCTGCTGAAAGGGTAGTCTTTACCGGTAGAAAATGAGCTGACTTTGTCATTCTGTCGACAATCACCCAAATAGAATCATGCTGTCTGCGAGACCTTGGCAACCCTGTGATGAAATCCATATTGATCATCTCCCACTTCCACTCTGGAAGTTCTATCCTCTGAGCCAAACCACCGGGCCTTTGGTGTTCAACTTTCACTTGTTGGCAATTTGGACACTTAGCAACAAACTCAGCAATGCCCTTCTTCATGCCATTCCACCAATAAACTTCACGCAAATCACGATACATCTTGGTGGAACCTGGATGAATAGAATATCTGGAGCTGTGAGCTTCCGCCATAATCCTCTCTTGGAGTCCATCTACCATAGGTACGCACAATCTACCTTGAAATTTCAAAACACCATCTCCCCCTTGTTCAAAAGCTAATACTCTTTGCTTTTGAACATTTGCCTTCAACTCAAGCAAAATGGGATCTTGATCTTGCTTCTCTTTCACTTCTGACATTAATGATGACTCGGCCCTGCTCGTCACTGCTATCCCTCCTTCTGCGGAATCTATAAATCTGACTCCCAGGCATGCCAATCTGTGCACATCTTTTGCTAACTCTCTCCTTCCTTCTTCAATATGGGCGGTGCTACCCATAGACAACCTGCTCAAAGAATCAGCAACAACATTAGCCTTACCTGGGTGGTAAAGAATACTCAGGTCATAATCCTTGAGTAACTCTAACCACCTCCTCTGTCTGAGATTAAGCTCCCTCTGAGTAAGCACATATTGAAGGCTCTTGTGATCAGTGAATAAGTCGACATGCACACCATACAAGTAATGACGCCATATCTTCAAAGCAAATACTACAACAGCTAGCTCTAAATCATGGGTTGGGTAGTTCTTCTCATGAACCTTCAACTGTTTGGAGGCATAAGCTATAACTTTGCCATTCTGCATTAAGACACAACCCAAACCAACTCTAGATGCATCACAATACACCACAAAACCTTGAGTACCTTCTGGTAGCGTCAAAACTGGAGCTGTAATCAATCTCTTTTTCAATTCCTGAAAGCTTTTCTCACAAGCTTCAGACCATTGAAATTTCACCGTCTTCTGAGTCAACTTTGTCAAAGGAGATGCAATAGTCGAGAACCCTTCAACAAACCTTCTATAATAGCCAGCCAAACCCAAGAAACTCCTAATTTCAGTTGGAGATGTGGGTCTAGGCCAATTCTGCACTGCCTCAATTTTTCGAGTATCAACTTTAATTCCATCACCGGACACAATGTGGCCTAGGAACGCCACAGACTTAAGCCAAAACTCACATTTAGAGAACTTGGCATACAACTCTTTATCTTTCAAAGTTTGAAGAACTATTCTAAGATGGCTAGCATGATCTTCTTCATTCCTTGAATAGATTAGTATGTCATCAATAAAGACAATAACAAACATATCTAAATAAGGTTTGAAGACTCTATTCATCAAGTCCATGAAAGCTGCCGGTGCATTGGTCAAACCAAAGGACATGACTAAAAACTCATAATGACCATACCTGGTTCTGAAAGCTGTCTTTGGGATATCACATTCCCTTACCCTTAACTGATGATAGCCTGATCGGAGGTCAATCTTTGAAAAACAAGTGGCACCCTGAAGCTGATCGAAAAGATCATCAATCCTCGGAAGAGGGTACTTGTTCTTGATGGTAACCTTATTCAACTGGCGGTAGTCTATACACATTCTAAGGGAACCATCTTTCTTTCTCACAAACAAGACCGGAGCTCCCCAAGGCGAGACACTTGGTCGAATGAAACACTTATCTAGGAGATCTTTCAACTGCTCTTTCAACTCTTTCAACTCTGCTGGTGCCATTCTATATGGCGGAATAGAGATAGGACGAGTATCTGGAATGAGATCTATGCCGAAATCTATTTCTCTCTCAGGAGGAATTCCGGGTAGATCATCAGGAAAAACTTCTGGAAACTCTCTTACTATAGGAACTGAATGGAAATGAGGTATCTCAACACTAGAGTCATGAACTCGGACTAAGTGATAGATACAACCCTTCGAAACTAACTTTTTCGCCTTAAGGTACGAAATGAATTGACCCTTAGGCACTACTAAACTACTACTCCACTCTAAGACTGGCTCATTCGGAAACTGAAACTTGACCACTCGAGTTTTACAGTCTATCGATGCATAACAAGCATGAAGCCAATCCATACCTAGAATGACATCGAAATCTATCATGTCTAACTCAACCAAATCAGCCATGGTGCTCTTGTGACTGATGGAAACATGACAATCACGATAGACTCTTTCTGCTAGAATAGATTCCCCAACAGGTGTAGAAACACAAAAGGGTTCACAAAGTCTTTCAGGAAGAACCTGAAACTTATTTGCAACATAAGGAGTTACAAAAGATAAACTTGCTCCTGGGTCTAGCAAGGCATACACATCAAAAGTAAAGACTTTGATCATACCAGTGACAACATTTGGAGAATTCTCTTGCTCATGGCGACTGGTGATTGCATAAAGGCGGTTTGCTCCTCCACTGGTACTAGAAGTAGCTCCTCTAGGTGTCGTCCTGTCTGGGGGAACAACTGAAGAAGACTGTGCTTTATTTCCCCCATTACCCTGCCTATTCTTTGGACACTCTCGCATGAAATGTCCATTCTGACCACACTTGAAACAACCAACGGAGCCCTCTCGACAAATACCTGAGTGGTTCCTACCACACTTGGCACAGGCAGGAGGCTTACTACTCCCTTGCGCCACACTACCCGAAGATTGTGCTGGTCTAGCCCTGAAGTCCCTCGAATTCTGAACATTAAATTCACCTCTGTATCTGGGTGCAGGTGCTCTAACAGATGATGGAGCAGGTCCCTTTTGCCTTTGCTGAAAGAAGGAACGATTTGAATTACCTCTCTGCTGCCCGGACTCGTTCCCGGTCTTTGCTCTCTTATTTCTAAACTCTTCTCTGTCCCTCAGCTTCTCTTCCTCAACCTGCTGCACATAAACCATCAACCTTGATATGTCCATGTCCCCGATAAGCATTGCAGCCCTACCTTCCTTGCTCGACAACCGAGACAACCCAGCAATAAACAAGCTCATTCTATTCCTCATGTCCGCAACCATCTCCGGAGCATAGCGGGATAACTGTGTAAACTTCAAATTGTACTCATGAACACTCAAAGAATCCTGCTTAAGTGTGAGGAACTCACGTACCTTGGCCTCTCTCAACTCTCGAGGAAAGAAATGCCCTAAGAAAGCTTCCTCAAAATCGGCCCAACTCGCAGGTGGTGCATTCTCAGCTCTACTTCTTTTCCACTGGTCAAACCAAGTTCTAGCAACATCCTTCAATTGATATGTAGCTAGTTCAACCCGCTCAATATCTGCTACATGCATCACATCAAAAATCTTCTTCAACTCCTCAGTGAAGTTCTCTGGATCCTCAGTAGTACTTGAACCCATGAAACTCGGAGGATTCATCCCCAAGAACTCACGAATCCTTGAAGTGTCAGCTCCTTCATGTCGAGCTCCTCTTTGCTGACCAATTTGATTAGTCACAGCTTGACTCAGAATTCTAATTGCCTCTCTAAACTCGGCATTAGAAACTTCCCCTTGATATTGCACTCCCGGGGCATAAGGTAACTCTTGCTCATCAACATAACGTCTAGGAAGACGCCCTCTACCAACTCTTCTTGGAGGCATGATTATCTGAAAACACGTGCAAGCGCGGATTAGAAAGAAACTTTTTAGAGGTCAACTCTAACGCATGATATGAGTGTGAAAGAAATGAGAAATCTTCCTAAATGTTGCAGCCTCCCAATTATAGATGTGGCGCGCTTCACACCGATAACTAGGACTCTACAAACACGGCTTCATAGACTCCCTAGGACTCTTGAACTCTGTGCTCTGATACCAAGTTTGTCACGCCCCGAGCCTACACCCCAGACGTGACCGGCACTTGAAGACCATCGCTGGCCCCCAAGCGAACCCTTGGCCTGGCTTTCTTAACTCAGCGGAAACTTAACTCAACAGGATAACTTAATGCAATGAAAGTTATAAAACAACTCAACTGAAAGTAATTTGCCAACAAGGCATCTCGAGTCTCAAAATAGGATATTTAAATATATACATGCATGAGAGACTCCAAATTAACTGACTGACTGTCTGACTGTCTATGAAGCCTCTAAATACTGAGATGGATGTTGGGACAGACCCCGCAACATCCTAATAAAACAAAAACTAAGAACACAAAATAATTGAGTCCTCCGGAATGCAAGGAGGCTCACCACTGACTCTGGAGTGCTCAGCTGGATCAACGACGTGTAGGATGCTGATCCGGGGTACCTGTATCTGCATCATAAGACGATGCAGGCCAACTGGCCTCAGTACATGGAAGGTACTAGTATGCGAGCTGGAAAACTAAGCAATAAAGGCTAGAAGGAAATTTGAAAAGTTTACCTTGTTCAACTCAACTCAACCTGACTGACTTCTTTCAATATAAGGCAATTTAAAACAAGTGTGATATAAAGAAAGACTGTTTAAAACATGTTATAAAACTCTGTATGTATACAATGATACAATAAGCCTGAGATGTATATAGAAATACAATTGAACTGATGTATATAAAATACAATAATTTCCGTGTATAAAAATACAATAACTGCTGTGGGAGTTTCTCTAACCGACAACCATCACATAAGAGCTAAAGTGATGATACAGCGATCAACCTCACGCTGCCAGAGCATCCTATACCCGGCCAAAGGTATAAGACCTGAACTGCCTAATGGATCCACTAGTCTAATATGAAAAGGATTCATCTAAAGAGCATGATCCTTTTCTACCCATGGTGGCTAACATGGTTCTATGGGGGCTATGGGTTCTTTGAACGCTCCCCCAATTCGGTGCTCGATACTACTCCCAAAAATGTACTGGCTCTTATGTTTTTAAAACACATTTCCTTCCTGCTGACATGAGATAATTACTCAAAAAAAAACTATCCCGAAGGCTCTTTGGAAATTTCAGTTTCCAACCTTGTTTAAATGTAAAAACATTTCTTTAAAACTTCTTTGGGAATACATAGTTCCCTAATAACTTTGAGAAAATGAACTCAACTTGAAACTTGAGACTCTTGCTTGACTTGACACTTGAGTCTAAAAATAAAGTTAAAACGTTCAATAAAGACTCTTGAACAACTTTACAACTAGCTTGACTTGCTTAACTTCTAACCTTAACTCTTAATTTCTAACTTCAATTGACTTCTAACTAACTCTCCTTGAATTGGAATTTTTGGATTCAAGGTGTTTGCTCACATGTTACGGATAAGTTCTTGACTTTAGAAGTACCTTGGAGTGTTGGAAACAACTAGGAAACATAGGTATAATACCTAGGAACAAAATAAAATACAAATGGGACTGCTGGCCAGCTTCAACAGGGGCTGCTGGGCACTCTGCATTCTGCCCAGTTGCCAGCCCTTTCCCCAGAAAAAAAAACCGACTTTTCTCCCTCTTTTCTTCAACTCTAAACCACCCTTACTTCAATGGATTTAACCCCAAACACTAAGGATCATCAATCTCCCAACATACAATAATTTACAACTCAAATACACAATCCAATCATGTCCCACAACCAACAATAGCTTCAACAACAACTAACAACATCAACAACAACTAACAACTTCAACAACTTCAACAACAATCCAATCTTTTCTCAAATCATAAAAAAAAAAATGAACTTGGTGTGTGGGGGAAAGGATCAAACCACACAAAGAACTCACATACCTTGATAGGGATCACCCCCGACGAAAATTCACAACGGAACTTGTTGATCTCCTTTCTCCTCTTCTTCTCCTCTTCTTCTCTTCTTCTTCTCTCAAGAACCCTAACTCTTTCTCTTTTAAAATAGGATAAAAATGATCCAGAAATCAGCCTAACACACAATATAACCTCAAAAGAAATGGCTAGGGAAAAGACCAAAACGCCCTTAAAATTTTCCGGACGGATTCCCTGCCAACTGCCCAACTTTCAATGGCCATAACTCGCTCATACGAACTCGAAATCGAGAAATCTCAGTGGCGTTGGAAAGATCATTCCATAAGCTTCACAACCATAACTGGAACTACTCCTAACTCATCGTGATCTAGGAGTTACGACTGCTCAAAGTTGGCCAAAAATCACTGATTTCCACACTTAACCAAATTTTTCCAGATTCAGTATTTTTCCAAAAAAAATGGCTACTTCCAATTTCAAGCTTCTTCATAGCTATTTCAAATTGACGGATGTTACAAGATGACCATTGTGACCACTATGAAAGCACAATTGATTGTCAGAAACAGACACATACTTGATGTGAGGGTTATATGGAGGACTAATGTTCAAGCTTCCTAAACCATTCCCATTACTTTTGACCCTGACTAGTAATATTGGAAAGTAATTTAGAAGAATTGGTCCATTTCAGAGATTTTTTCAGTTATTCTCTGAGATCAACTAGGTCCCTCTCCATTTGGTTATTTCTCTCCAAGGCCAATGCAAGTCTAGTTTCAGTCGTATTCAATCTGGTTTCTAGCTCTATTTGTAAGTTATTGGCCTCTCATTTCCTCTGCCACATTTCTCACTTAACATCTTTAGTTTTTCCCTGAGTTCTAGGTTTTCAGTCTTCAGAACTATCAATTGTTATTCCGTAACCAACATATGATCAACTAATGCTACCTTTTCTTCATGAAAGATATTTGTTCATCAAGTCCTTTGCAATTGTTAACTCGGTAATAATAGAGTCAATAAACATAGTTGCTAGATTCCTCAACTTTCTAACAGAGTAAACATTTAAGTTTTGTTTAAGGTCAGAAAGAGTTACCTCTTCCTCAACTTCTTCATCATCAGATTTTTCCATGAAAGCAAACATAGCATCAAACACATCTTCATCGTCTTTAACTGCAAGCATAGAAGTATCTTCAGGATGTTCTGACTCTTCTGAGTCACTTGAGGAATCACCCCAGACAGCAAGATCTTTCTTCACAACATAGTCAGCAATAACTTTTCTTCCTTTCTTATCAGGGATCGGGTCCCTTCTCCTGTCCTTATCTCCTACAGGCCTTGGGTGGTCTTTGTGTTCGACCTTAAGCATAGGGAAGTGTCTAATGAAATGACCTAGCTTTCCTCAATTTCTCACGCCAACTCCCTGATTCTTTTGGAACAGTACATGAAACTAACACCTTAGACAAACTCATCCATCTTGACTCACATCCCATTATCATATAAGTTCTAAAAACACTGGACAACCATAACCAGTCCCAACACTTAAACCATACACCAGGCCCCGATCCTCTGCCTAACTTAACAACCACCATTTTAATAAACCAACAACATCGTAATAAATAGAACCACAATTTACAAACAACTAAAGAATTGAGTCCCCATAAACTCAACACAGTAGTTAAAACAATTATAATCACAAGTATAACATAGTTCAGACTCCCAGTCCTCACCTTAGATTCACATGCACAACCCGCAATACCATAAACACATGCCAATGGCATGTAACAACAATCACAAATACATAGACTCGCAGTCACAATATCTTGAAATCAACCAATACCTAGAATCAACCAATGCATGAAACATGTCATACATGAGCACAAATGCAAATACATGGTCCTCTCATGGAACCACAACACATATACCTGGTCCTCTCTGTTATACCCCATTTTAACTCGCGTCAAATAGTGTACAACATATTGGTGATTCCTAAATTAATTAACTAATGTAATGCTAAAGTTAAATACCTAAATATTTAACTAATGTAATGCTAGTTGAATCCAACTAATGGTCTACTTAACTTATGTGATTCTAGGTAAGGGTTCTAGTTATCATTAAGGAAAGAGGTTAAACATCCTTTAAGATTCATTAAAAATGATTATTGACCAAACTTAGGTTAATTATTAAAACTACAGATTGAGTTTTAAGGAATTAATCAAAGAATTACGTTGGAAAAACACGTCAATCTTAAATCAATTAGCATACTTGAAACTTGAAAATTCTTTGCATTTGAAGCAGAATAACAAAGACAAAGATTTGTTGTAAAAATAAAGACTCATTGCTTTAGAACTCTTATTTTTGTTTCAAAAGAAATCCAAGTAGCAAAAACATGAATAAGAGCAACTCCTAGATATTTTAACTTGGACATTGCCATATCTAAAGAAAATTTCAAATGCTCTTCACGTGAAAGAGATAAAAAAGATTATTTAAGAAAATGATTTCAAACTCTATTTAAAATGTCGCAAGTCAAGTTATATACAATTAGATTTATAAAACGACTCAAAAAGAAACTAAGACGGATAAGCAAATATAATCTTAAAAATTATTCGCTGAAATAATACTAATTACCTCCCTCAAAAGGCCAAGTGTCTAAGACGGATAAGCTAATATAACATAAAACAAACAATCACATGAGAAAAAAATAAGGATTAATTAACCTTAAAGCGAGCTAACAATGATCAGGTCACTCCTTCTTCTCCCTTATTTTTTTATTGCTTCAACTCGGATTACAAATATAGCGACAATATCGAGTCTCACAAAGAGACTTCTCGTGGCAGCAAAAGTCTTTTATAGAGACTCCATTTTCTCCTGTTCATGCAAATAAAGAGAGTAAGAAGAGATTAGTAAGACGATTCAACTTTATGCGATATTGAATAAATAAGAAGTAGAGCCAAATAAAATCATACGACGAATACACTATCCAAAACATTTATATGTCGAACGAGACACGTCTTGCAACTGGCTACTTTGAACCGAACCCAAAATTAATTTAGATCATAAGATCTTTCTTAAGCATAAGGCAAAGTCAGATCTCATCATATTTAAGCTATACGTTCCTAAAGGTTCAAGTGAAAACTTAAGCCATAATCCTTCAAATTTTATATATGCCATTACTTCAAACATAGAAGAAACTTATACATATAACTCCAATACATATCATATCATCATATATTATTAAAAGTGGAAAGCTAATAACCTCAAAGTTAGATTACCATTTTATCCCTACACTATATTAAAATATTACAAAATATAATAACTAATTAAATAGCAAGTGATGAAAGTCATCTTTTCCACCTTTCCCTATTTAATTAGGGGTTTTCACATAATTACTCTGTTAGTATTGTGTACAAATAGTAGAGAACTAAATAGGCATCTTGAACTTTCAATTTAGAATTCATGCTTTCTTTTTCCATCATAAAAATCATATTTATCGTATAATTATATTATTGTACTCCATATGATTAATAATTATAATCATGAACTTTTTACCTTTCACATTCCCAAGCCATTATATTTTGTGTGGTGCTTTCATCCCTATAAATAGACAAACTTAAACCTAAATCACTACCCATTTGTATTTTTTTTCACTTCTACACTCATATGTACTCATTGTTGTTCTACAAAATTTTCTGATGGCTCAAGTTGATCACTTTCTTACAACAATCATAATTAATGTACTGTTGTTAAACTTCGGCACAAGAGTTTTACCAAAAAAGGCAATTGAGATTTATTTAGAATTTTGGGAGTTTTTTCTATTGTAATTGAGAGTTATTCTTTTGGCAAGAGCTTTCTTTGTTATATGATTAAATAATCCTACTTAGTAGTTGATATTTATTTCTTGGCACTAGGTAGCATACATTTTTTATGGTATAGTGAGAATCCAAGATAGACACATGGGGTAGATTTTGATTCAAGTTTATTTTTGGAGTATGGTTTAAGCCATAGATAGCATAAACAACCAAATATCCATAGGGAGTTATAATCAGGTGATTTTCTAAGTAATATTTGAAATTGGGATTGATTATATAGGTTAGAGGTTGGAAGACAATTGATGAGGTAGATAGTGTGATGGCATGAAAAAGACCAGAATTGGGTGGGAGGAACCCCTCATGTAAGAGTGTTCTTGCAGTTTCGATGATATGATGATGCTGTCTTTCTACAAGTGCAACTCGTTGGGGTGTATAGGGTGGGGTGGAGAGGTGTTGAATGTCGTGAAGTGAAACATAAGAGTCAAAGCTTTTATACTCACATCCGTCATTGGTCAACAAAAATACAATAATACAACTTTTTGTCAAGAGATAAGACTGGTGATGGCCCTATAAATCACTAAAAATAATTTGAAAAGGTTTAGAGCGGCTACACAGTGATAATTGGGTAAAAGGATGCCGATGAGCTTTATTAGATAAACAAGAAATATAATGAAATTTTTTGTCTCGCTCATGAAACGATAGGGAGAATTTATTTAAAATAAACCTAAGAACTCTAGAGTGAGGATGGCCAAGACGTTGGCGCCAAGTAGTGAGAGGACTATATGTGAAGATAATGTGAGCTTGGGGATGTGAGACAGGCCACTCATACAGTCCATTGTTGGTCCGACTGTGCACCAGTGGATTCTGCATTTTTCAGATCCTTCACAACAAAGTTAAAAGGAAACAAATTCAATAGACTTAAGATTGTCTTGACATAATTAAGAAATAGATAGAAGCTTGCATTTAATGAAAGGGGTACACAGAGTGTGGGTTAGCTTAAAAACATTATTTGATGCATTTCATTTTGTAGAACCAGTGTGACAGATGGGAATTTTGTTACCATCACCCATTGAGACATCCTCGTTACCACGGTATGGTTGTAGGTTGTGTGGCTCTATTGTGATGTGATGGGTGGCTCTTGAGTCAGCTATCCAGGGGTTGGTGGCTGCCGTAAACCCAACGACATAATTGGCTTTCGTTTCAAAGTGATTGTGAGACTTCGAGTGGCAAACATTGGCGGTGTGGCAAATTCTGTTACATAGTTGGCATCGAGTAACACTGTTTGGATTTTAATTAGACTGCCGAGTGCTTGGACGCGAATTCTAGCGCTATTGTTGTGAGTTGTTGGTTTGTCTACGATTATTGCAATTATTAGAGTTGAATTTGGTGGGAGTAGCAACTATAGCAGTGATGGTACTAGGTAGTTTCTTAGCATCTTTGTAGTGAAGGAAAAGTTCAAAGTCCATAGCTTTTCAAAACAGTTCCTCATAGGATATAGCTGTATTGCGTGTACGAATGGCAGCCGATATGTCACAAAATTCAGGACCTAGATCACTGAGTATTTTGACGATAAGTTCAGGATTGGAAACAGGAGCACCAACAGTGGCTAACTCGTCTGCAAAGGACCAAATAGTGTGAACATATTTAGTAATGGAGCGAGAGTCCTTAGTGACACGGGTAAGCTGATCGCGCAAATTGAAGACCCGGGTTTGATATTTGTTCTCATAAGTGGTATGCAAAGCATCCCAAACAAATTTAGCCAAGTCAGCGGCAGAATTAGTGGGTTCAACAAAAGCCATGAGGGCATCTTGGACGAGTTGGTCTTGATAGAAGCAAGTTAAGAATACAGGATTAGGAGTTATATTCGTGCCGAGGGTAAACGTGTGACTAGGGACGGAGTGGTTCCATTGAGATGGCCGAAGAGGTTGTAGCCATACATAAGCATGGAAAATTGGGCTTTCTAGGTGGCGAAGTTGTGACCACCGCTTAGTTTGATGGATAGTTGGGATGTGGGTTTGAATTGAATGATAATATTGGTACCCGTCGTGTTATCAACATTGGCAACTCTGGGATTGTTGCCATTGTTGTTACCATTGTGATTGGTCATACTTATTGATCTGTGTGATAAGGAGAAAAAAATTGGATCGTACTCATTAGAGCGTGAAGAGCCCTGATACCATATAAAGGCCGAATATGTGATGGAAGAGTATGTTTATTAATGAAGGCAGCAAGGTATTAAATAGAGTTACAGGGAAAATAATAAGATTCCTAAATGAACTGAACTAAAGTAATCTAAATAAATAATAACTACTGAAATAGTAATACAATCCTAATACGACTAAACTACTAACTAATGTCCTAACGGCAGATGTTCCAATAATATCAAGGTATGCCTTGTCGACTGCTGCTAGCTACTTTCTCACTTTCTTCTTCGTATTTCTTTTCAATTTTTAATTTGTCATGTGATTTTTGCTACCTATATTGTGAATTGCATTTTCTTTTTCTTTCTGTCACGACCTAAAAATGAACTTGATGGCACTAGTCTATTCCCACCAAGACAAGTCAGCTTCAACCCAAACAAAAATGAAAGAAATGCAGAAATACAATAAAATAGAACAAGACAAATGCGGAAAACTTATTCATTCTAATCAAATCCCCAAGACCTAGTTGTCACGTGTACAAGCCACTGAATACATAAGAGCGAAATTAAGAAATTTATACAAGTCTTAGTCTTTGTTTCTCAATTAGAACAAAGATTAAAGAGAAAGGAAAAGAGGGGTCTGCTAGGATGAAAAGCAACAACCTCTCAAATCCTTCACGAGCCTCGATTATCAGAAGAAAGAGAATAAGATCACATGGGTCCGGTCTCGAAACCTACACAAGTGTAAAAGCAAGGGGTGAGTACCAACAACACGGTACCCAACAAGCAACCTACTAAACAAAGCAACTAGCTAGAAAACGAATACCCATGACTCTCCAACCGAACATCCTCAAACTACAACCTGCACAGAAATCAATCCAACCTGGAAATTCTACAATACACAGCTCACAAGGCCCAATATTTAGTCTAATAGCCCCAATTCAACAATTAAAGGGATCAAATAAGTCAACCTCAAATTCAAGTAGTTCAGTCACACACAACAAGGACATCAACCTAAAGTATCAAGCAAACCATGCATAAGCATCAAAGATATCAAGTCACATAATCAATCTCTCGCCAGAACCATAATCCATCAGCATATTATCACTAGGCGGAATCATTTCCCATTGGCATTTTATCCCTTGCCGGCAATGAGCATCCACATAATAACATTCGCTGGAAATGACATCGACCTAATTACACTCACAGACAAAGACCTCGGCATAATAACACTTGCCGGCAAAGACCTCGACATAATTAAACTAGCCGGCAAAGACCTCAGCCTCGTGATCATCACATGTCTCATCACAATGTTCAATGATCAATACACACAAACAATATCACACCACATAGAAGAGACAATAAATTACACACTTCAAGTCCACATTCATGCTTTCAAGCATTTCACCAATCAATCAACAAGGGTTACAATAAGGCAATTCACATCATCATGATCAACACATAACATTTTTCATTTCAACCCCTTATTATTCATTTAGGTATAACAAGTGGGCAATTTAACTTCACCTCATCCTCATTACTCCCAACATACAAACAACAAAGAAAGCATACAAATTCAACTAGAATACAAGGTTTAGGAAACCATTTGCCTTAAATCAATCAACAATCACTCCAAGAGTTGAGACTTCCCCTTCCGAACCACTTCCAAAGCCAAATTATCTAAAATAATCAAGTATTCACAATCACCCATTGGAAACAACACTTCCCACATCAATCATTTAAAGAAATGGGTCAATCAACTCAAAACCCAATATCAAAATGGAGGTTTGAATCCGGAAAACAATACTTGAAAAATAATGTTTAAGGCTTTAAGAACTCATTAGTGAAAATCATTTCGAAAAAGGGATCAAAACCACTTCAAAATAATCATTTTACTAAATCCCTAGGTTCTTGAAAAACCTTGTCATTAACCCATCAAAATCCCACATTTTTTATGCTAAAACTCATAATTAATCAATGGGAAATGAAGGTATAGGATTAGGAATGCTAATTACCCACTGATCTAGCACAGAAAATCTCTTTAAAAATCGCCACCAAGGTCTCCCAAAGCTCAAATTGGGAGAAAATGACTTAAACCCCAAAATGATAGGCCAAAAACCCTCCTAGGTCTCACAAAAGCGACCTCCGGCCTAAAACAAGGGCATCGCTTAAGTGAAACCTCATTCGCATCAGCAAAGGTCGCTTAAGCAATAGGCCCATCGCTTAAGCGGCTAGCCATCACACGAGCGAAGTTTGCAGAGATAAACAACTTCAACCAACTCTCAAAACATCGAAAGGACCCTCGGTATTCATTTGAAACCCCATACACAAAAAAATATGCAAATAAATTATACTCAATGGAATAGTCAAAACACAAATCTGAGGTCTCGTCGATCCGACATTCACGAAAACCACAAGAAACTAATTCACACCTAAAAATGCTAAAACAATCTTGGAACCTCTCAAAAATCAACCAAGACTTCACCTAGGCATAAAATCATCCCCTGAATCCAAAGGAACTCTCCAAATTTTGATTCGAGCATTCGAATACTGAATATTGGCCAAAGTCAATCTAAAGACTAAGTTTCCACAATTTCACAACTTAGGACCTCAATCCTCAAAAAGACTCGAAATCTGAAACCCACAACTCTCACTGATCAGATTTCATATTTCTGGACTGATGGAATCGACAGGATTCCATTCTGACACTCGAAACTCCAAAAGATTTCAAAAACCACTTTCTTAACAACTTAGCCTTTAAAACTCACAAAATTACCAGAATCTCAACTTTTAACTCAAAGTTTAAAACCAACTTTTTAAACCCAATCATAAAAGACTCGGGGTCGATATCGGGAGGGGTAAAATGATCAATTCATGAAACTTTCCAAAAACGACTGACCGGATCATTACAGTTTCCCATATTCTACATTTGATGATGGAGTTGGAATATCTTATTTATCTTTTTCTCAAAAAATAAATAAATTAATAAGCTCATCTTTTCATTACTTGTAGGTTATTATATGTTAATAGTCACCATTATCACTCTAAGCTTTTAGCCGTCCATTACTTAAGATGAGAAGCCCAAAATTCAATACCATAATTATTCAAATCTTTCTTAGTTTTAATAATGTTGAAAGAATAATTTTAGAGTCACTATACATATTAGTATAAATACCCCTCATGTTTCTTCTTCCCTTTCACTAACGTCTCATTTGTATTTTAATTGTTTTTATTAATGATTATTTTTTGTGCTTATGAGTTAGAATTTTCTTTTACAATATAATCTTCATAATCTCTTTTTCCCCATTATCTTCAGTTTAAGGTTCTTGATGAAACATAATAAATGGTACCTCATTCATTCATATTTTTAGGTTTCATGATTGTACTAGCAACTATATAATATTTTCATATGCGGTATTGTATTTTTCATTTTATGCTAGGCGAAAATAACTGTACAATCATCCCCGTTTTATATTTTTATATGAAAACACTTACATGTATTCAAGAGACGTATTATGTTCGAATAGCTTTGATGCTTTATTGAAGACTATTGGAAAGCAAGTAAGGTTAACAGAGAATGACAACGATTTGATCCAAGAAAAACAAGTCTCACCACCTGCTTTAAATAGCAAATTAAGTCCAGAAGCTCCCGTATTTGTGCCTAAATGTGTGCTTGCAAAGAAGAATGAGTCAAGGGCCTTAGTGTCAAATACAATTGATTTGGGTGAGGATTCTCTTGATAAAATATGTTGGACATTTGCTTTGATAGAGTGGCAAGGGAAGGGGATATATCTCCTAGGCAACAAAGAAATGGAAGCAACAAAAGCATAAAGAAGACACATGGAAGGCAACATAGTTGAGACGGTAAAATGACTAAGGAGTTTGTTCCAAGGCACATACCGATGCGACCGGCAAAGAAAAACCATTTGACAGTATCAATAGGTTCAACTAAATCCAATAAATACATAAAGATGGTATAAATCATTAAGTGTGGTTGGATAGGTTTGAAGAAGAAGACAGGAGAAAAATACTTCAAGATACTTTTGATGGGCAATCAATCTTTTTTAATTCATGCTTTTGTAATAGAAAGTTTGAGGCTGGTAACTCAACTTTCTTCTTGATTGACATATTTTTATATTATTTAAGCATCCTCATTTGTAATATCATTATGGAGTGTATTACAAACTCTGTGATGATCAGAAAATACTTAATTCTCTCTAGCTCTATTTTCTCCATGCTTGTTAGGTAGCAGAAGTTAGGTACTTCATTAGGATTAGTAAGGTAAGGCCTAGCCCCCCTTGCTTGTACTTGTACCTATTGATATTTTTTATGTTTAATAAAAGACCGCTAGACACTGTCTAGTGGTAAATTTGCTTAAAAAAAAAGTATTCAAGTATTTATTTATCTTTAAATTAAAGTACTATATATGTCAATAAAGTAGCATCAAGCTTGTAAGATTTTATAACCTCAACTTACAAGTTGTTACTTTTGTTCTCTGTACGATTGTTTTTTATTTATAGCACAAAGAGAGTCCAATAATATATGCATCATTTAAAATTTTGCAATATAAAATTTGTTTTAAATACTAAACGTGCAACACATTTTCCTATAACTAGTAATATATAATATGCAAGAAGCTCTAAACCAATATACAATCATGGAATGAAGCTACAGTAGATGCCAACAAATCATGATTTCCTTTATGTTTTTTATTAGATAATACACATATTTTATACAATATTTCTAACTAAACAAAAAATAATAATATACTTCTTTACACAAGGATTATCTTACACAATATAATTGAATCAAATTGTTTCCACATTGTATTAAGAAAAAAGGAGGTACATGCCCATGCTTTCAATCATTTTAACACACTAATTATGATAGCTATAAGAAGGTAGATCTCAAAGATGTTTCCACCAGATACATCCTATCAATACAATGATGTATTTTGTATCTAAAATTCAAAACTAAATATTAACAAAAGATGTATCAATTATATGTTTCTTTAATTCTTAACTCAAACACAAACACAATAGAACCAACATTTTACGAAAACATAAATGTGAAAATTACTGACCTTTTGTAGGGCAGTAAACTAAGGCGTCAGCTTCAACTACTTGAATCTATTATCTACAGGTCACAACCTCTTCCAAGACCCAAAGACAAACAAAAACAAAGACAAGTTCTGCCCCGTTGATAGCAACATGGATCAACAAACCGCAAGGCGGAAGGTGTTTGCAAGAGTAAGCAAGAAAAATAATGAACAATAATTTTTAGGGTGCAAGGGCAGCGGCTTCCAAAACTTCTTGAGGATAAAGTTCAACCAAGTATTTATAGGCAGAAATTAGGGTTTCTTGAGCGGAAATTTGATTTTCAGATTTTGAAATCGGTCAAAGAAATCGAACGTTAGGGTGAATTGTATGTTCACACTACAAGAAAAAGCCTTTATTAAGACCAATATTTAAGGACGAGTCTATATTCTTGTCTCTAAAAATATATCTATTGGGACGAAATTATATTTTGGTCCTTATTGGTATATGTTATTGTGAAGACATTAAATTCAGTCCCTAAAAAGATTACTAACTAGTCCCTAAATGTAATTGGGTGCATATTTTGAGGCTTGAGCGGGAAAGTCTTTCCTCCATCGAAAATTTTTTCTTTTATCAAAATTTGAGGCGCTAAAAAATTAATTCTAAAAGTAAAAAGAAAAAACCTAATTCTCAAAATAGATGCTTGTCCTAAAATTTGCCCTAATCTCTTCAGATCACAACTGAGCATGAATGAAACCCAGCTGCCCTAGGTAATCTCAACGATGCTCTGCCCCTTGAATGGATAGATGTGTATTCTTCTTTGTGCTATTGTTGTCTCCCCTAATCTCAGCGTCGACATTCTTCCATTAAATTGATAAAGATGTCTTATTCTTCCTCGTGTTGTTGCTGCTCGATCTGGTTGATAAAGATCCATTAAAACTTTCCTCGAGATAAAATTTCAGGTGTGAACATTCTTCTGATCGAGTTGTTGCTGCCCTGTTCGAAATATAATCCAACACAACTTTGCTTGGGACAATATTTCAGGTGGTTTCATCTTCCGATCGAGTTGTTGTGTTTCTTTCATAAGTTATATGAATGACGTTTTTTTCTTGTGTATTCAAGTTACTTCTTCTTCATCTTTTTAAAAATTAATTAGGTTAATGATTTCATCTGCAAAAATTATTGGGTGTTGAGATTTTGCGACCATATACATGATACAGAAATATACAAATATATGACTTGTAATTCAATGACTCATCTTCTTGGTTACAAGTAACTATTAGAAACTCCAAGTATAAAAACATAGATGTGAAAGACTGATTTTGTTGTTGTGGAATTATAGGTTGAAGTAGGACTATGGAGAACCTGTCGTTTAAATCTGAAACGACTCTCTGTTTCACTGTTTATAAGTCTTACGTATTCACAATAATGGGGTATTAATCTATTCCTCTTGTATAGTTTATGCTTACAAGAACTTGAGTTATTTGACCAGTGTTGTCTATAGTTATACACAAAATTAGTGACTGTTCGGAGAATAGTTGGAGTTAAATTTGAACTCTTAATTTCTTTAAACAAGGTAGGTTAGAGGAGGAAATGAGCTGAGGTGAGGTGAGGTGATGAGATAAGACGAGGTGAGACGAGAAACTGATGCATTGCCTTCTAATAAAAATAAAAAGGCGCAACAATTAGAACATAGTAGAATAATTTTTTAGTTTGCTGCAACATTGCTGCCAGCTGCTCTGTTTTAACATTTTCTGCCCATATGTTGTTACTCCAGCTCGCCTTTTATGTCATTCACTCAGTTAGTTTGTTTCTATTTCCTTCCAAATGTTGTTAAGTTGTGGTTTCTAAAAATATATGTTGGATTCTTGTCTATAAATATAAGCAAAATTAGTTACTGCTTAGAGAATAATTAAAGTTAAAATTAGTTACTGCTTAGAGAAGCAACATTTAGAACATATACTGTACATTAATTTTCTGCTCTGCTGCGATCAGCTGCTCTGATTTAACGTTTTATGCCAACATGTTGTTACTCCAGCTCGTCTTTTATGTTATTCATTCAGTCCGTTTGAAATTGATTCAGCAGAAATACTACAATCCACCTAGTTTTGCTCCTTGCGATTATGGTTGATCCATAGGTTCCCCGACCTCTGAAGCAGCTGTCTGCATTAAAAAAATTATATTAGTTGTATGAATCATGACCTTTGTGAATCAAGTGCACTATTTCTGCTGAGTCAGTTTCAATTTGTAGATTGGAGATATTCCGTAAAGCCATCATTTTCAGTCTTATTACTAGAGCTAGTAGTTCTGAATGTAGAGAGTTGAAAAAATTTATTCTTGCTGAGAACCTTGTTATCCAAGAGACGTTGTTGTCACGCATGACTCCTCCAGCTCCCTCATTTTTGGTAGATTAGTTATTAAAGACATCCGTGTTTAGTTTGTATCCCGACTTCGGCGGTACCCACCTCTGTTTGCACCTAGCAATACTACTTCTACTTGTCTATAATTGTATGCAAAGTTAGTGATTGTTTAGAGAATAGTTGGAGTTACATTTGAACTCTTAATTTATTTAAACAAAATCAGTTAGATGGGGAGATGAGTTGAGGTGAGGTGACGAGACAAGACGAGATGAGTCGAGAGACTGATGCATTGCCTTCAAATAAAAATTAGAAGGCGTAACATTTAGAACATAGTACATTAATTTCTGAATTAACAGCAATTGTACATATCTTTTATGCTGGCTCTGTTTTTCATTTTCTACACAACTTCATAACGACATAAATTTTGTTTTGAAATTTTCTACTATGATTGCTGTCAGCTACCCTGTTTTAACGGTTTCTGCCGAGATGTTATTAATCTAGCTTGTCTTTTATGCTAATTCATTTTCATTTGCTTATATTATCTACCGACTTTGCTTCTGGACAACTATGTGTAGCTCTTTAGTAATCTCTATCAGAACTATGATTGACCCTCTACATTTCTGTTGTAACTTGCCGATGTTTCTCTCTGTTCGAGTATGGAAGAAAATGGCAACATATAGAATTCTAGTATGGTATTTCTAGGAATCCTAGCATATAATACAAATAATGTCAACTTAAATACATCATTTTGTTAATGTATCAAATGTTGTTAGTCTTCTTTGCAGGGCTAGCTAGAAGATGAGCTAATGTTTACCAGATTTCCATTTTCCATAGTGAATTTCTTCCATGTAGTTGTAGGATATTATGGAAGAAGCGATTAATAAGTACTCTTTATGTTTAACCCACCACAACTGATGAATCTGTCCAGTTAAATTCAACAGAGAGTTCCAATAACTAATAAGGATCTTGTATCCAAAGCTTTTTTAAACCCCCAACCAGATTGTTTAGGTGTAAGGATATTAATTATAGAGTTATCTTTGATGTAAATGTTATGAATCCTTCACTTGTCTTTCTTCTTTGTTATAGTCCAATGTAAATTTTATAGACCAACCTTATTCTAAGTTGAGAAGTTCAATATATTAAGGCCCTTGTCGACTAGGTCGAACATAATAATTTTTGATCGAATAGAATAATTACTTATTGATAACACTTGTAAGTATTGATATAACAAACAACTAAACTAGCTCGTAGTTGTTCTTACTCACTTATCTCTCTTTTCAGTTGTGGTCTGACCACCTTTTAATTCCAAATACCCTATTGTCTTGTCCTCCATGTATGATATCTTGTTATTCAAACTACTTCTTATATCATAATAAAATAGTTTTCTTTCTCCAGGCACTATTGGTAAGGGACGATAACAAGGACTTACAAACCTTGCCATGTCTTCTAATTAAGGAAATTAAAAGGGAGTGATAAATAAGAACTATGTGGTTCTTGAGAAAGAGTACATGCAAGTTAATATTGTATTTCCTTCTTCAACTAATGATATTAAGCAATACACCCAAGGAGATGAAACAAGTAAGTTTTTTCATGTCTATTGAGATTTAATTACATATTTAACTGAATCTACTGCTCATAACATGGTAAATCATTTTTTTGGTTGAAAAAAATAGCTTCTTATTGATAACGAACTTATTCCCAATTGGATTGTAGTGAAGGACAAGGTGCTATTTTTTTTATAACGAAACAATTTCTCATTGATAAAAACTTTTTTATAAAATAAAACAACTTCTCCATGTGCTATTGGGAAGGAACAAAGAAAAGGACTTAACAACTCTACTATGTTTTATGGTAAAGGAATGATATTACGCAACAGAAGTTCGACACACGTGAGCAGCTATTTAGATATGAAACATTTTTTTCTGAAAGTTTTCAAGTATGCTTAGTGATTTACACTCAATTTTCTAAGCATCTACCTTGCAGTTCGTCGTGATATTTAGATATGAAACTTTTTTGAACTTGGTAACTTTTCTTAGTGGAACTTTTAATATGCAATATTGGACTTCAGCTTTTGCTTTGAGCTTCTATTTTGTAGCTTTGTGTCAAGAAAAATAGATGATTTTGTTGTTTCATGTATTAATTTTGTTTTACTCATAGTTAAAAATACAAGCGAGGAGTTGTAGAAATGCAGACTATCGAGATTGTAGAAAAATATTGTAGACCTCAAACTCGTAACCATGTATTTGATTTTGGGGTGGAGTAAAGCCAGAAGACATGAAAGGTGGCACTTGGTCAAAAGCTGAATTAATGTATCCTTCGCTGCTCAACAATCACATATATATCGTGCATACGTCATCAACAGTTTTAGCTGAATGACCACTGGTATATTTTTCTATCCAAGTAAGTGAGCATATACCCATATTGATTTACATATAGTCGTTTAAATGGTTATTGTAAGGCTGAACTGTTAGAAAACTAATAAGATGGTTGATCGTGTTTGAATGCTTTATTCCCTTGTGGTCCTTTGTTGGAGGATTTTATTCTCTTAGCTGGTGGATTTTGATTACCTATTGCCTTTGGCTCTCAGTTATTGGACCAATGCTTTATAGCTAAGTTATTTGTATCATGAGTCATCTTTGCCTGCCTTTTGTGAGAACAATTTAATGATGTGATTGAAAGAAAAAACCAAGTTCTCTAACTACATACATACTTAAATATCTAATGAAAAAGTAGGTCCCTGTTAATAGGTATGATCGAACATGATCACTGTGAAAGAATCATATAGATCTGATTCATGATACATAGCTGAAGTTGCTTCCTCTGTCTTTTATTTCCTGCACAACTATGTGCTTGGCTTTTTCATCTATTTTTTATTTTCTGTACAACTACATGTTACATCTTATTTCTCTGTTTTTTTTTATTTTATACAAATGTCACGCCCCGAGCCTACACCCCAGACGTGACCGGCACTTGAAGACCATCGCTGGCCCCCAAGCGAACCCATGGCCTGGCTTTCTTAACTCAGCGGAAACTTAACTCAACAGGATAACTCAATGCAATGAAAAGTTATAAAACAACTCAACTGAAAGTAATTTGCCAACAAGGCATCTCGAGTCTCAAAATAGGATATTTAAATATATACATGCATGAGAGACTCCAAACTAACTGACTGACTGTCTAACTGTCTATGAAGCCTCTAAATACTGAGATGGATGTTGGGACAGACCCCGTAACATCCTAATAAAACAAAAACTAAGAACACAAAAATAATTGAGTCCTCCGGAATGCAAGGAGGCTCACCACTGACTCTGGAGTGCTCAGCTGGATCAACGACGTGCAGGATGCTGATCCGGGGTACCTGTATCTGCATCATAAGACGATGCAGGCCAACTGGCCTCAGTACATAGAAGGTACTAGTATGCGAGCTAAAAAACTAAGCAACATAGGCTAGAAGGAAATTGGAAGAAACTGAAAAGTTTACCTTGTTCAACTCAACTCAACCTGACTGACTTCTTTCAATATAAGGCAATTTAAAACAAGTGTGATATAAAGAAAGACTGTTTAAAACATGCTATAAAACTCTGTATGTATACAAGGATACAATAAGCCTGAGATGTATATAGAAATACAATTGAACTGATGTATATAAAATACAATAATTTCCGTGTATAAAAATACAATAACTGCTGTGGGAGTTTCTCTAACCGACAACCATCACATAAGAGCTAAAGTGATGATACAGCGATCAACCTCACGCTGCCAGAGCATCCTATACCCGGCCAAAGGTATAAGACCTGAACTGCCTAATGGATCCACTAGTCTAATATGAAAAGGATTCATCTAAAGAGCATGATCCTTTTCTACCCATGGTGGCTAACATGGTTCTATGGGGGCTATGGGTTCTTTGAACGCTCCCCCAATTCGGTGCTCGATACTACTCCCAAAAATGTACTGGCTCTTATGTTTTTAAAACACATTTCTTCCTGCTGACATGAGATAATTACTCAAAAAAAACTATCCCGAAGGCTCTTTGGAAATTTCAGTTTCCAACCTTGTTTAAATGTAAAGATAATTCTTTAAAACTTCTTTGGGAATACATAGTTCCCTAATAACTTTGAAAAAATGAACTCAACTTGAAACTTGAGACTCTTTACTTAGCTTGAAACTCTAAGCTCCTTGCTTGACTTGACACTTGAGTCTAAAAATAAAGTTAAAACGTTCAATAAAGACTCTTGAACAACTTTACAACTAGCTTGACTTGCTTAACTTCTAACCTTAACTCTTAATTTCTAACTTCAATTGACTTCTAACTAACTCTCCTTAAAATGGAATTTATTTGAATTCAAGGTGATTGCTCATATGTTACGGATGAATTCTTGACTTTTAGAAGTACCTTGGAGTGTTGGAAACAACTAGGAAACATAGGTATAATACCTAGGAACAAAATAAAATACAAATGGGACTGCTGGCCAGCTTCAGCAGGGGCTGCTGGGCACTCTGCATTCTGCCCAGTTGCCAGCCCTTTCCCCAGAAAAAAACCAACTTTTCTCCCTCTTTTCTTCAACTCTAAACCATCCTTACTTCAATGGATTTAACCCCAAACACTAAGGATCATCAATCTCCCAACATACAATAATTTACAACTCAAATACACAATCCAATCATGTCCCACAACCAACAATAGCTTCAACAACAACTAACAACATCAATAACAACTAACAACTTCAACAACTTCAACAACTTCAACAACAATCCAATCTTTTCTCAAATCATAAAAAAAAGAACTTGGTGTGTGGGGGAAAGGATCAAACCACACAAAGAACTCACATACCTTGATAGGGATCACCCCCGACGAAAATCCACAACGGAAACTAGTTGATCTCCTTTCTCCTCTTCTTCTCCTCTTCTTCTCTTCTTCTCCTCTTCTTCTCTTCTCAAGAACCCTAACTCTTTCTCTTTTAAAATGGGATAAAAATGATCCAGAAATCAGCCTAACACACAATATAACCTCAAAAGAAATGGCTAGGGAAAAGACCAAAATGCCCTTAAAATTTCCGGGACGGATTCCCTGCCAACTGCCCAAATTTCAATGGCCATAACTCACTCATACGAACTCGAAATCGAGCAATCTCAGTGGCGTTGGAAAGATCATTCCACAAGCTTCGCAACCATAACTGGAACTACTCCTAACTCATCGTGATCTAGGAGTTACGACTGCTCAAAGTTGGCCAAAAATCACTGATTTCCACACTTAGCCAAATTTTCCAGATTCTAATTTTCCAGATTTTGTATTTTTTTCCAAAAATAGCTACTTTCAAATTTCAAGATTCTTCATAGCTATTTAAAATTGTCGGATGTTACAATATCTCCCCCTTGGGAACATTCGTCCTCGAATGAAGTGATTCTTACTAAGCTAAGGGTGCAACAACAACTCAAACACCCAACAAGCAACTATGCAACAACAACAACAACAACAATATGCCCACTATAATTTAAAGAGCACTAAGAAGGAAATTAATACCTTGATCTGCGGATTCAAAGAGATATGGATATCTCTTCTTCATGTCTTCTTCGGCTTCCCACGTAGCTTCCTCAACAAATTGGTTCCTCCAAAGGACCTTGACTGAGGCTACATCCTTTGTTCTCAACCTTCGAACTTGCCGATCTAAAATTTGAACAGGAATCTCCTCATAAGATAAGTTATCCTTGATCTTGATACTTTCAGTCGGTAGGATCAATGAAGGATCGCCTATGCACTTCTTCAACATGGAGATATGAAATACCGGATGGACCGCTGCTAACTCCTGTGGTAGCTCCAACTCATAAGCTACATTGCCAACTCTCTTGACTATGCGATAAGGTCCAATATATCGGGGGTTAAGTTTCCCTTTCCTACCAAACCTCATAACCCCCTTCATGGGTGAAACCTTCAAATATACCCAATCATCTACTTCAAACTCTAACTCCCTTCTCCTAACATCAGTGTAGGATTTCTGACGACTCTGTGCCGTTTTCAACCTCTCTTGAATCACTTTCACCTTCTCCATAGCTTGGTGAACTAAATCTGGTCCTATCAACTGTGCTTCACCCACTTCAAACCATCCAATAGGAGACCTACATCTTCTCCCATAAAGAGCTTCATATGGAGCCATCTGGATGCTAGAGTGATAACTGTTGTTGTAGGCAAACTCAATGAGAGGTAGGTGATCATCCCAATTACCTTTGAAATCGATCACACAAGCTCTCAGCATATCTTCTAAAGTCTGAATAGTGCGCTCTGCTTGCCCATCAGTCTGAGGATGAAAGGCAGTACTTAAGTTCACATTTGAACCCAAGCCTTTCTGAAAAGATTTCCAGAACTGTGCAGTAAACTGTGCACCTCTATCTGAAATAATGGAGATTGGGACTCCATGAAGTCTCACTATCTCTCGAATATACAACTTGGCATAATCTTCTGCTGAAAGGGTAGTCTTTACCGGTAGAAAATGAGCTGACTTTGTCATTCTGTCGACAATCACCCAAATAGAATCATGCTGTCTGCGAGACCTTGGCAACCCTGTGATGAAATCCATATTGATCATCTCCCACTTCCACTCTGGAAGTTCTATCCTCTGAGCCAAACCACCGGGCCTTTGGTGTTCAACTTTTACTTGTTGGCAATTTGGACACTTAGCAACATACTCAACAATGCCCTTCTTCATGCCATTCCACCAATAAATTTCACGCAAATCATGATACATCTTGGTGGAACCCGGATGAATAGAATATCTGGAGCTGTGAGCTTCTGCCATAATCCTCTCTTGGAGTCCATCTACCATAGGTACGCACAATCTACCTTGAAATCTCAAAACACCATCTCCCCCTTGTTCAAAAGCTAATACTCTTTGCTTTTGAACATTTGCCTTCAACTCAAGCAAAATGGGATCTTGATCTTGCTTCTCTTTCACTTCTGACATTAATGATGACTCGGCCCTGCTCGTCACTGCTATTCCTCCTTCTGCGGAATCTGTAAATCTGACTCCCAGGCATGCCAGTCTGTGCATATCTTTTGCTAACTCTCTTCTTCCTTTTTCAATATGGGCGGTGCTACCCATAGACAACCTGCTCAAAGAATCAGCAACAACATTAGCCTTACCTGGGTGGTAAAGAATACTCAGGTCATAATCCTTGAGTAACTCTAACCACCTCCTCTGTCTGAGATTAAGCTCCCTCTGAGTAATCACATATTGAAGGCTCTTGTGATCGGTGAATATGTCGACATGCACACCATACAAGTAATGACGCCATATCTTCAAAGCAAATACTACAGCAGCTAGCTCTAAATCATGGGTTGGGTAGTTCTTCTCATGAACCTTCAACTGTCTGGAGGCATAAGCTATAACTTTGCCATTCTGCATTAATACACAACCCAAACCAACTCTAGATGCATCACAATACACCACAAAACCTTGAGTACCTTCTGGTAGCGTCAAAACTGGAGCTGTAATCAATCTCTTTTTCAATTCCTGAAAGCTTTTCTCACAAGCTTCAGACCATTGAAATTTCACCGTCTTCTGAGTCAACTTTATCAAAGGAGATGCAATAGTCGAGAACCCTTCAACAAACCTTCTATAATAGCCAGCCAAACCTAAGAAACTCCTAATTTCAGTTGGAGATGTGGGTCTAGGCCAATTCTGCACTGCCTCAATTTTTCGAGTATCAACTTTAATTCCATCACCGGACACAATGTGGCCTAGGAACGCCACAGACTTAAGCCAAAACTCACATTTAGAGAACTTCGCATACAACTCTTTATCTTTCAAAGTTTGAAGAACTATTCTGAGATGGCTAGCATGATCTTCTTCATTCCTTGAATAGATTAGTATGTCATCAATAAAGACAATAACAAACATATCTAAATAAGGTTTGAAGACTCTATTCATCAAGTCCATGAAAGCTGCCGGTGCATTGGTCAAACCAAAGGACATGACTAAAAACTCATAATGACCATACCTGGTTCTGAAAGCTGTCTTTGGGATATCACATTCCCTTACCCTTAACTGATGATAGCCTGATCGGAGGTCAATCTTTGAAAAACAAGTGGCACCCTGAAGCTGATCGAAAAGATCATCAATCCTCGGAAGAGGGTACTTGTTCTTGATGGTAACCTTATTCAACTGGCGGTAGTCTATACACATTCTAAGGGAACCATCTTTCTTTCTCACAAACAAGACCGGAGCTCCCCAAGGCGAGACACTAGGTCGAATGAAACCCTTATCTAGGAGATCTTTCAACTGCTCTTTCAACTCTTTCAACTCTGCTGGTGCCATTCTATATGGCGGAATAGAGATAGGACGAGTATCTGGAACGAGATCTATGCCGAAATCTATTTCTCTCTCAGGAGGAGTTCCGGGTAGATCATCAGGAAAAACTTCTGGAAACTCTCTTACTATAGAAACTGAATGGAAATGAGGTATCTCAACACTAGAGTCATGAACTCGGACTAAGTGATAGATACAACCCTTCGAAACTAACTTTTTCGCCTTAAGGTACGAAATGAATTGACCCTTAGGCACTACTGAACTACTACTCCACTCTAAGACTGGCTCATTCGGAAACTGAAACTTGACCACTCGAGTTCTACAGTCTATCGATGCATAACAAGCATGAAGCCAATCCATACCTAGAATGACATCGAAATCTATCATGTCTAACTCAACTAAATCAGCCATGGTGCTCTTGTGACTGATGGAAACAGGACAATTACGATAGACTCTTTCTGCTAGAATAGATTCCCCAACAGGTGTAGAAACGCAAAAGGGTTCACAAAGTCTTTTAGGAAGAACCTCAAACTTATTTGCAACATAAGGAGTTACAAAAGATAAACTAGCTCCTGGGTCTAGCAAAGCATACACATTAAAAGCAAAGACTTTGATCATACCAGTGACAACATTTGGAGAATTCTCTTGCTCATGGCGACTGGTGATTGCATAAAGGCGGTTTGCTCCTCCACTGGTACTAGAAGTAGCTCCTCTAGGTGTCGTCCTGTCTGGGGGAACAACTGAAGAAGACTGTGCTTTATTTCCCTCATTACCCTGCCTATTCTTTGGACACTCTCGCATGAAATGTCCATTCTGACCACACTTGAAACAACCAACGGAGCCCTCTCGACAAATACCTGAGTGGTTCCTACCACACTTGGCGCAGGCAGGAGGCTTACTACTCCCTTGCGCCACACTACCCAAAGATTATGTTGGTCTAGCCCTGAAGTCCTTCGAATTCTGAACATTAAATTCACCTTTATATCTGGGTGCAGGTGCTCTAACAGATGATGGAGCAGGTCCCTTTTGCCTTTGCTGAAAGGAGGAACGATTTGAATTACCTCTCTGCTGCCCGGACTCGTTCCCGGTCTTTGCTCTCTTATTTCTAAACTCTTCTCTGTCCCTCAGCTTCTCTTCCTCAACCTGCTGCACATAAACCATCAACCTTGATATGTCCATGTCCCCGATAAGCATTGCAGCCCTACCTTCCTTGCTCGACAACCGAGACAACCCAGCAACAAACAAACTCATTTTATTCCTCATGTCCGCAACCATCTCCGGAGCATAGCGGGATAATTGTGTGAACTTCAGACTGTACTCATGAACACTCAAAGAATCCTGCTTAAGTGTAAGAAACTCACGTACCTTGGCCTCTCTCAACTCTCGAGGAAAGAAATGCCCCAAGAAAGCTTCCTCAAAATCGGCCCAACTCGCAGGTGGTGCATTCTCAGCTCTACTTCTTTTCCACTGGTCGAACCAAGTTCTAGCAACATCCTTCAATTGATATGCAGCTAGTTCAACCCGCTCAATATCTGCTACATGCATCACATCAAAAATCTTCTTCAACTCCTCAGTGAAGTTCTCTGGATCCTCAGTAGTACTTGAACCCATGAAACTCGGAGGATTCATCCCCAAGAACTCACGAATCCTTAAAGTGTCAGCTCTTTCATGTCGAGCTCCTCTTTGCTGACCAATTTGATTAGTCACAGCTTGACTCAGAATTCTAATTGCCTCTCTAAACTCGGCATTAGAAACTTCCCCTTGATCTTGCACTCCCGGGGCATAAGGTAACTCTTGCTCATCAACATAACGTCTAGGAAGACGCCCTCTACCAACTCTTCGTGGAGGCATGATTATCTGAAAACACGCACAAGCGCGGATTAGAAAGAAACTTTTTAGAGGTCAACTCTAACGCATGAAATGAGTGTGAAAGAAATGAGAAATCTTCCTAAATGTTGCAGCCTCCCAATTATAGATGTGGCGCGCTTCACACCAATAACTAGGACTCTACAGACACGTCTTCATAGACTCCCTAAGACTCTTGAACTCTGGGCTCTGATACCAAGTTTGTCACGCCCCGAGCCTACACCCCAGACGTGACCGGCACTTGAAGACCATCGCTGGCCCCCAAGCGAACCCATGGCCTGGCTTTCTTAACTCAGCGGAAACTTAACTCAACAGGATAACTCAATGCAATGAAAAGTTATAAAACAACTCAACTGAAAGTAATTTGCCAACAAGGCATCTCGAGTCTCAAAATAGGATATTTAAATATATACATGCATGAGAGACTCCAAACTAACTGACTGACTGTCTAACTGTCTATGAAGCCTCTAAATACTGAGATGGATGTTGGGACAGACCCCGTAACATCCTAATAAAACAAAAACTAAGAACACAAAAATAATTGAGTCCTCCGGAATGCAAGGAGGCTCACCACTGACTCTGGAGTGCTCAGCTGGATCAACGACGTGCAGGATGCTGATCCGGGGTACCTGTATCTGCATCATAAGACGATGCAGGCCAACTGGCCTCAGTACATAGAAGGTACTAGTATGCGAGCTAAAAAACTAAGCAACATAGGCTAGAAGGAAATTGGAAGAAACTGAAAAGTTTACCTTGTTCAACTCAACTCAACCTGACTGACTTCTTTCAATATAAGGCAATTTAAAACAAGTGTGATATAAAGAAAGACTGTTTAAAACATGCTATAAAACTCTGTATGTATACAAGGATACAATAAGCCTGAGATGTATATAGAAATACAATTGAACTGATGTATATAAAATACAATAATTTCCGTGTATAAAAATACAATAACTGCTGTGGGAGTTTCTCTAACCGACAACCATCACATAAGAGCTAAAGTGATGATACAGCGATCAACCTCACGCTGCCAGAGCATCCTATACCCGGCCAAAGGTATAAGACCTGAACTGCCTAATGGATCCACTAGTCTAATATGAAAAGGATTCATCTAAAGAGCATGATCCTTTTCTACCCATGGTGGCTAACATGGTTCTATGGGGGCTATGGGTTCTTTGAACGCTCCCCCAATTCGGTGCTCGATACTACTCCCAAAAATGTACTGGCTCTTATGTTTTTAAAACACATTTCTTCCTGCTGACATGAGATAATTACTCAAAAAAAACTATCCCGAAGGCTCTTTGGAAATTTCAGTTTCCAACCTTGTTTAAATGTAAAGATAATTCTTTAAAACTTCTTTGGGAATACATAGTTCCCTAATAACTTTGAAAAAATGAACTCAACTTGAAACTTGAGACTCTTTACTTAGCTTGAAACTCTAAGCTCCTTGCTTGACTTGACACTTGAGTCTAAAAATAAAGTTAAAACGTTCAATAAAGACTCTTGAACAACTTTACAACTAGCTTGACTTGCTTAACTTCTAACCTTAACTCTTAATTTCTAACTTCAATTGACTTCTAACTAACTCTCCTTAAAATGGAATTTATTTGAATTCAAGGTGATTGCTCATATGTTACGGATGAATTCTTGACTTTTAGAAGTACCTTGGAGTGTTGGAAACAACTAGGAAACATAGGTATAATACCTAGGAACAAAATAAAATACAAATGGGACTGCTGGCCAGCTTCAGCAGGGGCTGCTGGGCACTCTGCATTCTGCCCAGTTGCCAGCCCTTTCCCCAGAAAAAAACCAACTTTTCTCCCTCTTTTCTTCAACTCTAAACCATCCTTACTTCAATGGATTTAACCCCAAACACTAAGGATCATCAATCTCCCAACATACAATAATTTACAACTCAAATACACAATCCAATCATGTCCCACAACCAACAATAGCTTCAACAACAACTAACAACATCAATAACAACTAACAACTTCAACAACTTCAACAACTTCAACAACAATCCAATCTTTTCTCAAATCATAAAAAAAAGAACTTGGTGTGTGGGGGAAAGGATCAAACCACACAAAGAACTCACATACCTTGATAGGGATCACCCCCGACGAAAATCCACAACGGAAACTAGTTGATCTCCTTTCTCCTCTTCTTCTCCTCTTCTTCTCTTCTTCTCCTCTTCTTCTCTTCTCAAGAACCCTAACTCTTTCTCTTTTAAAATGGGATAAAAATGATCCAGAAATCAGCCTAACACACAATATAACCTCAAAAGAAATGGCTAGGGAAAAGACCAAAATGCCCTTAAAATTTCCGGGACGGATTCCCTGCCAACTGCCCAACTTTCAATGGTCATAACTCACTCATACGAACTCGAAATCGAGCAATCTCAGTGGCGTTGGAAAGATCATTCCACAAGCTTCGCAACCATAACTGGAACTACTCCTAACTCATCGTGTTCTAGGAGTTACGACTGCTCAAAGTTGGCCAAAAATCACTGATTTCCACACTTAGCCAAATTTTCCAGATTCTAATTTTCCAGATTTTGTATTTTTTTCCAAAAATAGCTACTTTCAAATTTCAAGCTTCTTCATAGCTATTTAAAATTGTCGGATGTTACAACAAAATTGCACACACGTCTTCTTCTATTTTCTAAATATCTGCACGTGCACATTTTTTATTTTCTGCACAGCTGCGTTCGCACAATTTTTATTTTCTGCCAGCTGCACCGAATCATACTCTCCAATAAGAACATAGAAATGTGATTTCATAAGATATATAGTACTCCCTTAACTAGATGAATGACTTAATAATCTTTAAATGATTTCTAAGAGATGGCTTAGATTTGTTATTTGTTGAGAGCTGCAACTATATGATAGAGTATAGCAACCCCAGTGTAGTCTCCCGCAACGAGATAAACAAAGTTGATATTCTTTCACCTATTGTACTACATCAAGACATATAAACTTAAAAATTATAGATGTTTTAGACTTCTGATACACTACTGAATGGACACTTGAGGTTTTAATAAGAAACATTAGGAGGCAACCACAATTTAGAATTAAGTGAGGTTGTTATGAGAAAAGAAAAAAGAATTATTCCGTTAAATGGCTATCAAAGATAAAAATATGATAAAATCATTATGTCCAGTACTCTACTCTGTTTTTGTCTCCAAACACTACATCAAGATGTATAAACTTGAAAATTATAGACTTTTTAAACTTGTGATGTAGTATCAAATGGACACTTAAAGTTCTATTTTTGTGCATCATTTGATGGTTTCTTGGCATATTATTTGTAATGAAGCAACAATGTTTCGATCTTTTAGTATGGTTTTCTGTTTTTTTTGGTTCACTTCTTGTATCTGAAACATTTTTGTTCTTATTTGATGAAAATGAAGAAGGATGCTTTAAGAATTATTTGTAAGAGATATAAATCTTTTTTCCTAGAAGATGATCATAGTTCAATGGATATCTATAATGTTTAGCAGTGAAGAAACTCTTTATTGCAGCAGATTATGTGATAATGAACATTGGAGCTGTATTATAACAATTTTTTTAATGAAAATGAGTAAAATAGTTCTTGATCATGGTGATTGTTCTGATTCAAGGGGTTAGCATGGAAACTTATTCTTGCATTTGTGATAAAAAATTGAATTATTGGTTAATGCATCTCAAAGCTTTCCTAATTAATTCTTTTACATCCTTGTAGCTTGTTCATGTTTCTGGATAACTCTTGGAGAAATTTGGAAATTGAAGTTTCAAGTCCAGATGCAAGTTAGAAAATGAACAAGATCAATATCATTATGTTATGAAAGTTATGTAAAACATGATTTCATAGTTTAGCTCGAGATGCTAATCACCTATGTTTTGTTTGTTAAGAAAATATTTGAATCTAAGTTTTGTTAACCAATATGTATCAACGGTTTTTATGGAGATTTCAGAAGCAATCTTATATTGATTGGTACTTTTTTTTTAATTTAATGATATGAAGCTCTAGAACCATTCATGGTCAATATAAAACGAGGTACTTTCTCGTCCCTAAAGGTTCATTTAGGACAAGATATTTCTTTCCCTAAAATTTTATCTAGGATGAGGTAGTTTCTCATCCCTAAAGGTTCATCTAGGATGGAGTTGCTTCTTGTCCTTAAAGGTTAATTTAGGACGAGGTAGTTGCTTGTCGCGAAAGTGATTTAACGACTAGAAAATAAGTACATTTCAAAGAAAAAAATCACCTATTTGGGACGAGATATATAGTCTCTAAAAGTGTTTTGGCGACTAGCATTATTTCCGTCTTTGTAAGTATTTAACGACCAGAAACGTTATCCTGTCGCAATTAACTTTTAGCGAAGGAAGCTATTAGGACGGGTGGCGACCAGCCTTTCCCCGTCGCAATAGACCATTTGGGGACCAGTTTTGGACTTTTAGGGACTAGATTTCCCTTCCTTAGAGGCTGTTTTTCTTGTAGTGTCATGTGATTGAGAAGACAGTAGCATAGAAATGGAGTATCTACCCTCTGCCTATAGTTGGTGAAAACTTGTTGCTTTTTGAATAGGCTAGAAGAGGAGAAGACAAGTGTCACGGACTTAGAGTCTCACTAAAGCTTCGTGCGGCACTTGACAACTTACTCACTAATCTTTCAAGATCTTGTAAGCTCAAGTAAGCCCTTTGAAACTAAGATCTCTAAGATAAAGAAAGGAAAGACTTGGAAAGATTTGAAAAGTTTGGAAGAAGACTTTGTATTAACTTGGAAGATTGCTTTTCACTTGAGTGATGCCTTCCAAATGAATGTCCCATCTATTTATACTACAACCTAGGGGCTAAAGTATAAATAATATTTACTTGATAAGTCCCTCTAATAATTACACTTTGGTCCATCTCTAGAACTCTCAACATGTTCTAGGATATTCCAAAGCTTTCCAAGAAAGCTTCTAAGTAAGCTTCTAAGTTCTTCTAGAGTCTTCTTGGAAATTCTCTAGAGAATTCTATAGTTCTCTATAAACCTCTCCACAACTCTAGATTCTTCCGTCCCTATCCAGATGCAAAATTTAACTGTGAAGTGGCGGGACGTGACACTCTCCCCACCTATTGATGCGACGACCGCGTCGCATCGCCACTGCATAAGCATCCGAGTCTTGTTCATGCGCGACCAAACTAGAGTTGTGTAAAGGTTTGTGGAAGACTCTAGAACTCCCTAGATATTACCTTGGAAGGCTTACATTGGAAGAAGAATAGTCCTTAGTGGAATATACTAGAGAAGTATGGATATTTCCCAAGGAATGTTATGGAATCACATGGAAAGTCCATGGAATATTCTAGAGTTGTAGAGAATTCAAGAATAAGGACTAAAGTGTAAATATGTAGGGACTTGTGTAGTAATTTTTATTTACACTTTAGCCCTCTAGGAAGTAGTATAAATAGAGGGGCTCTCATTTGTAAATCATCACTCAAGTGAAAAGAAATCTTCCAAGTTAATACAAAGCCTTCTTCCAAACTTTTGAAATCTTTCTAACTCTTTCCTTTCATTCTCTTAGAGATCTTAGTTTCAAAGAGCTTACTTGAGCTTACAAGATCTTGAAAGATTAGTAAGTAAGTTGTCAAGTGCCGCACGAAGCCTTAGTGAGACTCTAAGTCCGTGACAATGTGGTATCAGAGCGAAGTTTGATACTATGGGAATGGCTAACGAAGGAGACGTGAAAGCCGCTAGCACCACCAACATCCGTTTGGATGGTGGAAAGAAGAACCGCAAGGGAAAAAAGTACCGAAAGAGTAATGAGGAAATGTCGCTTGACCCCACACCAAGCGAGGCTCTAACATCTCATCCACCTTCAACCATAGAAGCAAGTGGCGACGAACTTGGCGAGGAGGCCATTGACGTCACTACCGGAGAGTAGTGGGTCGCAAGGGTTGAAGTGGCGAGGCATGCCGTGGAGATATTAAGCCAGCATTTGAATGTGATCGATGGCAAGTTTAAGACTCTGGAGGACTTCACCCTTGAGGCGATCGATAACATTCGCAAGGAGTTGGAGGGCCACCAGCGTGCCGAGTTTGAGATGAAAGAGGTCATCATTTCCTTGGAGTGTCAACTCATGGAGGCGTTAAGCACGATTAAGACCATGAAGGCTGAGATGAAAGCACTCAAGGAGGGCGTGGAAGTTGGAGAATCATCGTCGCTTGACCAAGATAGGGAGGCCAAGGTCAAGGCTCCCAAGCCACCTATGTTCAAAGGCATCCGTGACGCGTAAGAGGTAGAGAACTTCTTATGGCATTTGGAGAATTACTTCAAGTGCAACAGGCTGAAGAGCGACGAGAGTAAGATCAACACCGCTATGTTGTATCTTTCAGAGATGGCCATGCTATGGCGGAGACGTAAGGAGGCCGAGATAGGGAAGGGGACGTGCACCATCAACACCTGGGAGCAATTCCGAGAAGTGTTCAAGAAGGCCTTCTTTCCTAACAACGTCATCTATGAGGTGAAACGCAAATGTAGGGAGCTGAAGCAAATGGGCAGCATACGTGCATATGTGCACGAGTTCACCACCCTCACGCTTCAAATTCCTAACCTCACGGATGATGATATTTTTTTCCACTTCATAGATAGGCTAAAAATTTAGGCCAGGACGGAGTTGGAACGTCGGCAGGTCAGGACTATAGATAAAGCCATCACACAAGTCGAAGCTTTGACAGACTTCAGGCAAGAGAAGCCCGAAAGAGCCAGAGGAGAGAAGATGAGAGGTAGTCATTACCATAGTGGGGGAGATTGTGGCAGAGTCGAGGAGCAGCGGCTACATCCCAAGAAGCATGATACCTATAAGTCTGCACGTCATGGCGACACGGAGAAAAAGGCAAAGACTGCCAAAAAAAGTGGTTGCTACATATGCAGTGGGCCGCATGGCTATGCAAGGTGCCCTGAACTGAAGATCCTTGGTGCTATCTTGCGAGAGCAGAAGGAGAAGGATGCACAGGAGCAAGGACAAGGTGTAGAAACGACACAGTTGGGCTTGATAGGATTATATGGAGCCATCACGAAGTAGCTAGAAAAGCCAAGAGGATACGACACGCAGTATGTCGACCTCATGATTAATGGAAGACCGCTCATGCTATGGTCGACACAGGTGCAGAGGCCAATATCATGACCAAGACGATAGCGACAGGGTTGGGGATGAGTTACCGTCCAAGTAACGCCCAATTCAGGACAGTCAATGCATCATCGACTCCCGTGTGTGAAGTCGCGTATGGAGTAAACATCACGCTGGGCCAGTGGCAAGGTAAGAACAATTTCACTGTCGCTCATTTAGACCTCTTTAATATCATTCTAGGGCAGGAGTTCTTCAAAGAGTGCCACACGGTGATCGACCCTTACATCCAACGACTTCTAATCATGGAGCAAAGAGGATCATGTATGGTGCCCCTAATTAAATTACTGAATATGGAAGAACAAGTCTGTCTAACAGCCATGCAGCTCGTAAGAGGCCCTAAAAAGAAGGAGTCGACGCTTATAGCCACCATTGCAAGTTCAAAGGAAGACAATGGTGCTAAAGGGTCATTGCCACCATGCACGAAAAAGAAGAACAATATTGATGCTAAAGAAGCCACCAAGGCGTGTGTCTCCTAGGAAGGAGGTAGACCATAAGACCGAGCTGAAAGAGATCAGGAAGCAACTGAAGGCATTGTGCGAGGACGTTGATCGAGTCAATGGACTATTGGTCACGCGTACGAGAAGACAAGACCTGGTTGGTGACGATGCGACGCGGTCGTCGCATCAATAGGTGGGGGAGAGTGTCATGACCCTCCACTTTTCCATTAAAATAAAACATGAATATAAAGGAGAAGAAACTAGAGTTGTGTAAAGGTTTGTGGAAGACTCTAGAACTCCCTAGATATTACCTTGGAAGGCTTACATTAGAAGAAGAATAGTCCTTAGTTGAATATTCTTGAGAAGTATGGATATTTCCTAAGGAAGGTTATGGAATCACATGGAAAGTAATTGGAATATTCTAGAGTTGTAGAGAATTCTAGAATAAGGACTAAAGTGTAAATATGTAGGGACTTGTGTAGTAATTTTTATTTACACTTTAGCCCCCTAGGAAGTAGTATAAATAGAGGGGCTCTCATTTGTAAATCATCACTTAAGTGAAAAGCAATCTTCCAAGTTAATACAAAGCCTTCTTTCAAACTTTCGAAATCTTTCTAAGTCTTTCCTTTTATTCTCTCAGCGATCTTAGCTTCAAAGATCTTACTTGAGCTTATAAGATCTTGCTAGATTAGTAAGTTGTCAAGTGCCGCACAAAGCCTTAGTAAGACTCTAAGTCCGTGACATCAGGCTGCGGCTGCAGTGGGTCTTGAAACCCTACTGATTTAAAACATGGAAGGGTATTTTTGGTATTTCACGAGGTGATGTTAAATTTTAATTTTGGACTTGAATTAGTTGATTTGGGCTCGTTTAAGTATAAAATATGGGCAGCTGATGGGAATTAGTTGGTTTGGGCTCATTTTAAGTATAAAATATGGGCGCCTGATGAGTTAAGAGATTTAATTGGATGTAAGAGATACGGGCTAGTAATTTGGTTGATAGTCTTTGACTTCTTTAAACTATTTCTTTTGAGCTTCTAGTTTAATAACTAGTGTAATATATAATTAATACAGAAAAATAAAATACTAAGACTACAACTTTTTGTTAATGATTTTAAGAAAATAGATTTATAACTAATTGATAAAGACAATAGAAAGTTGAAAAGATAGCAACAACAACAACAAAAACTAAAACAACAACAATAACAACAACAAAAAACAACAACAACAAACAACAACAAAAACAACAACAATAACAACAGCAGCAACAACAATAGCAGTAGGAACAAAAACAATAGCAACCCTACCGCCACCACCACCACCACCAACAACAACCCACTAACAACAGACAAAACAATAGCAACAGCAACATCAACATCAATAACAAGAACAACAACAACAACAACAACAACAGCAACAACAACAACAACAATACCAACAACAAACCATAACAACAATAACATCAACAACAACAACAAAAACAACAACAACAATAACAACAACAGCAACAACAACAGTAACAACAACAACATCAACAACAACAACAACACCACCAACAACAACAAAAGCAACAACAACAACAACACCACCACCACCACCACCAACAATAACAACCGCAACAACAACACCAACACCAACAACATTTCCATGACTACCTTTCTACAGAGCGTAGGATCTTGTACCATCTGTAGGTAGGCCTGTAAAACATGCACCAACAACTGTTCTGTATTTTTCCCTTTCAACTTAACTTACCAACTTCTGAGGTGTTACATTAACCCATTGAAAAGAATCTTTAGTGGCTCATTTATTCTCCAATTTCAACCCATTTTAAGACTCTTTATTTGTATTGACTTAATGTTTATTCCCATATTAAAGGTATGAATTATAACCATTTTATATGGATTTATCTATGTATCTGTATCTTATTTTTCAATTTTCGTGAGTTGAAATTAAAATTGTGGTTATAAAAATAAAAAACAATATGTTAAAAGTACTAAAATTAAGCAAGGTCAAATTGGGTGGGTCATGACCCAACCCAATTCTTAGCCCATTTGAGCCTAAAGTAAATTTGGATGGGTCATGACCCAACACAATTCTTAGCCCATTTGAGCCTAAAGTAAATTTGGACGGGTCATGACCCAACCGGATTTCTATTTCAACACATTTTAATATCCCTAATTTCAAATCAATCCGCCCATTTTGTGTGTAGCCCGATGTAGCGTCCCCACTTTAGCAGCCTGATTCCCACTACAACGGCCTCAACTTTTCAGCACAGATAGTCTTTGGTAAAACGGTCACAATTTTTTACTCTAAACACCAAATAAAGCAAATTTGGTGGCATTGGAAAGAAGACTCAATAGACCTTTAGTTTGCTAGTTGATGGAACTCCTAATTCATTATAGACTGAGAGATACGGTCATTTGAAGCAAGGGTGACTCAACATAAGTCGAGGCCTAAAGCGAAATTTCAACTAGAGGCCTAAAATCTAAATAAAAATCATATGTATTTATTTAAATTTTTTAATTTTTCTTACACTTTTTAAATGAAAATTATTTCTAAATATTCCTATAAATGATTTTTTGATTTTTTTTGGTCAATTATTAGTTTTAAGTAAAATTTATCAATTCAATGTTAAAAATATCATTTTACTAAGGCAATCATTGTATGAATTGTTAACATAATTCTATAAGCAATAAGTTGATAAATTTTAAATAAAGGTAAGAGTTAAAATCGCAAAGTCTGATTTAAGAAGTTGATGACTTGATCCCCACTTTAATGTGTGTGTTGTAATGCTTGGAAATTAATTAAGAAGATACATATAAGAAAAAAATTTGTACTTCAGTTTGTACAACATTTTTCGACTATTGTTTTATATTTTTGACATACTACTAATCTAACAAATCAAAAGTTTGAAGAAGAAGAATAAAAAAGGAGCTACAAAGAATAAAATAATATGAATGTTAGCGAAAAGAATCCAACAAGGCAAAACAATACTCTCTCTGTCCCTAATTACTTGTTCATATTTTATTTTTTAGTTGTCCCTAATTACTTGTCCATTTTGACAAATCAAGAAAGGATGATTTTTTTACCTATTATACCCTCAGTTAATTACTTTGAAAAAGGTAGAACTTCTTGAGAATCTTAAGTTTTTAATTCATCCACTTTATAATTAATAGGGGTAAAATGGTAAACTCACTATGTCAATTATTGTTTTCTTAATATGTGTGTCAATTCAAAAATGGACAAGTAATTAAGGACAGAGGGAGTATATTTTTTTATATTTCTTCTATTTGAATGAGATTAAAGAAAATAAAATAATGTTTATTTATTATTTTTAAAAAAGTATTTTTATCATAAATAATTGGTTTTTTAAATTAAAAAGTTAGCATGTTATTTACTCTTAGGACTCGTTTGGTCATGCGATATGGAATTATGATATGATATAACGTAGAGCCGGAAATGGTTTGAAGTTTTGCCTTAGTTTAAACTTAAGTCTGAAAACTTAATCAGTAAGACACTTTCTACTTAACTTTGTGATAGGGGCATTATACGACCTTAATTCATAACTAATGCACCCACATACCAAGGAATTTATCCTTACCCTATGGAAAATAAGATTCATATATCTTTATCGTAATATTTTCCATAACGACGAAATAGATCATTACACTAACGAAACAATGTATATATTCTTTGTCACACTAGTGAATCAATTGAGTAAAAAACACTATGAGGTGAAGAAATAGTATCGACTTGAAGGTTTGTTTTACTTTATGAATATTGATCAGGCTTTTTATCCAGACAGAGAACTCTATGAAATTATTTCTTACCTATTGTGAAAACAAACGCATTCTACCTCACTATCTTATTTGAAAAATTACCTACTAAATATTTAAAGGAAGTTTTTTTGGTACCATAGCATACGTTACAATCCTGTATAAGACCAATACAATACTTTAATACATGCCAACAAGAATATATAAAAGAAGCCCTCGACCTTACGAAAGACAGATAATAATAGATCAAGAATACTATTGGTATCTTTTACGCTTAAAAGAAAATTATTCAAATATATACAATTTTCTAATAGAACAAAAATTATTATATCTTGAATAGCAACAGTTGTATTCAGACATATTATCTACCAAAGAACTATATTTAATAAACCAGGAAATTAGGCAAATAGATTTACAGTTACCAACAATGGGAGCAAGAATTAACCATTATATCCAACAACTTAGACTAGAACGATATAATAAGAAAAGTAAAACCATATACTTTGGATAAAAATAATACAATAGGAAGTATAAAGAAATTAGAGTATTCAGACTTAGAAGTTATCTCAGAAAAGAAATATAGAAGATTAAAATTTGGATCAATAATCATGTGTAACTTTACAAAAGGAGACCATATCTTACATAAGGATCACCATCATTTAAATACTATTACAGATTTAATAATAAATTTAGCAGAACACATTCAATCGAAAGACGAAAAAATACTAAACTTAATAGAAACTATAGCAAATCTGCAATTCCAACATAATAAATCATTAGAAAAGAATTTCAATTTTCTAAACATACAACAAATAGATATAAATACTAAATTACAATTACTTTAAGGAAAAAATAATAACAATACTACAATAGAATAAATTTACTCAAAAATTAAAGAAATTAAGAAAGATTTAACTAAACTAAAAGACTTAACTCTTTCATGAACGACCCCTTTACCAAGAAGTTCTAAAAAGAGCTGCTCAATTTCAAGTTAATCCTGAAGATTTATCCGAATATACACCACCAGGTAAAACAGACCTAATAGGAGTAAAACAAAATAATTTAATAATTCTAGCACTATTAGAATTAAATAAGAAACTAGAGGATAAAATCTCAGAAATAAATAAAAAATTAAATAGTTTATTAGAAACTAAAATCCCTAAAGAAAAAACAGAACAAGATAATGATGTACAAGCTTTAATTAATTAACTAAAAAAGATAGAAATAACTCCCCAAAAAGATAGACCAAAAATAACAAAAAAGGACAAAACATGGACATTTTTCCAAACAGGAATAGAGATTCCCAAGAAAGACAAAGGGCCAGTTTCTCTCAATATAGATTAGGGAACAATATGCTAGCTAGAATAATGAATTCATCTAGACCCAGTAGCAGTCAACAATTAGATGAAATAATAGACGTATATAAAGATATAGAAATTTCCAACAAAATAGATTAAGACTACTAAAACCACAAGTATTGTATAACACAGGACTATTTTCTTAAACAACGCACTTATACAGAATATCATGCATATGGGATTGGTAGTAATTGGACTTAAAGGACTAACTAGAAAAAATCTAGGTACTAAAGTGCTAATCACTCTATACGATGATGGATGGTCAGACTCACAAGATCTATAATAGGTCTAACAGAAGTTGATATAACCAATAATGGAGGAATATTTTATTGAAGTCCAAACTTCATGATAAATTCAAATGAATTTGGTAAATATATAAAAATAGGAATACAAACTAAAGGCTACGAAGAAATGAATTGCAAAAAATAATTTATTAATATGCATTGGTTTCATAGGAAAATTAGCCACAAACAGCAGTTCTAAATTTAAAATTAAAATAGAATATGCGTAGGATTAATGAGAAATAAAGGGATAAAGTTAATGAAACCTTTAAAAATAGACTCAGAAGAATATGCGGGTAGAGAATGAAATTTAGAAAAATTCTGTAAAAAAGAAGTTTTAAGACCAAATGACCACCTTACATATACTAATAATAAAGGACAGACCTCAATTCGATTTATAGACTATAAATATACCGATCAAAAAGAAATAGATGAAGATTTAGAAGACAATGAAACAACCATCAATATGGAAGGAATGAATATTCAACTTATAAAAGAAGAAGACTATGAAGAAGATATATCAATAGAAAGGGCGAAAGAATTACACCAATTAGATAAATCAACACTTTTTAAAATGTAAAGGCTGTAAATTAGGAAGAATAGAATTTTCTATAATAGAACAACACTTTAAAGAATGCAAATTCAGAAAGGACAATTATGGATATAGACAGGAAGAAAACACACAAGATGAAAGTGATGATGAAACAACACGTAGTTTAAAAGAATTTATGGAAACCACTTCAACAAGTTCAAGTCCCTTCCAAAAGACAACGCCAGTACCATCGGTAGAATATACTATAGGTAATTTACCACGACACCGGTTCTTTAGGCAAGACCCGGCCATAGAATCAAAAATGGTTAAACCCATAGGAATAAGAATGCCAATAGAAGCTCCTATCAAACTCCAAGACGGAGGAGATAGAGGAAAAATACTAAATATAGTCGTTCATGACCCTCAATTATGGAACTCAGTAATAGACGTATGGAAAGGAATAATAGTAGCCAATTATATACACCACTATAGCGAAACCGATGCAGAGACCATGTATAGATACATGGAAACTTATTTAGGAGAATCAATTAAAGGGGTATGGGAAGCATACAAAGTAACGTACCCTTAAGAATTTCAAGAATTAGTAAACATGGAACCAAACCCATATAATTTTACTAATAAAATTCATAGCATAATAACAGGAGAAGACCCAAATAGTGGATTGGTAGTATTACAAAAGAATGCACTAATAAAATTAGAACAACTTAGCATAACCAACTGGAGTCATATAAAGAATTTCTTAAAAGACTATTTTTATTATTGTGCAATAAGCGGTAATGCATTTGATCAGAGTTTAGGAAAAACGCTTTTTAACAAACTCCTAGGAGCCTTAGGAAGAGAAATAGAAGAACGATGGAATAAGAGAGAAGCAGTAATGCAAAATCCAAATATGAACTGGTCAATAGGACATAAAATACAGCCTGTTATGGAAATATTACAAGAAAAATGTACAAATATACAAATACAAAAACAACTAAAGAAAAATGAGTGGGTTTTGCAAGAATATATATACAACACAAAGCTACGACCAAAGTAAGCCACAACAAAAATACAAAAAAACATATCAAAATACACAGGAATACAAACCTAGGAAAAAGTATTATTTAAGGAAATCAACAGCAAGGAAACCTTACCTGAATAAAGATAGACATGTACGAAAACATAGTAATAACAGGATTTACAAAAATAGACTAGCTTGTTTTACATGCAGAAGTGGAGAATATCTAGCTAATACTTGTCCAGGCAGAAATAACAGTAGAACGAGAAATGTCCAACTTATAGAAGATTTCCAAGAGACCTTAATAAACGTAGACGAATATATGTTAAACAATGAAAGCATATACTCAGTAATAAGCATAGATGCAATAGAAGTAGGAAAACAGGACTCATCAGACTCTGAAGAAGAAACTTTAATAAACGAAATAGGATTAGAAAAGTTAGATTTAAATATAAAAGATTACACGTTTGTCAATATACAATGTGATCACCAATTTTGCAAAGGGAAAGGGCTAGATAGTCAACGATGTTTTATTTGCACCGGATACCCAAGTAAAGATAGGAGAGCTAAATGCATGAATTGTTAAGTAGAAGGTTGCATCAGATGCATTGACAAAATATTTAATATTAAGATCATAGACGAGCCGGTAATAAAAAAGGAAAAAGCATTAAAATCATTAGAAGACAGAATAGAAAATTTAGAGGAAAAAATAAGTAGATTAGAAAAAGGAAAGGGCATAGAATTAGAAAAAGAAAAGGACGTAGAAAATACCAGCCAATATAAAACAACAGAAGTAGAAATAGAACTTTTAAATGAGAAAAAAGATTACAAGTCATTTGAAGGATTAATTTGCAATGAAGACAAGAAAATTAATACCATAAAAATCTTAACCAGAATAAGGATTCAGGAATACAAGATAGAAACTCTTGCCCTAGTAGACTCAAGATGCACAAAGAGTATAATAAATAGATGTATTTTGCCCATAGATGTAATAAAAGAATTTCCAGAACCACAAAGCGTCATGCAAATGGATGGATCTTCAAATATATATAAGCATTATGTTAGTAATGCAAAAACAAGTTTTTTAAACACATGTGCAGACTTTTATTCACCTACGTACAAATTGGAAAAAATATGGGTTAGAGATTTAAATATTAGAGTATACTTTGTCTTAGGATTAGACTTCTTATTACATAACAATGGAAGTTGTCTCCTTACTCGAGATGGAGTAATTTTCTCTAAAATACTACCCAGACCGCAATAACAATGGAAGTCATTCCAACAAAATCTAGATATCTTAAAAACAAACCTAACATAAGTACCTCGAAATGCAATAAAGGAGAATAATGTACTTGTACTAAAATACATGTTGTAGATGAGAAAGAAAAAAAATCGAATTATTAGAACTGAGCTTTTCAGAAGAACATATAGAAAAAGGTTATAATTTAATAAAGATAAATACAAAACTATACAATTTCAAAAAAGGTTTGCAACATAGAGGAGTAATAAAAGATCGAAAAGACCTACATGAAGTAATTTCAATTTTAGATAGGCTAGAAATAATTGGAGAAAGACCTTTGAAGCATTGGGAAGCCACTCATATAACTTGCAGACTTGAAATTATTAACCCAGAATATACTGTTAAAATTGCTTCAATAGAATCAACAAATGAAGATCTAAATGAATTCGAAGATCAGATTAAAGAATTATTAAAATTAGGAGTAATAAGAAGATCAACTTCAAGACATAGATCAACAACATTTATGGTAAGAAATCATAGTGAAATAGTAAGAGGAAAGGCTAGAATGGTGATAAATTATAAAAGACTTAATGACAATATTAGAATGGATGGTTATAAGTTACCAGACAAATCAGAATTAATAAATCGAATACAAGAAAGAAAATTTTTAGTAAGTTTGATTGCAAATCTGGATATTGGCAAGTTAAAATGCATGAAGACAGCATAAAATGGACTGCTTTTACTTGTCCAGAAGGACACTTCGAATGGGTAGTAATGTCATTTGGATTAAAAATAGCTCCTCCAATTTTCCAGAGAAAAATGAATAATATTTTTAGGGAATATAAGAATTTTATCATAGTATACGTACATGATATTTTAGTATTTAGACATACTATTAAAGAACACTTAGGACATTTACAAACAGTATTTAAACTATTTGTAGACAACAGAATAATCATTAGTAAGAAAAAGATGGAGTTATGCAAAAGTCTTATAAAATTCTTAGGAGTAGAAATAGGAAATGGATAAATAAAATTACAACCTCACATAACTAAAAATGCTTTAGATATGCCTGATAAATTAGACAACACCAAAGAATTACAAAAATTTCTATGTATCTTAAATTATGCACGAAATTTCATAAAAGGCCTAGGAAAGGTAGCAGAGCCGCTTTTCTTAAAAACAGCAACAAATGGACAAAAGACTTTCAACACTGAAGATATAAAATTAGTTAAAAAATTAAAACAAATGGTTAAAAACATACCAGACCTATCTCTCCCACTAGAAACAGACTATCTAATAGTAGAAACATACGGAAGTTTAGAAGGATGGGGAGAAGTGTTAAAAACAAAGAAAAACAAGTATGAAGACAAAAAAGATGAAAAAATATGTGCGTATCAAAGAGGAAAATACAAAGAAAAAGGAAATATGAGTAGTATATACGCAGAAATACTAGCAGTAATCTACGGTTTAAACAGTTTTAAATTATACATTATAAATAAATAAATAAATCTTAGTACAAACTGATTGTGAAGCTATTGTAAAGTTTCACCAAAAAATAAATGGGAAAAGTAGTAGTAAAAGAAGATGGTTAAATTTTCTAGAGCGATACTTCAATATACAATATTACTCTAGAACATATAAAAGGAAAAGATAATTCTTTAGCAGACCAACTTAGTAGGCTTATAAAAACTAACTATTTTGTTTCAAAATGAATACAGGAAAAGACAAAGCAAGAGCTTCCAGCTCAAGCAGGGCTACAGCCCAAAAAGACAAAGACTTGTATCTACATACTATGCTAAGAAACACTTTGTTGAAACCTCAGCCAAAATTGGAAGAGGTCAGACTAAACGCACCCAATATAGAAAGACTTTACTTTGGAAAACAAAATCTGATTTTCTATCCCCCTTCTAACCTGAGTTTTCGAGTAAAACCAGAAACCAAGATAGATAGACAGACCTCAAAGATGTTTGATAGACAACCTATGGATTGCTTACAATAAATACCACGAGACAATAGCTATTTTATTTCCGTATTGAATTCACTAAGCCATTATTTTACCGAGAAAAATGAGAATAAAAAGTTCAAACTTTATGTGGTGATTCAAGGAAGATTAGCAGGTATTTTCCAGACATAGACTGAGGTAATAGACTCGATAAAGGATTTTCCCAATCCCCTCTTCAAAGGATTCGATGATTTGAACGAAGCCTTAGATTATGCAAGAGGAACTTTGGGGCCAAATTATTTCATAAGCCCATTATTAAGACAGACTAAAAGACAGTTTATACAATACAACATCAAAAAAGACACAGACAAAATCATCTTTTGTGATCATTGTTCTTCAATGACTGAAGGTTTTAGAAGACAAAATAAAAATATTGATAGACTTGAAAAAGAAAAAGAAAAATTGATCCAACATGTTCATTCCCTGGAAGAAAGAATAAACATGATCTTACAATCCATATATCAATCAAATGATACCATTACAACAAACAGACAATTCAAAGAGTTCTCCATCTCATTCTAAAATGGATAAGACGGGTGTACATTCCCCAAAGAATGTAGAAAGAGCTATTGTATCAGCTAAAGCTACAACTAGTCCCGTTCAAACGGTAACGGGTAAAGACTTATCAAATCCGTTAATGGCTGACACTTTGCCAAAAAGTGTGAGAATTTTACCAGCAAGTTTAAAAAATAGCCACTACAAGAACAGAGACAAGCAAGAAGACTAAGGGTTTCTTTTTAAAAAGAAAAAAAGAGAAAAGAGTTGAACGATTAATACAAAGTTCTCTTCACAAGTTACTTAGCGAGAAGACTAAAAAAGTTATACAAGAATATCCAAACTCAGAACCAGAACCAATAAATTCTGATCGAGAAGATTCAGGAAGTAGAAGTGACGAATATAATTCTTTAATGGACCAATTTGCTCAAGACCCAAACGAAGACGACGACTCAGGGATGAGTTTCGACTCCGAAGCACTACACAACCTAGACACGTAGAATATACGTAAGCCATGACGATCAAGCGGAAAAAGACAAGAAAGAATAAGTAAGCAGTGATGTAACAAACCATTATAAACAATAAAGAAGACACCATTACTCAAAAGCAGACGATTATTTTGGAAAAGTCTTTCAAAGACCATGTGACATGGGCCCAAAGAGCACTCGGCAGGTAAAGAAAGATTATTCAGCATTTGAAATCAGAAATTTTAAATCCATGGAGGTCCTTCTTCACCTATAAATATGAGACCATTTGCAAGAATAAGAGATAGAGCTAGAAGAACAAGCAGAGCATAATAGAGAATAGTTTATGAGTTTGAAGTTCTAGGCCCTTCCCTTCATTAAAAAAAAAGAAAGAGTGAAGTGAGTTTGTTTGTACGGAAGACTGTGATTGTTTATTTTAGTGAGTAGTTGCAAGCTCAACCGGGGATTCCCGAAAGGGAAACCTCTCTCCAACCATTATCACGTAAGTAGTTATGTGTTTCTAGATCTTAGTAGTATCTCTCTATATAAATAATGTATGTTAATATGTACCGTTATTATGTGTTATTATGTACTGCTATTATAATGTTCATATTTTATTTAAAATACTCTTAGTAAATGGTTAGTTCCTTATCTTCTTAGTAACTCCGATGGATTAACCTGTAAATACCTAGAAAAGTTGCAAGTCCACCATGGTCAAGGAACCAAAGGACTTTATTTCAGGGTGTGGTTAAAGAAGCAAGTACTAAGAACATAGGATAAGGAAAAGAGATGAACAGAGTAAAAAAAAAAAAATTGGGAGAAATTACAAAGATTTAGTAATAATAAACTACAAACATAGATAAGGGAACCGGAGGAGGGAGTACTGAGTAGGAATTTACAACATAATTTACAAACGCATTCTACCTCACTATCTTATTTGAAAAATTACCTACTAAATATTTAAAGAAGTTTATTTTGGTTCCGTTGCCGGGACATGAAGCTTAGTGTTTTAAGATAAATTTTCAAATATACCGAAGGGCTTCCAAGGATTTTGCATCACAAGTCACAAGCAATCATCTACTGAATACTCAAAATAGACAGGTAGAAAAATATTCAAACAGCCAATTGGAGGGGCCACCATTTGGCTCATTTAGTTCGAAAGATGCATTACAAACTTGGCAAATTTAAAACTATCCTAGATTGCCAATTGGTCACAAATTAGGTAACAGAGAAAAGATAGTCTAATTCCTTAGTTCAAAAGACACATTTTTCACTTAGTTACTTCAGCAGAGAAACTGATCACTCCTTACCCTCCTCCACAGGAGACTCAACGTGACTATCCACTGAAGCCACTGCACACTGAGAAGTGCTTCCATTTGATGCACCCCCCTGCATATCATTGTTTCCCATTGGTGGTGGAGACACAAAGTAACCATGGTGATGAGCCAGTTGGTGCTTCAACAACAAACGCTCCCCTCTTAGGGATTCACTCTCACCACCATCAAACTCACGATATTGATGCAAGTACAAAGTCAAGGGTTCAATGTAGTCATCAAAACCAACCTTGCTCATGGCCCATAGAATGTCTTCAGGGGTGATGGTCTTGCGCTGCTCACTCTGGCAACGATCATTGGCTTCTAATGTTATGAAGCTTATGAACTCAGAGACACATTCTTGTATGGTCTGTTTTGATTCATCGGATATTTTGGCATGGGCAGGAAGGATCCTGCGCATGATTCTGACCACGTTTGCTATTGGCATGAATCGGTCTTGCTCCCGAGTGATGCATTCAGTAATTGCCTGGTTGAGATGAGCAGGCATTCCCATGCTTCTCTCCATATCTTAGTTCCACACAACAACATTAGAGTGAAATGAAAAAGAAGTGTATATATATATCATCAAATATTGGTCTAATTTTATCACAACTAGCTAGGTTTTTGTAGTCTAATTAAACATTATTAAATCACTTTTGCTATCGACCAACTTTTCAAGTGTTGAAGCAATTACAGAACTAATGACATGTGTATACACATATGTTTCACTAATTATTAGCTGGATATGAGAGTAATACTACTGTAAGATGGCACTATGAATTGCGGATAATATTCACATAAACACCAAAAGCACATATGTTTTCGACAAAAGAGATGGCCAGTGTGAATACATATACTAATTAAAGTAATATAAAACGCTTCATATATAGTTTTCATCATCTATCTTATTTTGTCTGATCTTCAACTAACTCTGGCATTTATCAAACCATCCAAATTTGCCTCGATCAAAAGCCTTTTTATTTTACCATCAATATGATATAGGAATAAGACAAAATCACATCGTAACGGACACTACACTACCCACTGTTTTCATATACTCTATATTTGTTGTACTAGTTGTTCTTAAAGTTATATGCAATGCTGCTTAATCTTTGGATAAAGAAATTCTTGTTAGATTTAAATTAACTTCTTAAAATGCCTATTTGTTCTGATGATAAATTTGTTCTACATTTTAATATGGCAAAAGTAGAGAGTAATAAAAATAAAACCTGTCTAATTTGTGTAATACAACTTGCTGGATTTAGTCGGTTTCTTTCTCACTCTCTTTTTACTAATCGCATGGATGCCACTTGTCCCCCTTTTCTCTTAAAAGTTCCAAAAGAAAACAAGAAATGGCCGTGTCAATCACCATTACCATGAATCAATTTATTGATCTTTGATAAATAACTAGCTTTGTAGATATATATATATATATATATATATGGAAAAAAATATGCATATATTCTCTAGATAATTAAAGATGGATGAAGAGTAGATGAAGATACAACAAGCTAAGAAACGTACACAAGTTGGAGCTCTTCATCTAAAGAAATAATGAAACATTCAGAAGAATGACTGAAAATTGTAAGCTCTCCCAAAATTTCACAAGTGTTGTCTGAAAGAGTGATGTGTATGAACTGAGAAACTGATGCTAGGCTCGAGTAAGTATATCAAAATCAAATATATAAAACAAATACAATGTTTCAAGGAAGTTCCATGGAGAAGGGGAATGCATTTACAAAAGTAAAAGAGATGCTAGGTAGCATACCAGGGGAAGGGGAACGGGAAGGGGTTGGTTGTGGGAATCTGCGATAGCTATGAAATCCTCCATTTCCTGAACCAACGCGATTACCATTAGTCATCTCTTTTTCTCTCTCTTTCTACAGATATGTATTTCTCTTTAAATATATAAACTAAGTGGCTCTTGGCAAGTGATATTTATAGCTGCAATAATTAAGAGAAAGGGGGGACACATAGCAGCAGGGCCTACTGAACAAGGTGAAGGTATTCACCCCGGATGAATAGGCTTTCAAGTTGGACAGATGAGCATTGATCAAAAGCGACATAACTATATATCACTACTTCTTCCATCCCAAGTGTTACTTTAGCTCATTTGACGTCCATTAAGGAAATAATAAATTGAAGTATAATTTATTAAGTTACCTTTAATTATTTGATGATTTTTGAGAATTGAGCAATATTAACAAGTAGTTCTTTAATACGAGAGTATAGTTGGAAAAACATGTTGTAAAACTTACAGAAAATACCTTCATCATGAACACTTGTACGAAATTCACCAAAGCTGATACTTATTTTTCCAACAAAACATACTATTTTTTGTCCTGAATTCCTACAATATTTTGGGAAAATTTATTTTGGCTTAAGTGCCACTTATTTTGGGAAAGGAGTATACGTTATTTATTGTTTAATTTTGGGAAAATGCATAAGTACCCCCTAACCTATGCCCGAAATCCCAGAGACACACTTATACTATACTAAGGTCCTATTACCCCCGAACTTATTTTATAAATAATTTTCTACCCCTTTTCTGCCTACGTGGCACATCAACCAGATAACTTGAAAAAATTGTCAACACGCGTTGGGCCCATAAGATAGTGCCACGTAGGCCGAAAAGTGGTAGAAAATTATTTATAAAATAAGTTTTGGGGGGAGGGGGTGGGGTTAATAGGACTTTAGTATAGTATGAGTGTGTCTCTGAGATTTCGGGCATAGGTTGAGGGGTACTTATGCATTTTCCCTTTAATTTTCAACCATTTGGCCACCATTTCCCTTTTACGTTTCTTCTTTCTCAACAATTTATAGTTCCAATCCTATTCAAACCGGCCCCATTCATTCAAATTCAGAAAAAATTGTTTCGAGTGACTTGTTACCATGAGTATGTAGAGTTTTCCACGTCAGTTGTGAATAGTGATGACAAATGGGCGAATCAGTTCTGGTTTGGAAGGATTGAAGATGGATTGGATTGAGACTTGGATCTCTTTGTATGACCTTGGAGAATGCTCGACTCATCAATTACCTTTTGAGGTTAAGTCCGCCGTTCTTTTTTTTAAAATTATTTTATCAAGTGTAGGTAATTCAATCATAAACGCTATTTGATTTCACAAATTATAGGTGAAATTAACATGCTAGTATTAATCAATGTACCAAGTTGATGTAACGAAATTTTGGTAGATTAAGTATTGTAAGAAAGGAATTAGCAAAAATATACTGCAGAATCCTTCAATTACCAAGAAAAGCCACACATTTAAGTGATCATAAAACCCCTGAAAATGTCTGAATAGCAACTTTGTAACCATTTATGAAATTTAGCAATATTGAATGCACACTTTTATCATCCACAATGGAACATCTTACGAATGACAAAACAAATCCGACTATAAATGGGACAACATCGAACACATAACATAATAAATTTTGTATAGCAACTTCCAGATTAGTTTAAATATGACATCAACACGCTTTAAAAAAAAGAAGTCGTACGCAATACGCCACTTGGAGAACAGGTTTTAAATGCAGCTTAGCAGTTCCCTTTTTCCTTAAAGTTTGTGGCATTGCTTAATTTCTCGCGCTGTTCAATGATCATCCTCTCAAGTTTTGGAGGATGAGAAAAGAGAATACTTATTAAGTACATTTCAGCACTTGATCCCTTGAATATCGCAGCCTCACTGAATCAATGTCAGAGCATCATTCACTCGGTCTTTATCCATTGAAAAGTAAGAAAACAGTTCCGTTTTCTGACTCAATGTTTCATCAATCTGAAGAAAAAGTCTCTTAATAGTCGATCTACATTACCAAAGTTAAAGATATAAAGTGTAACAAGAAAACTTAAGGGCAATATGAAATTATGAAACAATATTCTCAGGCTTTGCAGTTTTAGTGACTGGTGAAGCCTGTCTGGCACATCAACCGAGCAAAGTTTCTGAAACAAAAGATGCCAAAAATGAAATTATGGAGTGTTGGTTACAACGGCTACGAAAATAAAACGAGGCAACATAATTTTCGTACCTCTACGATGTTCAATTCTCATTAAAACACTCAACTGTAATTTTGTAGCTGCAGAGGATAGACAAGTTCTCAAGTTTTGGAGAAACCCAATAAACTCAACCAACATCAACACAAAATCTCAACTCCAAAGTCTCGAGCATTGGCAAATTAATTGTTTTTTTATCCTATATCATAAGCAATTGCAGAATGCTCAAACTGAAGACTAACAAGATTGGGGAATCAGGTACCAACAGGCAGCTTAAAGATACACCTTGATAGCTTCATCCTTCAAATATGTCGATGTTTCACAAGTAAATATGCTATTAGGCAACACATATTTTCATCATTGGCCATTTCTAGATTAAGCTTCTAGATACCATGATTTGACACAAAGATGATGAATTGATCCACATCGGACTGTGCTTAAGTGTCTATCTCGGAGATAAGATAGAATCCCAGAATATTTCCAGTATGTTAAGCATGAAACTTTTATGAATTATGCTTGCAGAAGAATCCTCAATGTAAGATACATACTGAAAAAACAGGGGATCAAACACAGGACTAGGTTGTGTAGACTATAACTGTTAACTATGGTAAAGAGTTAGCAAGCTGTATGGTTGGATCAACCAATTAAGTAAAGTTAGTTAGTTACAAGTTGTTAAAGATATTTTGTATCTTCCTAGTGTTAGAGTAGTATATAATGCAAAGCTGTACAGATTCAATGTATCAATTCAGTTTCACAATCAATACAATTCCTTTTCTCTTCCTTTTTTCTCTGTAATTAAGCTGAAAGCTCAACCTCCATTTATGGAGTTTACATGGTATCAGAGCTCTCCATTACATGCTTCAGATTTAGCAACAGCTAAAGGTGAATTAAGAGGAAGCATCTCAGAGTCGAAGCTAGCTACAGATGGCGATTGAAACTACAACTGAACGAACTGGAAATGGAGCTACAAGCACTGGTAATACCAGCTCAGTCACATTTCCTGTGATTGATCGCAATCATCCACTCTTTCTTCGGCACACTGATACTCCAGGTAGCTCTTTAATCTCACTTCAGTTAACAGGCTCAGAAAATTATGCATTGTGGAGTTGATCCTTTAGAATTGGTCTGGTAGGAAGAAGTAAGTTAGGATTTTTGGATGGAAGGTTTCCTAAATCTATGTTTAGTCTAGAATTGTCTGATCAATGGGAGAAATGTTGTTAGGAAGTAGGAGAACATATAAAATAGTTTTGATGATTGATAAAATGAACATGGTTCACTACTTGTTGTCTTGTGTGTACTCTATCAGAGTATCAGGTGAACCAGGTTCCCAGACGTGAATGCAGACAACCTGTACAAATATGAGAGATTGCAGTAAAGAAGAAAAATATTAAAGTGCAGAAATAAAGGAGCGAAAAAAGAAATAAAGAAATAGCTGAAACAAAGGAGCGCGCAAAGAAGGAAAGAAATAAAGAAGTAGCAATTCAAATTGAAAAAGGGAAGAAGTAAATATAAACAATTCCTAGGAAGAAAAGGAAAGAGGCAGACATGTTCAATAAGGAAATGGATTAGTAGTTTCTTTCCTTGTAGAAGTTGATAAAGGCAAAACAAATTCTAAATATGGTTCAAGCCAAAGAAAGAAAAAGCGGTCTTTGCATAAACACAAATTGAGAGAATTTTCCAGCAAATGCAGAGTGATACCTATTGCATATTCACGAAAGTCATCATATTTAGAGCAATAGCCATTGGAGCAAAACTGTAAGGCTTCGTCACAGCAACACTAAAACTAGGTGCATGAGTTGTGTTCGAGTCTGAACTATTGAATGTTGAAGTCTGATCAATTAAAGTATAGGGTTATAAGTCTTTGTTGATTTGTTCTAGGTTTATTATTGAGTTGTAATAATTCCTAGATTTTGTAACAAGAAGTGAGTTTGACTTCTTGGAGAGTAGAGTCTTGAGAGATTTGTAACAAGAAGTTGGTTTGACTTCTTGGAGAGTAGAGCACTCCTGAGAGAATTGTAACAAGAACTGAGTTTGACTTCTTGGAAGGGTAGAGTTAAGAGAGAGTTTTGAGAGAATTGTAACAAGAAGCGAGTTTGACTTCTTGGAGAGTTGAGTCTTCGATTGTAGTTAATCGTTAAAGAGTAAAAGGTACTAGAGCTAGCTCCTTTTGACTTTTAAGTTGTAATCCTAAAAAGGACATGAAACTTGAAGTAAATAAGATTGTGGTGTTGCTTTTACCTTCCTTGAGGTAGGAAGGTTTCCACGATAAAATCTATGTTTTATTGTGTTGCGTTTTGTTTGTCTCGACAAAAGTACAAGAACGTGGTTCTTATGTAGGGGTTGTTTTACCCCCATTTTAACCAGTTTTGATGATTCCTAAGTTAATTACTAAGTCAAGGAGTCACCACCTAATTATTACGGTGAATCAGAGCACCTAAAATTGATTAAAGTCATTGTCTAAAATTAACTTCATTTGGACCTACTCGTTTAATCGAAACTCAATTTCATGCTCATTTACCCATTCAAATTTTTTTTCTCGATAAACAATTATTTCATATGTGATAAAAGTCCAATCTCGACTTAGCAAAAATACACCAAACTTTACCGATCAGACCTATAATTCATGGTCAAACTTTCATAAGTTCTGGAATAGTTTTTTTATCTTTAAAACTAATAACGAACCTTTTAGTTGACACGATTTGCTGAAATAGCATCAAAGCACCCACAGAGCTTAAAAACTCATCAGACTCAATGAAATCATCAAAACATCCAAACCAGGTTACCTTAACTCGATGTTTGCCCAAAGTTAACTTTAACTTAAGAATCTCCAAAGTTCCAATAAGGACATGGAACTCATCCAAAAGTTTCTGAAATTGAACCAAACATTCAACAAGACCAAACACCACCCTTCGGACCTAGTGGAATCATCAAAACTTGAAAATGACATTTCTAACCTCAAACATTGACTAAAGTCAAACTAAAGCCTTACTTTTTTCCACTAATGGCTCAAAATCAAATAGAAAACCTTGGGACCCAAACCAATAGTACCTCTAGACCAAAAACCATATTATAGAGATAACATAACTATCAGAATTTCATTCTGAGCTTGCTATCACCAAATGTTGACCTTGGTTAACTATCTTATGCTTTCAACTTTCAAAACACAAAAACTCTTTCAAAAATCATATAAATACCTCAGGACCTGATCCAATATTCCTTTTAACTCAAAAGTCATGTTTCGGAGCTGAAGAAACCGATGGAATTCCATTCCAATACTCAGAACTCCAAATGTTGACTAAAGTCAACCATTTCAACTTTAAAGCCTTCAAACACCAAATCTTTTTCAAAACTCCCAACTTTTCACTGTAGTTCCCAAACCAACCATACCAATGGACCAAAAATGACTCGGTGCAATTTTCAGGAAGGGTAATATGCTAATTTTTCAGAGAACTCTAAAAATGGCCTTCGGGGTCATTACAACAAATTGCTTATAAAGTAAACAACAAATTGAAGGGGCCCCATTTGGCTACTTAGTTCGAAACATACATTTCTAAACTTCGCAAATTAAAAACTATTCCTAAACTTTCTTTATTGCTTATAAAGCTTCAACAATAGCTTAATACCTTCAATAGATCGAGAAATTGATCACTCCTTATCCTCCTCCGTAGGAGACTCAACGTCACTATCCACTGAAGTCACTACACACTGAGAAGTGCTTCCATTTGATGCATCCCTCTGCATGTCACCATTTCCCATTGGTGGTGGATACAAAAAGTGCTGACGAGCCATAGGAAAATTAGGAGGCAGGTGATAGGGTGTGATGTTGCAGCTTGAAGTTGTATCAACCATTGGACGGTTCAACAAAGACTCTCCTATAAGGGATCCACACTCACCACCATCATCCTCACGATAACGAGGAAAGTACAAAGGCAAGGGTTCAATGTAGTCATCAAAACCAAACTTGTTAATGACCCAATGCACGTCTTCATCAGTGATGGTGTTCCGCTGCTCACGCTGGCAATGAGCATTGGCTTCATATGTTACGAAGCAAATGAACTCAGAGATACATTCGTACATGGTCCGCTTGGCGTCATCGGATATCTTGGCATGGGGAAGATGGGTGCTATGCATGATTCTGGCCACGTTTGGTATGAATCGGTCTTGCTCCTGAATGATGATTTCAACAACTTCCTGGTTGAGATGAGCAGGCAGTTCGGGGCTCATCTCCATATCTTAATTTCACACAACAAAAAAAACACTAGAGTGAAATTAAAAAGAAGTATGGTCTAAATAATCAAAATATTAGTCTATTTTCATCACAACTAGCTACTCTTTTATCGCCTAATTTAACATTATTAAGTAACATTTGCTATTACCTACCCAAGTATTGAAGAAATTACAAAGTTAATGGCACACAGAAATATATGTTTCACTAATTAGTAGTTGGATACGAGTGTCGTACTGTAAGACGGCACTATGAATTTTGGACAATATTCATGTGAACACCAAAATTACATACTATTCAATCAGTGTGAATACAGACTGAGTAAAGTAACATAAACGCTTCATATTTAGTTTTCATCATCTATCTTATTTTGTCTACTCTTCAACTAACTCTCGCATATATCCAAACTTGGTCGGAACAGAAGGCTTTTAGTTTTACCATAACCGGGATATAGGAATAAGCTAAAATTTTATTGTAACGGATACTACCCTTCCTACTGTTGTCATATACTTTATTTGTAGTACCAGTTGTTCTTAATGTTATATGCTATGCTTCTTAAACTTTGGATAAAGAAATACTTGCTAGATTTTAATCAACTTCTTAAAATGCTTATTTGTTCTGATTTTTTAATTTTATGGCAAAAGCAGAGTGTAAAGTTAATAGGCTGACACTTATATATAAATATAGGAAGATCTCCTCGAATTGTAACGGACACTTTAGGTAATTTTTATGCCATAATTAATGCCTTTAATTTGTGTAATAGTGCTAGCTGTTTTTCAAACTTGCTAACGTTAGACGGTTTGTTTCTTCCTCTCTCTTTTTAATATTCTTTTTAGAGGAAACACACGCGTAAAAAAAGGGTAGAGAGGACATACACAAGATTGCATGCATGCCACTTGTTTCCATTTTTTCTTTTGAAGTTCCAAAAGAAAACCAGAAATGCCGTGTCGGTCACGGCTACCATGAATTGATCAATTAATCTTTGATATACAAACAGCTAACTTTGCTTATATATATGGGGAAAAAAAGGCATATATGATCGCTTGCTAATTAAAGACGGACATACAGAAGATGATGAGAAGAAAAGCCAAGAAATATACACAAGTTGCAGCTCTCCATTTTTATTATCTTCCAAGGCTCAACAGAGCTAAAGAAGAAAATGTAAAATTCAGAGGGATCAATGAAAATCATTAGCTAGCTAGCAGCCCAAATTAACTCTCCTGAATAAAACTGTATACTTCAGCATATACAAAGCATCATGAATATTCAACAACGACGACGATATATAATTCCATAAATAGAATCTAGAAGTGTGATGTGTACACAATCTTTCCCCTACCTTGTGAGATAGATTTTAATAGAAACGCTCGGCTTTAGTAAGTTTATCAAATATAAAAAATTCATTAACATTCCAAGCATACATATATATAGAGAAATCACTGTGTAATGTCTTTGTAAAAGTAAAAGAGAAGCTAGGTAGCATACCAGGGGAAGGGGGATGTGCAGGAGATCTGAGATAGCTATGAAATCCTCCATTTCCTGAACCACCAACACGATTACCATTATCCGTCTCGCTCTCCCCACAAATATCTCTCTCTCTATGTATAGTATGTGAATCTTGGATAGTAATCGGTCCCCATATATATAGATACAAAATTTAAGTGAAAGGGGGGACACGTGGTACCAGGGCGGAGTGAACGAGAAAAAGGAATTCGCTGAGATAAATATGATTTCACAGTTGGGAAATGAGTATTGACCAGAAACAACATAACTATATACTACTACTTCCTCTGTCCCAAAATAAGTGTTACTTTAGCTCATTTCTCAACCATCAAGGAAAATAATAAATTGAAGTTGTAGTTTTCTAAGTTGCCTCTCTATTTATTTGATGTTTTTGATAATTGAGCACTATTAAGAAGTAGTAGCTCATTAATATAAGAATATATATAGTTGATTTGCTCCAACAATTGTTTTGGGACAATTTATTGCGCTGAAGTGACACTTATTTTGAGACGGGGGAACATAGACTACTAACAGTTTAATTTTGCCTTCACTTAGAACATTTTGCAATTGACAAGTATGTAAGATTAAAAAAAAAACTACTCTTATATATCCCTTGAAAAATGTCTTACCTATGTTAAGAGAAATTCAAATATGAAATTTTATCTAAAACAGAGTTAAAATCAACCTTGAAATCATCAATTTATCAAACTTTAACTTTACCCTTGAAAACCCAAAATCTTCAAGCTTATATGCAGTTAATATAATTAAAATAATTGATAAATCAATAAATTTAAGCCTAAATCAGTTTACACATAACATAAGGATCATAATTATAAATTTTTCATAAAAAATTGAGTACAAATCAATAAAAACCTTATTTCTTCCCTAAGAAATTCACAGATAAGTAAAGAAAACATATGAGGAAATCATGAGAGAATTCCAAAATGAGGATCTTACATTAACCCCCATATTAAATAAAGAAGAATGCCACAAGAATTACTCTATTCTGAGTTCTAGAACTCCCAATATACAAAAATACTAAATAAAGACGGTCTGAAATCTTAAATGCTTGTGCATCAGAATTCACATCAGAAACCAACAACTTTGATTTCACTAGAAGAGTCGTAACTTCCTCATATGATAACAAATTGCTCCAATTCTTTTTCCTAAACGTCTTAAATAATGAAACGGACCTACTCATTTAATCAAAACTCAATTTCGTGCTCGTTTGCTTAGTAAAATATTATTTTTGCTCGATAAATAATTATTTCATATTTCACAATAAAAGTATAATCTTAACTTAGCAAAATACACCAAATTTTACCATTCATTCCTTTAATCCAAGCTCAAACTTTTAGAAGTTTTGTAGTAATATTCTATTTTCAAAATTAATAACGAAACTTTTAGTCAACCCAATTTGATGAAATAACGTCAAAGCATTCAAAAAGCTTAAAACTCACTCAAAACTCATCTAGAACCTCCCAAACACAAACCAAATATGCTATTAGTGTGAAAGTGATATTTCGGACTAAATGAAATTATCAAAACACCCAAACAAGGTTACCTTAACCCGATGTTTGCTCGAAATCAACTTTAACTTAAGAATCTCCGATTTCAAATAAGGACATGAAACTCATTCAAAAGTTTCGAGAATTGAACCAAACCTTCAACTAGAAAAAATATCACCCTTTGGACTTAGTGGAATCAACACTTGAAAATAACCATTCTAACCTCACATGTTGACTAAAGTCAATGTTTAGCCTTAAATTTTCCCGCGGACCCTAACCAACAGTACATCTAGACAAAAAAAAACATATTATGGAGTTAACAAAACTATTAAAATTTTATTCCGAGCTTGCTATCACCAAAGTTGACTTTGGTCAACTCTCTTATGCTTTCAACTTTCAAAACACAAAAACTCTTTCAAAACTCATCTAAATACCTCAAAACATTAGTCAATAGTCCTACTAACCCAAAAGTCACGTCCAGAGCTAATGAAACTGACATAATTCCATTTCGATACTCAAAATTTGATTAAAGTCAACCATTTCAACTTTAAAACCTTCAAAACCCAATTCTTTTTTCAAAACTCCCAACTTTTCACTATGGTTCCCAAATTAACCATAAGAATGGACCAAAAATGACTTGTTGCAATTTTCATGAAGTTTAAAATGGTAATTTTCTAGAAAATTCCAAAAATGACCTTTAGGGTCATTACACTTGCAACTCAATACAAGTGGAAAATATTCCGTAGGTGAAGAAGGCAGGGTGTATTAGCTTAAAGAAGCTTTCTATGGTCTTAAAAAAGCTCCAAGAGCTTGGTATAGTAGGTTGGCTATTCATTTGGCATAATACATAAACATGACCCTTAACTTGACTTCAGTGGATAATTATGCCCTCCAACTTTGAGTGTGCACAAGTAGGTACTTAAACTTGTATAAAATTGAACAGGTAGACACACGTGTCCTACATGGCATATGTCACGCCCCGAGCCTACACCCCAGACGTGACCGGCACTTGAAGACCATTGCTGGCCCCCAAGCGAACCCTTGGCCTGGCTTTCTTAACTCAGCGGAAACTTAACTCAACAGGATAACTCAATGCAATTAAAGGTTATAAAACAACTCAACTGAAAGTAATTTGCCAACAAGGCATCTCGAGTCTCAAAATAGGATATTTAAATATATACATGCATGAGAGACTCCAAACTAACTGACTGACTGTCTGACTGTCTATGAAGCCTCTAAATACTGAGATGGATGTTGGGACAGACCCCACAACATCCTAATAAAACAAAAACTAAGAACACAAAATAATTGAGTCCTCCGGAATGCAAGGAGGCTCACCACTGACTCTGGAGTGCTCAGCTGGATCAACGACGTGCAGGATGCTGATCCGGGGTACCTGTATCTGCATCATAAGACGATGCAGGCCAACTGGCATCAGTACATGGAAGGTACTAGTATGCGAGCTGGAAAACTAAGCAACAAAGGCTAGAAGGAAATTTGAAAGAAACTGAAAAGTTTACCTTGTTCAACTCAACTCAACCTGACTGACTTCTTTCAATATAAGGCAATTTAAAACAAGTGTGATATAAAGAAAGACTGTTTAAAACATGCTATAAAACTCTGTGTGTATACAAGGATACAATAAGCCTGAGATGTATATAGAAATACAATTGAACTGATGTATATAAAATACAATAATTTCCGTGTATAAAAATACAATAACTGCTGTGGGAGTTTCTCTAACCGACAACCATCACATAAGAGCTAAAGTGATGATACAGCGATCAACCTCACGCTGCCAGAGCATCCTATACCCGGCCAAAGGTATAAGACCTGAACTGCCTAATGGATCCACTAGTCTAATATGAAAAGGATTCATCTAAAGAGTATGATCCTTTTCTACCCATGGTGGCTAACATGGTTCTATGGGGGCTGTGGGTTCTTTGAACGCTCCCCCAATTCGGTGCTCGATACTACTCCCAAAAAAATGTACTGGCTCTTATGTTTTTAAAACACATTTCTTCCTGCTGACATGAGATAATTACTCAAAAAAAACTATCCCGAAGGCTCTTTGGAAATTTCAGTTTCCAACCTTGTTTAAATGTAAAGACATTTCTTTAAAACTTCTTTGGGAATACATAGTTCCCTAATAACTTTGAGAAAATGAACTAAACTTGAAACTTGAGATTCTTTACTTAGCTTGAAACTCTAAGCTCTTTGCTTAACTTGACACTTGAGTCTAAAAATAAAGTTAAAACGTTCAATAAAGACTCTTGAACAACTTTACAACTAGCTTGACTTGCTTAACTTCTAAGCTTAACTCTTAATTTCTAACTTCACTTGACTTCTAACTAACTCTCCTTAAAATGGAATTTGGATTCAAGGTGTTTGCTCACATGTTACGGATGAGTTCTTGAGTTTTAGAAGTACCTTGGAGTGTTGGAAACAACTAGGAAACATAGGTATAATACCTAGGAACAAAATAAAATACAAATGGGGAATTAAAGTAACGGGAAGGATTGGCGTTCTTGGCGCTCTAAGAGGCGCGGGGCGCCAGCCCTCAACTTCAAACGGGACTGCTGGCCACTCTGCCAGGCACCAGTCCTCAGCTTCAAGGGGACTGCTGGCCACTCTGCCTTCTGCCAGCCCTTTTCCCAGTAAAAAAAAAAAACGATTTTTCTCCCTCTTTTCTTCAACTCTAAACCACCCTTACTTCAATGGATTTAACCCCAAACACTAGGGATCATCAATCTCTCAACATACAATAAATTACAACTCAAATACACAACCCAATCATGTCCCACAACCAACAATAACTTCAACAACACAACTAACAACATCAACAACAACTAACAACTTCAACAATTCAACACCAATCCAATCTTTTCTCAAATCATAAAAAAGATCTTGGTGTGTGGGGGAAAGGATCAAACCACACAAAGAACTCACATACCTTGATAGGGATCACCCCCGACGAAAATCCACAACGGAAACTTGTTGATCTCCTTTCTCCTCTTCTTCTCCTCTTCTTCTCTTCTTCTTCTCTTCTTCACTCTCAAGAACCCTAACTCTTTCTCTTTTAAAATAGGATAAAAATGATCCAGAAATCAGCCTAACACACAATATAACCTCAAAAGAAATGGCTAGGAAAAAGACCAAAATGCCCTTAAAATTTCCGGACGGATTCCCTGCCAACTGCCCAACTTTCAATGGCCATAACTCGCTCATACGAACTCGAAATCGAGCAATCTCAGTGGCATTGGAAAGATAATTCCACAAGCTTCGCAACCATAACTGGAACTACTCCTAACTCATCGTGATCTAGGAGTTACGACTGCTCAAAGTTGGCCAAAAATCACTGATTTCCACACTTAGCCAAATTTTCCAGATTCTGTATTTTTTTCCAAAAATGGCTACTTCCAATTTCAAGCTTCTTCATAGCTATTTCAAATTGTCGGATGTTACAGCATAATACACGTAGGACGCCACATAGGTCAAAAAATTTCCATATAGGGTGTCATGTAGGATGAATGTGTCTATTTGTTCAATTTTATATACGTTTAAGTGCCTAGTCATGCATACCCAAAGTTAAAGGTCATAGTTGTCAACTAACGTCAAGTTAAGGGTCATGTTTACGTATTATGCCTATTCATTTTGTTGTCTCAAGCCTTCAACGAAAGCCTAAATGAGCCTACTTTGTACTTCAAAAGGCAATTTGATGGGATGTGGATTGTGATATCAGTTAATGTTGATGACATGATGATAACCAGTGAAAATCCTCTTGCGGTTCAAGAAGTTAAAGATAAAATGCTAAAAACTTTTGAAATGTCTGATCTAGGAGAGAAGAAGTTTTTTGTGGGAATGGAGATTTCTCAATCTTGTGAAGGAGTTTTCTCGTCACAAAAGAGGTATGCCTTGAATCTGTTGAAAAAAGTTCAAGGTTGACACGTGCAATGAAAAATTGATGAAGGATGACGGTGAAGAGAGAGCAGATCCAATACTTTATTGAAGTCTTATAGGAAGCTTATTGTATCTGATTGCATCTAGTATAGACATAATATTTAATGCCAGTTTGTTATCCTAATACATGCAAAGTCCCAGCAATAAGCATTTTGGAGCCGCTAAAAGGGTGTTAAAGTACACTAGAGGGACAATTGATAATGGAATTTGGTATAGAAGTGTGGAGAATGGAAATCTTCTTGGCTACTCATATAGTTATTGGGGTGGATGTTTGGATGATTACAAAAGCACATGCCGTTACTTTTTTTTGCTTGGTTCATAATTTTTTCTTAGAGCACAGAGAAGCAAGATGTTGCAGCTCAACATTCAGCAAAAAACGAATATGTGGCTGCTTCATATGCTACAAATCAAGGAATTTGGTTGAGAAAGATCTTGTTTGAATAATGATTCAAATCCGAACATATGAAAAGTAGAAGGCAGCTTGTATCGGTTACCAAACAGAGGTTTAACAACAAGATGTTGAATGACATTCCCATAGAAGAAATATATCTAAGTGATCATTATTTGGACATGTTTCCAGATTATGAATGTCAAGGGTAAACTTGGTAATTGGTCCTATAAGTAGAGCAAAGAGGTGGCAGAGACTGATATCAATTCCTCTGTTGTTTTCCCAAGTGTTTGATCAAATAGGCTCAATTAGAAATATCATAACGAAGACAAGTAGCACTGGTTCATGTGGTTGAGCATTTCCACCACACATAAACATACACATACACATAAGTAAACAGCAAATTGAAGGGGCCCCATTTGGCTGACTTAGTTCGAAACATACATTCCTATACTTCGCAAATTAAAAACTATTCCTAAACTTTCTTTATTGCTTATAAAGCTTCAACAACAGCTTAATACCTTCAGTAGATCAAGAAATTGATTACTCCTTACCCTCCTCCGTAGGAGACTCAACGTCACTATCAACTGAAGCTACTGCACACTGAGAAGTGCTTCCATTTGATCCACCCCCCTGCATATCACCATTTCCCATTGGCGGTGGATACACCAAGTGGTGATGAGCCATAGGAAAATTAGGAGGAAGGTGATAGGGTGTGATGTTGCAGCTTGAAGTTGTATCAACCATTGGACGCTTCAACAAAGACTCCCCTATAAGGGATCCACACATGCCACCATCATCGATCCTCACGACAAAGAGGAAAGTACAAAGGCAAGGGTTCAATGTAGTCATAAAAGCCAAACTTGTTAATGACCCAATACACGTCTTCATCAGTGATGGTGTTCCGCTGCTCATGTTGGCAATGAGTGTTGGCTTCATATGTTACAAAGCATATGAACTCAGAGATAAATTCGTACAGGGTCCGTTTGGCGTCATCGGATATCTTGGCATGGGGAAGATGGGTGCTATGCATGATTCTGGCCACGTTTGGTATGAATCGGTCTTGCTCCTGAATGATGATTTCAACAACTTCCTGGTTAAGATGAGCAGGCAGTTCCAGGCTCATCTCCATATCTTAATTTCACGCAACAGAAAAGCACCAGAGTGAAATTAAAAAGAAGTGTAGTCTATATCATCAATATATTCGTCTAATGTTATCACAACTAGCTACGCTTTTATCGTCTAATTAAACATTATTAAATAACAATTGCTATTACCTACCCAAGTATTGAGGAAATTACAAAGCTAATGGTACACAGAAATATATGTTTCTCTAATTATTAGCTGGATATGAGAGTCGTACTGTAAGACGGCACTATGAATTTTGGACAATATTCATGTGAACACCAAAAGCACATATTATTTAATCAGTGTGAATACAGACTTAACATAAAACGCCTCATATTTAGGTTTCATCATCTATCATATTTTGTCTAGTCTTCAACTAACTCTGGCATATATCCAAGCTTGCCTCGGATCAAAAGGCTTTTTCTTTTACCATAACCGTGATATAGAAATAAGAAAAAATTTTATTGCAACGGATACTACCCTGCCCACTGTTTTCATATACTTTATTTGTAGTACCAGTTGTTCTTAATATTATATGTTAGGCTTCTTAAACTTTGGATAAAGAAATACTTGCTAGATTTTAATCAACTTCTTAAAATGCTTATTTATTTTGATTTTTGATTTTATGGAAAAAGCAGAGAGTAAAAATATAGGAAGATCTCCTCAAATTGTAACGGACAATTTAGGCAATTTTTATGCCATATTTAAAACCTTTAATTTGTGTAATATAGCTAGCTGATTTTCAAACTTGCTAACGTTAGACGGTTTGTTTCTTCCTCTCTCTTTTTAATGTTCTTTTTAGAGGAGAGACATGCGTAAAAAAGGGGTAGAGAGGACATACACAAGATTGCATGCATGCCACTTGTTTCCATTTTTTCTTTGAAGTTCCAAAAGAAAACCAGAAATGTCGTGTCGATCATCATTACCATGAATTGATCAATCGATCTTTCATCTTTGATAGACAAACAGCTAGCTTTGCAAATATATACATGTAAAAAAATGCATATATGGTCCATAGCTAATTAAAGACGGACATAGAGGCAGAGCGGAGTCAGTATTAGGAGTTTGGGAGTTTTAAATTTTCTTACCATTGAATTGTTAATCAGTTTTGTTAGGGACTCACAAGTTATTACTTAATTTTCTAGTACAAATATAGGGTCTAGCCCTGCATAGGGCAAGCCAAGAAATGTACACAAGTTGCAGCTCTCCATTTTTATTATCTTCCAAGGCTAAAGAAGAAAATGAAAAATTCAGAGGAATTAATGAAAATTATTAGCTAGCAGCCCAAATTAACTCTCCTAAAAAAACTGTGTGCACTTCAGCATATACAAAGCTTCATGAATATTAAACAACAACAAGGACATGCCCAATATATATAATTCCATAAATAGAATTTGGAAGTGTGATGTGTACATAGCATTTCCCCTACCTCGTGAGATAGATTTTAATAGAAACGCTCGGCTTTAGTAAGCATATCAAATATAAAAATTCATGAGCATTCCAACCATATATATAGAGAAATCACTTGTAAATAGTAAAAGAAAAGATAGGTAGCATACCAGGGGAAGGGGAATGTGAAGGGTTTGGTTGTGGAGATCTGCCGCTCGGATCCCACGAGTGAATCGAAAGTTGCATCTACATGATAGCTATGAAATCCTCCATTTCCTGAACCACCAACATGATTACCATTATCCATCTCACTCTCTCTACAGAAGTGTGTGTGTGTATATATATATATATATATATATATCTGTATAGTATGTCACCATTATCCATCTCACTCTCTCTACAGAAGTGTGTGTGTGTGTGTATATATATATATATATATCTGTATAGTATGTCACTATTGGAAAGTAATAAGTGTCCATATATATAGCTACTAAATTTAAGAGAAAGGGGGGACATGTGGCACCAGGGCGGAGTGAACGAGAAGAAGGTATTCACTGGGATAAATATGATTTCACTATTGGGAAAATGAGCACTGACTGGAAACGATGTAACTATATACTAATACTTTAGCTCATTTCTCGCCCATTAAGGAAAAATAATAAATTGAAGGTATAAGTTACTAAGTTGCCTCTATTTTTTACATGTTTTCGATAATTCAGCTCTATTAAGAATTGGTAGCTCTTTAATATAACAATATAGTTGAATTTCTCCGATGACACTTTTTTTGAGACAACTTTTTTGTTGTTGAGGTGGCACATATTTTGGGATGAAGGGAGTATAGATTACTTATAGTTTAATTAACTTTTGTGTCATTTCTCTTTTTTTCTCTTTTCTCAACAATTTATAGTTCTAATCATATTTAAACTATCCCCATTCATTCAAATCATCAGAACACCGAAACAAGGTTACATTAACCCGATGAGTCAACTTTAACTTAAGAATCTCAAAATTTCCAAATAAGAACATAAAACTCATCCAAAAGTTTCGAGAATAAAATCAAACTTTCAACCAGAACAAATACCACCCTTCTGACCTAGTGGAATCATCAAAACTCGAAAATGACCTTTCTAACTTCAAATTGTTGACTAAAGTCAAACTATAGCTTTAACTTTTCCCGCATCTCGTCTAATGGGTCAAAATCAAACCAAAAGTTGTGGGACCCAAACAAACAGTACATCTAGACCAAAAAAAATTTTTTGGAGCTAACAAAACTATCGGAATTTCATTACAAGCTTGCTATCACCAAATGTTGGCTTTGGTCAACTATCTAATGCTTTCAACTTTCAAACACAAAAAGCCTTCGAAAACTCATCTAAATACCTCAGGACCTAAGCAAATAGTCCTACTACCCCCAAAGCCATGTCCCGGAGTTGATGGAACTGACGGAATTCCATTATGACACTCAGAACTCCAAATATTGACTAAAGTCAACCTTTCAACATTAAAACCTTCAAAAAACGAATCTTTTTCAAAACTCCCAACTTTTCACCCCGGTTCCCAAACCAACCATACCAATGGACCAAAAATGACTATGTGCAACTTTCAAAAAGGGTAAAATGGTAATTTTCTAGAAAATTCCAAAAATGACCTTTAGAGTAATTATACTTCTAGCACAATGCAAGTGGAAAATCTTCAATAGGTGAAGAAGACAGGGTGTATTAGCTTAAAAAAGCTTTTTATGGTCTTAAACAAGCTCCAAGAGCTTGGTATAGTAGGCTAGATATTCATCTTGTTTGTCTCAAGGCTTCGATGGAAGCCTAAATGAGCCTACTTTGTACTTCAAAAAGGAAAGTTGATGCGATGTGGATTTTGATAGACGATTTGATGACCACGGATGAAAATCCTCTTGTGGTTTAGGAAGTTGAAAATGAAATGCTTAAAGCTTTTGAGTTGTGTGATCAAGGAGAGAAGAATTTTTTTCCCTAGGAATGGAGATTTTTCAATTTTGTGAAGGAATTTTCTTTTTCTAAAAGAGGTACTGTTGAAAAAAGTTCAAGCTTAACAAGTGCAAACCTGTTGCAACTCTACTTCTAGTGAATAAAAAAAATGATGAAGGATGATGGCAAAGAGAGGGTAGATCCAATACTTTATAGAATTGTTATTGGAAGCCTATTCTATCTGGATGCTTCTAGGCTAGACATAATGTTTGATGTCAATTTGTTATTTGGATATATGAAAAGTCCCAGCGCTAAGCATTTTGGAGCCGTTAAAAGGGTGTTAAGGTACATTAGAGGGAGAATTGATTATGGAATTCGGTATAAAAGTGTGGAGAATGGAGATCTTCTTGGATACGCGGATAGTTAATGGAGTGGATTTTGGATGATTACAAAAGCGCATCCCGTTACTCATTTATGTTTGGTTCAGAATTTTCTTGGAGCACAAAGAAACAAGATATTGTAGCTCAATCTTCAGTAGCAGCCGAGTATGTGGCTGCTTGATATACTACAAATCAAGGAATTTGGTTGAGAGAGATCTTGTTTGAATGACTCAAACCCGAACATACGAAAAATGAAGAAGGCAATTTGTATCGGTTACCAAACGGAGGTTTAAGAACAAGATGTTGAATCATTCCTATAGAGGAAATAAATCAAGTGGTCAATATTTGGACACGTTTCCAAATTAGGAATGTCAAGGGTAAACTTGGTAATTGGTCCTGTAAGAAGAGCAATGAGGTGACGGAGAGTGATAGATACACCAATTGAAGGGGATATCAAGTCCTCTGTTGTTTTTCAAAGTGTTTGATCAAGTTTGAGGAAGTCTGCACCACTTATATCTCCATTCTTTCTATACGATGCTTTTCCTCACAATATCACGTGAAGGCAACCTCGTTAGAATGTCATCGACTACACTATAGAAAAGGTTGCTACGTACATCTGGGGGAGGTAAAAATTGTGTTTTTTTTCATTTGAAGGCATAAATTAAATGATTGGCAACAAGAATCTGCACAAAATAAATAATAAAACAATAAGGAATATAACTACCAGGATATTCAAGAAGTGAAACAGAGGGTAGACATGACCAATTTTTTCATAGCATAAGGGCAAATATATCATACACATACACACATATGTAAACAGCCAATTGAAGGGGCCAGCATTTGGCTCACTTAGTTCGAAAGACACGTTCCTAAACTTTGCAAATTAAGAACTATCCTAGATTAGGTAACATAGAAAAGATAGTCTAATTTCTTCATTGCTCATGAAGCATCAACAACAACTTAACACCTTCAGTACAGAAATTGATCACTCCTTACCCTTCTCCGTAGGAAACTCAACATCATTATCCATTGCACACTGAGAAGTGCATCCATTTGATGATTCCTCTTGCATATCACCATTTCCCATTGGTGGTGGATACCCCAAGTGGTGATGAGTCATAGGAAAATTAGGAGGCTGGTGACAGGGCGTAGCTGTATCAACCATTGGACACTTCAACAAAGACTCCCCTATCAAGGATCCACGCTCACCGCCATCATTCTCACGATAACGAAGCAAGTACAAAGGCAAGGGTTCAATGTAGTCATCAAAACCAAACTTGTTAATGACCCAATGCACGTCTTCATCAATGATGGTGTTCCGCTGCTCACGTTGGCAATGAGCGTTGGCTTCATATGTTACAAAGCATATGAACTCCGAGATACATTCATACATGGTCCGTTTGGCGTCATCGGATATCTTGGCATGGGGAGGATGGGTGCTATGCATGATTCTGGCCACGTTTGGTATGTATCGGTCTTGCTCCTGAATGATGATTTCAACAACTTCCTGGTTAAAATGAGCAGGCAGTTCTAGGCTCATCTCCGTATCTTAATTTCACACAACAAAAAAGCACCAGAGTGAAATTAAAAAGAAGTGTAGTCTATATCATCAAAATATTCGTCTAATTTCATCACAACTAGCTACGCTTTTATCGTCTAATTAAACATTATTAAATAACACTTGCTATTACCTACCCAAGTATTGAGGAAACTACAAAGCTAATGGTACACAGAAACATATGTTTCACTAATTATTATGGATATGAGAGTCGTACTGTAAGACAGCACTATGAATTTTGGCCAATATTCATGTGAACACCAAAAGCACATCAGTGTGAATACAGACTTAACATAAAACGCTTCATATTTAGTTTTCATCATCTATCTTATTTTGTCTACTCTTCAACTAACTCTGGCATATATCCAAACTTGCCTCGGATCAAAAGGCTCTTTCTGTTACCATTACCGTGATATACGAATAAGATAAAATTTTATTGTAACGGATACTACCCTGCCCACTGTTTTCATATACTTCATTTGTAGTACCAGTTGTTCTTACTGTTATATGCTATGCTTCTTAAACTTTGGATAAAGAAACACTTGCTAGATCTTAATTAACTTCTTAAAATGCTTATTTGTTCTGATTTTTAATTTATTGCAAAAGCAGAGAGCAAAAAAAATAAATTAACTCAAGTAAATTAGCTGACACTTATTTATAAAAATATTGGACATCTCCCCAAATTGTAACGGACACTTTAGGCAATTTTTATGCCATAATTAAAGCCTTTAATTTGTGTAATATAGCTAGCTAATTTTCAAACTTGCTAACGTTAGACTGTTTGATTCTTCCTCTCTCTTTTTAATATTCTTTTTAGAGCAGACACGTTAAAAAAGGGTAGAGAGGACATACAAAAGATTGCATGCATGCCACTTGTTTCCATTTTTTCTTTAAAGTTCCAAAAGAAAACCAGAAATGCCATGTCGATCACCATTACCATGAATTAATCAATTGATCTTTCATCTTTGTTGAACAAACAGCTAGCTTTGCAAATATATACATGGAAAAAAAATGCATATATGGTCCCTAGCTAATTAAAGACGGACATAGAGCAAGCCAAGAAATGTACACAAGTTGCAGATCTCCGTTTTTATTATCTTCCAAGGCTCAACAGAGCTAAAGAAAATGAAAAATTCAGAGGAATTAATGAAAATTATTAGCTAGCAGCCCAAATTAACTGTGTGCACAAAGCTTCACGAATATTCAACAACAACGAGGACATGCCCAGTAATCAGTATATATAATTCCATAAATAGAATCTGAAAATGCGATGTGTACATAGCCTTTCCCCTACCTTGTGAGATAGATTTTAATAGAAACGCTCGGCTGTATTAAGCATATCAAACATAAAAATTCATCGACATTCCAACCATACATATATATAGAGAAATCACTGTGCAATACATTTGTAAAAGTAAAAGAGAAGATAGGTAGCATACCATAGAAAGGGGAATGTGCAGGATTTGGTTGTGGAGATCTGCGATAGCTATGAAATCCTCCATTTCCTGAACAACCAACATGATTACCATTATCCATCTCACTCTCTCTCTATGTGTATAGTATGTGGCTATTGGCAACTAATAAGTGCCCATATACATAGCTACAAAATTTAAGAGAACGGGGGGACACATGGCACCAGGGCAGAGTGAACGAGAAGAAGGTATTTACTAGGATAAATATAATTTCGCTGTTGGGAAAATGAGCATTGACAAGAAACGACATAACTATATACTAAACTTCCTTTGTTCAAAATAAGTATCTCTTTAGTTCATTCATTCCCGTTAAGGAAAATAATAAATTGAAGTATAGTTTACTAAGTTAGCTCTATTTGTTAGATGCTTTTGATGATTGAAAAAGCATACTAATTTTGATCTAGAATTCCTACAAAGACACTTGTTTTGGAACAATGTTTTTTGCTCAAGTGGCACTTATTTTTGGGGCGAAAGGAGTATTAGTATTTAAAAAATTAGTATGCATTTTTCGACTATACTCTTATATTAAAGAGCTACTACTTTTTAATAGTGCTCAATTATTAAAAAAATCTAATAAATAGAGGCAACTTTGTAAACTATACCTCCAATTTATTATTTTCCTTAATGGACGTGAAATGAGCTAAAGTGATACTTATTTTGGGACAAAAAAAAGTAGAAGTATATAGTTATTTCGTTTCTGGTCAAAACTCATTTTCCCAATCATATTTATCCTGGTGAATACTTCTTTTCGTTCACTCCGCCCTGTGCCACGTGTCCCCCCTTGCTCTTAAATTTTGTAGCAATATATATGGGCACTTATTACTTGTCAAGAACCACATACATATATATATATATATATATATATATATATATATATATATATACATACACCCAAGAAGCTAGTGGATGTCATGTTATTGTTGCTCAGCTCACTCATCTTAGAAGAACTGAAGAAAAAACTTATGTCTTTGCCATCACAGATCCCTCAAGAAGAAGGGCTCTTGATACTACTATTATATTTGGAACTCTTGAGAAAAAGATAAGGTTCACCAGAATTTCTTTTTGTCATTCATATGGCATATTACAAAAGACTTGGACACATATCATTATATATTATTAAAAGTGGAAAGCTCCTAACCTCAGTTATATTACCATTTGTTATACCCCATTTTAACCAAGTCAAAATAGTGTACAATATATTAGTGATTCCTAAATTAATTAACTAACTAAATTAGTCGCCACCTAATTATTTATGGTGAATTAAGACACCTAAAATGGATTAAAGACGTTTAAAGTTAACTTCATTTTAAGGTCTACTAAACATAAGATTCTAGGTAAGGGTTCAACTAATATAAAGGAAAGATATTAAGCATCCTTTAAGATCCATTAAAAATGGTTAACCGACCAAACTTAATTAATTAATTAGGCTGAGTGTCAAAAAATGTGAAAGCTAAATCTCAAGGAACTTTAAATCATTGAGTGAAAAACACCTCTTTATGAAAAATTGTCTTGTTGAAAACGTGTGGAAGTAAAATATTTAGTAAACATTAAACTAGTTTATTGGATAACAAATGATGACTTGAATCTATTTAAATTTAATAAGAGAAGGAATTTTATCAAAATTTGAAGCATTGGTAGTAGTAAAAGAAGATCTAGTGAACTTAACTAAATTTAGAGGGAAAAGTTTAAGACTTGAATAAATTCAAGAACTTACAAGTTAAAGAATAATTTTTATAATAAAATCTGTAAATCTAAACTATAAAAAGAGTTGGGCAGTAAACGTTGTGGTTTATTTTTGACAAGAGTATATGAAAGGAAAGTGAAAAAAAATAAAGGCTTTCTTTTATGCAATAAAACGAAGTATTCGTAGTTACTGTATGAGGTCAAAGAAAATTTGTATATATCAGGGAACACACAATAGAGATGAAAACATTAATCACATCAACACAAGTAAATAGAACAAACTGAGAAAAATGAGGTAATTAATAGTTGTGCTCGACTTTTATAGAATGAAAGAATCTCATCCGTTATTCGACGTCTGAACAACGTAAAGGCAGAAAAAGGATACGTATGTGCGGACTCCATGTACAAGATATGCAAGCTTCATGCAACAACGTATCGTTGAATCCCATAGTGGGACTCTTCCGCTCCAACGTTCGTGCAAAACAGAGAAAAGAAAAGGGAATGAAAGTTACGAAAAAAACATATTCTCAAACAGTTAATAAAGGTGAAAAACAGAGCAAGTTGTACAAAAACTTGATTCATAAAAAGACTAACATATACATAAATAGAAAGTAATTTCGAAAATGGGTTTTTAAGTAACACATTTTAACAAACATAGTATTATACATATATATACATTAATGAATGCTAAGTGAAATTTAATAAAAGATACCTTTCCGTGAAAGTGGAAAGATAAAATTTTCAATTTTTTTAGTACTAAACTAAGTACGAATATATTCCTAACGTATGTATTTTCTAGTACTAAACTTAGTCAGTGATAGACCAAGATTTCTTGGCTGACGCGTAAGCATATGAGAACATAAAGTAGACCGTTCAAATTGAAAAATTAATCAAAATTTATAGCGTGATATATACATTAATCATAATTTCTAACAACAAAATAATCATCGACGATGAATGAATAAGAATAAGTTCAGATTTTCACCTTTTGTGGGATAGTGAACTGAAGGCGTTGTCAACCTCAAATCTAGAACTCGCTATTTCACAAAAAACAAGAGAAGATGAACAACCTTTGCTAAAGCCTAAACATGTATGAAATTATTCAAAAGCTAGGCAGCTATGACTCCTTTTTTTGTGTTCTTGTGAGTGTTCCAGCCTGTGAGATAGATGAAAAATGTCCAAAGTTTTATAAGGTGTCTCTTGCTAAAAGTTTAAGATGTATAGACGAATCTTAGGGTTTTTGGAGTGGGATTTCACCGTGATTTTGAATTCGTAGTCCTTTACGCAATTTTACGTTGGTCTGAAGCAGTATCAAGAGTCCTTCACGTGTCCATATTTCGTGACAACATGAGTGATATTAAAATTAGTCAAAATGGTATATTTATTGTGGATTTAGATAGTTTCGTGGGGTAATAGGACACCCGAAAAATTAAAGTATTTTTTAAAAAATTCGAGACAACTTTAGTAGTGACTTTATGTCTTTTCTCTATTTTAATGGTCCTCATAATCACTCTAAGCTTTTAACCTTCCATTATTTAAGATGAGAAGCCCAAAATTCAATATCATAATTATTCAAACCTTTCATAGTTTTAATAATTTTGAAAGAATAATTTTAGAGTCACTATAAATATCTCTCGTGTTTCTTTTCCTTTCACTAACGTCTCATTTGTATTTCAATTTTCATTGTTTTTATTAATGATTATTTTTGGTGCTTATGAGTTATAATTTTCTTTGACAACATTATCTTCATAATCTCTTATTCCCCATCATCTTCAGTTTCAGGTTCTTGATGAAACATAATAAATGGTACCTCATTCATTCATATTTTTAGGTTTCATGGTTGTACTAGCAACTATATAATATTTTTATATGCGGCATTGTATTTCCATTTTATGCTATGCGACAATTACTATACAGTCATCCCCCTTTTTTAATTTCTAATATTTTTAGTTATATATGCAAACACTTGTATATATTCGAGTATATATTTATCTTTAAATTAAAGTACTATATATGTCAGTAAAGTAGAGCATCAAGCTTGTAAGATTTTACGCTTAACTTGCAAGTGTTACTTTTTTTTCTATATGATTGTTTTGTATTTATAGCACAAAGAGTCCAATAATATATGCACCATTTAAAATTTGTACTAAATATTTTAAAATAAGCATGCAACGTACATTCTCAAAACTAGCTAGTAGTTATATAAGCTTTTCAAAAGTTAGTAGAGACCTTACCTATCCAACCACTATTGACTTTCTTACAATATACATTCCATAAAATAAGGACTACCTTTCCGTTACAAACTAACATAATATTTCAAAAGGAACCATTAAAAGAAGACTATCTAGAAATATCTCATTTTCAAACAAAAGTGGTACCTTTTGATGAAAAAAACTCCTCGTTTCAGAGGACCATACTAAGGCAAATATTTATAGACCCCTCAATTCATGTTGAAGTAATCATCTAAATTTGTATATAAAATACTTCTGAGAGAAATCTATGTGCTAGAAGTAAGAAATCTTGCGATCTGTGCAAGTCTATTATTTTTGAATTACCAACTGACACGCTAAATAGAATACTAGATCTCATGCCCTACAAATATGCTGCAAGAGTTAGCATCTTATCAAAAAAATTGGACTTAGTTATGGTCTACACAACCTAACCTTGTGTTTGATCCCTTGATTTTTCAGTATGTATCTTATATCCCTTGATTTTTCATATGCTTCGTAATATGAGAAGCCAATGTGAGCAATGGAACATCATCACCATTGAAGACGTGCATTGGGTCATGAGCAAGTTTCGTTTTGATGGCTACATTGAACCCTTGACTTTGTACTTGCCTCATTATCATGAGAATGATGGTGGTGAGCATGGATCCCTGAGAGAGAAGTCTTTTTTGAAGAGTCCAATGGTTGATGCCGATTTAGGATGCAGCATCATGCCCTATCACCTGCCTCCTAATTTTCCAATTGCTTATCACCACTGTGTGTATCCACCACCAATGGAAAATGGTGACATGCATGGGGATGCATCAAATGGAAGCACTTCGCAATGTGCAGTGGATAGTGATGTTGAATTTCCTGCGGAGGGGGTTAAGGAGTGATCAATTTCTCTACTGAAGGAATTAAGTTGTTGTTGAAACTTCAAGAGCAATAAAAAAAGTAGACTATTTTTTCTATGTTGCCTAATGTAGGATAGTTCTTAATTTGTGAAGTTTAGGAATGTGTCTTTCGAACTAAGTGAGACAATTAGTGGCCCCTTCAATTGGATGCTTACTTATGTGTGTGTGATGGAAGCGATCAACCACTTGAACAAGTGTCACCTGTCATTATTTTGATCTCCACAACCAACCCCTACACATTCCCCTTTCCCTGGTATGCTACCTAGCTTCTCTTTTACTTTTACAAATGCATTGCACAGTCTATATATATCAGAATAAGGACCAGTGACGCTTGTTCAAGTGGTTGAGCACTACCACACACACATACACATACATATACACACATAAACAAACAGACAATTGGACGGACCACCCTTTGGCTCACTCAGTTTGAAAGACACATTCCTAAACTTTGCAATTAAGAAATATACTAGATTAGGTAACATAGAAAAGATAACCTACTTTCTTCACTACTCTTAAAGTTTCAAAAATGGGTTAATTCCTTCAATAGAGAAATTGATCACTCCTTATCGTCCTCCGTAGGAGACTCAGCGTCACTATCCATTACACACTAATATCACTATCCATTACACACTGAGAAGTGCTTCCATTTGATGCACCCCCTACATATCACCATTTCCCATTGGTGGTGGATACACAAAGTGGTGATAAGCCATAGGAAAATTACAAGGCAGGTGATAGGGCGTGATGTTGCAGCCTGAAGCTGCATCAACCATTGGACGCTTCAACAAAAACTCCTCTATCAGGGATCCATGCTCGCCACCACCATCCTCACGATAGTGAGGCAAGGGTTCAATGTAGTCATCAAAACCAAACTTGCTAATGACCCAATGGACGTCTTCAACGGTGATGGTATTCCGCTGTTCATGTTAGCAACGAGCGTCGGCTTCACATGTTATTAAGCATATGAACACAGAGATACATTCGTGCATAGTCCGTTTGGTGTCATCGGATATCTTGGCATGTGGAGAAAGGGTCCTATGCGTGATTCTACCCACGTCTGGCATGAATCGGTCTTGCTCCTCAATGATGCATCCTACAACTGCCTGGTTGAGATGTGCATATTTCATTACCTATTTAATCACTATTGACTTTCTTACAAAACATATTCCATAAAACAAGGACTACCTTTCCAAACTAAACATAATATTTAAAAAGAAACAGCTAAACAAAAGACTATCTAGAAATATCTCATTTTCTAACACTCTACGAGATTTTTCTTGGATACTCCCAACTTAGCCCTTAGAACTTCAAATTTCCCCTTAAGAAAAGCCTTGGTCATGATGTTTGCAATCTGCTGATCTGAGCTGCAATGAACAAGTTTAACTTCATCATCATTCTCTGCTTGCCTGATAGCATGTAACTTCACATTTATATGCTTGTTACGACCATGTTGCATTGGATTTTTGGCCATAGATATTGTTGACTTGTTGTCAACCTTAATGACAGTAGCTTCAATGTCATTTTGCTCCAGATCACGTAGAATCATTCTTAACTATAATATTTAAAAATTAGTATGTTTTTTTACAATACTCTTATATTAAATAGCTACTACTTTTTAATAGTGCTCAATTGTCAAAAACATCTAATAAATAAAGGCAACTTAGTAAACTGTACCGTCAAATTTTTATTTTCCTTAATGGGCATGAAATGAGCTGAAGTGATACCTATTTTGGGATAAAGTAAGTAGTAATATATAGTTGTGTCATTTCAGGTCAATACTCATTTTCCCAACTGTGAAATCATATCTATCCCCGTGCATACCTTCTTCTTGTTCACTCCACCCTAGTCCCACGTGTTCCCCTGCTCTTAAATTTTGTAGCAATATATATGGACACTTATTACTTGACAAGAACCACATACTATACATAGAAGTGTGATGTGTATAGTATGTGGCTCTTGGAAAGCAATAAGTTCCCATATATATAGCTACAAAATTTAAGAGAAAGAGGGGACATGTGGCACCAAGGCGGAGTGAACAAGAAGCAGGTATTCACCAGGATAAATATGATTTCACAGTTGAAAAAATGAGCATTGACCAGAAACAACATAACTATATACTACTACTTCTTCCGTTCCAAAATAAGTATCATTTTAGCTCATTTCACACACATTAAGGAAAATAATAAATTGAAGGGGTAGTTCACTAAATTACCACTATTTATTAGATGTTTTTTTTAAAAAATAATTGAGTGCTATTAAGAAGTAGTAGTTCTTTAATACAAGAGTATAGTTGAAAAAACATACTATTTTTTGTCCTGAATTCATATGATGACACTTGTGTTGGAACAAAAAAAATTTTGCCTAAACTCTGAAGTGACATTATGTCGGGATGGAGGGAGTACGTCTTACTTAAAATTTAATTCAGCCATTTGGCCATTTCCCTTTTACTTTTCTCCTTTTTCAACAATTTATAGATCCAATCCTATTCAAACTGGCCCCATTCATTCAAATTCATTTTTATGAAAGAATTCCTTATTTCAGAATTCTATAATAAGACAATTATTTATGTGAGTCGATGTGCTAGAAGAAAGTTATCTAGTTATTTGAGCAAGTCTATTATTTGTGAATTACCAACTAGCATACTACACAAAATACTAGATCTCATGCCCATCAAATATATGCTGCAAGAGTTAACATCTTATCAAAAAAATTGGATGCAGTTACGGCCTACACAACCTAACATGTGTTTGATCCTTAGTTTTTTCAGTATGTATCTAATATTGAGGATTCTGCTTCGAGCATTATCCATAAAATTCTCATGAAACAAATTGGACCTATACTGGGATTTCATCTTATCTCCAAGACACATTTTAGCACAGTCAGATCCCCCCAATCTTGTTAGCCTTCAGTTAGAGCATTCAACAATTAACAGCTCTGCTGTAGGATCAATAAACACTACTCTTATTATGCCAATACCAGTGTTTTGGACGGCGAGAGGCGACAAGGGTCTGCCTCGCCACGCGGCGAGGCGAGTGGCGAGGCGCTCGCCTTTTTGAATGGCAGCGCCAATTAATACAAAAAATTAAAAATATTTAATTGCATATATAAATATCCAAAATCTCAATAACAATAACATATATTAGCAAATATTTCAATTCAAAAACATTTTTTTTTAATTCAAACTTGGGCATAACCCATTTATTACTGAATTTCAATTCAAAAACATAATCCTAATGAGGTAAGAGATTTAGGTTAATGAGTATAAATAAGCCAAATATTTTATTTTATTTTAAAATGTAGGCAGTGGGCAGTGGCTTCAGTTCTTCAGAAATTACACTTCACAATAAAAAACAGAGGGACTGAGAGAGTACTAAAAACAGAGCAAAAGAAGAGAAGAGATTGATTTGAGAAAAGAAGAGAAGAGAGATTCGAGAAAAGAAGAGAAGAGAGAAGTCACGACTCACGTAAGAGAAGAGAGAACTCGCAGCAGCAGTCGTCGCGAACTCGCAGCAGCAGCAGTAGTCACGACTCGCGACTTCAAGTTTCCAGTCGAACTCGCAGCAGCAGCAGTCATCGCGAACTCTAATTCTAGTTGAGGTATTGATTTCAAGTTTTCAGTCGCGAAATGAGAAGGAGCAGTTGCGACATCAAGTTTGAAAAAAATACCCAAAAAAACCCTAATTTGGCTTTTAATTATTAAAATTCAGACTTTTAAAAAAAATATCAAAAAGGCGATGCCTATTGCATCGCCATTCCACATCACCGAGTCGCCTTGGCTCGCCTGTTTGACCTCGCCACACCTCGCTGGAAATAGGCGCAGACCCCTCGCCACGCCACGCCTCGTCGCCAAAGGCAAAAGGCGCTCGCCTTTAAGAACACTGGCAAATACTTGACACTTTGGAGTTGAAATATTGTGTTGATGTTAATCGTGTTATGGTTTCTCCAAAGCTTGTAAACTTGTCAATCCATACCACCTATACAAATAAATTTAAGTGTTTTTAAGTGAACCCAATAGTTGATTGGGTTAAGCACCTCTGCTTGGATGGCTCATCCCTAAGGATGAAAAAAAAATCTCTGCTTGTGAACTAACTATCTGGTCGGTATCTATACCAGATAGGCTTGATGTATCACTTGACTTTCAAAGCCAAAGAATTTGTGACGTTTAAGATTTCTGTTAAATGTATCACCTGTGCACTTTGCAGTGGAATTTTCTAAACCTTATATATATCTCTCTGTGTGTGTGTGTATAGTATATATATGCTCACACAGGCGCGGTACTTTACTCTTCTGGTAAGACTACAATACACGCTGTGTGGATTAGGCACATGTCAGGGGTTTGAATCTTGTGCTGCGTATAGAGGCTTCGTATTTTGAAGAATTTTAACTTATGCCCTGGCCCTCTGGATTTCTTGTTTATAAAATGTTTACGTATAATTGTATATATATATATATATATCAGCTTCACTAATTTTTGAAACATTGACCGCATAATACAATATCATTCTTGTAAGATTAAATATTATAAGGATCTTGAACACGATAATCTTACATAGAGATCGTTAGGAGGCACATACCTGATGAAGAAGACATCATCACAGAGAGAAGCGGAAGCGTTAGTCGTAAATTGGTTTCTATCTCCTTGCCCTAACTTTATGTTACCACAACCGTCAGCGATGGAATTAATGTAGTGAATATGTGGTAACCCTCTGGTTGGTCCATATAAACATCCTCCTCGAGGTCTCCATTAAGAAAGGCAGTTTTCACATCCATTTGATGTAACTCTAAATCATAATGAGCTACCAAAGCCAAAACAATTCTTAATGAGTCTTTCTTTGAGACCGGTGAAAGGGTCTCTTTATAATCAATGCCTCCTTTTTGAGTGTATCCTTTGGCAACAAGTCTGGCTTTATATCGTTCAATATTACCATTAGAATCGCGTTTGGTCTTGAAGACCCATCTACATCCGATTCTTTTAGAACTTTCTGGTAATTGAACAAGATCCCATACTTTGTTGTGTTCCATGGATTTTAACTCTTCATTCATGGCATTAATCCATTTATCAGACTCAGTGCTTTCTATGGCCTGTGAAAATGAAATCGGATCTTTATTAATTCCAATGTCAAAATCTAACTCTTGCAAATAAATCACATAATCATCGAAAATGGCCGATTTTCTTTCTCTTTGAGATTTTCTTAATGGCACTGTTTGTGGTTCATTTGCGTCAGATATTTGTGGGTTAGTTCCTTCTTGAAGTGTTTCACCCAAATATTGTTCGACATTGTTAAAGTGTTCTTCAACAAGAGGAACAATATTTGTTATTGGTATGGAAGTAGGTACATTTATAGGTAATGGAATATTTACCCTTACCTCATTAATTTCCATACTTTGTCGTTCAACACTCCCACTAACTTCACCATTCTCAATGAATTTTGCATTACGGTTTCATCAATTCTCGAACTATGATTTGGACAGTAAAACCTATACCCTTTAGATTTCTCTGGATAACCAATAAACTAACCACTTACCATTCGAGAATCTAATTTCTTTTCATGTGGATTATAAACTCTAGCTTCTGCTTGACAACCCCAAACATGCAGGTGTCTTAAACTAGGCTTCCTTCCCGTCCACAGTTCAAAAGGGGTCTTTGGAACTGCCTTACTAGGAATCCTGTTTAATAAATATACAGCAGTTTTAAGAGCATAAATCCACAATGATTTGGGTAATGAGGAATTACTCATCATACTCCTAACCATATCCATAAGTGTTTGATTACGCCTTTCTGCAACACCATTTTGTTGAGGTGTTCCTGGCATAGTATACTATGCACATATGCCATGTTCCTCAAGGAATTTTGCAAATGGACCTGGACATTGTCCTGACTCGTTATACTTTCCATAATATTCACCACCTCTATCTGACCTAATGATTTTCACTTTTCTATCTAATTGTCTTTCAACCTCATTAACGTACACTTTGAGAGCGTCCGCTGCTTGAGATTTTTCTTTCAACAAATAGATAAATCCATAACGTGAAAAATCATCGATAAAGGTGATAAAATATTTTTCTCCACCAAAAGATGGAACATCAAAGGGTCCGCAAATATCAGTGTGTATAATTTCAAGAAGCTGAGTGCTCCTTGTGGCACCTTTCTTGGTATGTTTGGTTTGCTTTCCTTTAATGCAATCCAAACATATATCAAGATAAGCAAAATTCAAATTCGGAAGAATTTCATTCTTTACTAATCTTTTTAATCGTTCTTTGGATACATGACCCAAACGTTTATGCCACAAATAAGCAAAACTTTCATTTAGTGAACTACGCTTAATTCCAATATTTTGATGAATAGTAAGCAGAGATTCAGAAAAATTATTATCGAGTTTCAATCTATATAAACCATCAATAAGAACACCAGAACCATAAAAAATAGTATTCTTATATAAATTGAAACTTCCATGTCCAAACTTAAAATCAAATCCAGTAACATCAAGTCTTGAAAGGGAAATCAAATTTCTAAAAACTGAAGGAACATAAAGAGTCTGTAATAGATCAAGGTGATGTCTAGTCTCCAAGATCAATCGATAAGTCCCTATGCCTTCAATTTGAGCCTTCATGCGATTTCCCATGAACACAAAATCCTTATTTGGATTTGTATTTTGGATCGTAGTGAATCCCTGCAACATAGTGGATACATAAGTAGTTGCACCAGAATCAAGCCACTAAGTATTATTAGGAACTTCTACTAAATTTGATTCGAAACATACAAAAGCACTAAATGTACCTTTCTTTTCAAACCAAGCTATATGTTTCAGGCAATCTTTCTGATAGTGTCCTTCCTTTCTACAGAAACGACACACATCAACCTTGAGTTCCTTATGAGCATCCTGTGGAACTTTAGCAGGTGCTTTCTTTTTCTTAAACTTGTTGGCCTTCACTTTAAGTCCTTTACCAGCTCCTTGACCTATGAGGTTAATGGAATGACCTCCTTGTTTCTTAAGTCTTGACTCTTCTTGAGTAAGCATACTGGACAATTCACTGATATCCCACTTATCCTTAATAGTGTTATAGTTAATTTGGAATGGTCCATACTCAAGAGGCAATGAGTTCAGAATGAACTGAACTAAGAAGGTGTCATCCACTTTCATCCCCAAGGTCCTAAGTCTTGTTGTAATGTTAGTCATCTCGATGATATGATTTTGCATACTACACGACCCATCAAACTTCATGGTCATGAGTTCAGCCATTAGTGTACCAGCGAGAGACTTATCAGCAGAACGAAAACGTTCTTCCACAAACTTTAGGTATTCCCTGGCACTTTCTGTTTATGGAATAGTACTCTTAATGTTGTTAGCAACAGTCATTCGCATGAACATAAGGCTTAATCTGTTAGAGCGTTCCCATGATTTATGAAAAGACTTATCATCCTCACTGCTCTTATCAGTAATGGCAGTAAGTTTGTCATTTAGCAGAGCCAAGTCAAGGTCCATGTAACATCCGTCAATTTGAAATAGCTATGAAGAAGCTTGAAATTGGAAGTAGCCATTTTTTTGGAAAAATACTGAATCTGGAAAAATTTGGTTAAGTGTGGAAATCAGTGATTTTTGGCCAACTTTGAGCAGTCGTAACTCCTAGATCACGATGAGTTAGGAGTAGTTCCAGTTATGGTTGCGAAGCTTATGGAATGATCTTTCCAACGCCACTGAGATTGCTCGATTTCGAGTTCGTATGAGCGAGTTATGGCCATTGAAAGTTGGGCAATTGGCAGGGAATCCGTCCGGAAAATTTTAAGGGCGTTTTGGTCTTTTCCCTAGCCATTTCTTTTGAGGTTATATTGTGTGTTAGGCTGATTTCTGGATCATTTTTATCCTTTTTTAAAAGAGAAAGAGTTAGGGTTCTTGAGAGAAGAAGAGGAGAAGAAGAGGAGAAGAAGAGGAGAAAGGAGATCAACAAGTTCCGTCGTGGATTTTCGTCGGGGGTGATCCCTATCAAGGTATGTGAGTTCTTGTGTGGTCTGATCCTTTCCCCCACACACCAAGTTCATTTTTTTTATGATTTGAGAAAAGATTGGATTGTTGTTGAAGTTGTTGAAGTTGTTAGTTGTTGTTGATGTTGTTAGTTGTTGTTGAAGCTATTGTTGGTTGTGGGACATGATTGGATTGTGTATTTGAGTTGTAAATTATTGTATGTTGGGAGATTGATGATCCTTAGTGTTTGGGGTTAAATCCATTGAAGTAAGGGTGGTTTAGAGTTGAAGAAAAGAGGGAGAAAAGTCGGTTTTTTTCTGGGGAAAGGGCTGGCAACTGGGCAGAATGCAGAGTGCCCAGCAGCCCCTGTTGAAGCTGGCCAGCAGTCCCATTTGTATTTTATTTTGTTCCTAGGTATTATACCTATGTTTCCTAGTTGTTTCCAACACTCCAAGGTACTTCTAAAAGTCAAGAACTCATCCGTAACATATGAGCAATCACCTTGAATCCAAATTCCATTTTAAGGAGAGTTAGTTAGAAGTCAAGTGAAGTTAGAAATTAAGAGTTAAGCTTAGAAGTTAAGCAAGTCAAGCTAGTTGTAAAGTGGTTCAAGAGTCTTTATTGAACGTTTTAACTTTATTTTTAGACTCAAGTGTCAAGTTAAGCAAAGAGCTTAGAGTTTCAAGTTGAGCTCATTTTCTCAAAGTTATTAGGGAACTATGTATTCCCAAAGAAGTTTTAAAGAAGTGTTTTTACATTTAAACAAGGTTGGAAACTGAAATTTCCAAAGAGCCTTCGGGATAGTTTTTTTTGAGTAATTATCTCATGTCAGCAGGAAGAAATGTGTTTTAAAAACATAAGAGCCAGTACATTTTTGGGAGTAGTATCGAGCACCGAATTGGGGGAACGTTCAAAGAACCCACAGCCCCCATAGAACCATGTTAGCCACCATGGGTAGAAAAGGATCATGCTCTTTAGATGAATCCTTTTCATATTAGACTAGTGGATCCATTAGGCAGTTCAGGTCTTATACCTTTGGCCGGGTATAGGATGCTCTGGCAGCGTGAGGTTGATCGCTGTATCATCACTTTAGCTCTTATGTGATGGTTGTCGGTTAGAGAAACTCCCACAGCAGTTCTTGTATTTTTATACACGGAAATTATTGTATTTTATATACATCAGTTCGATTGTATTTCTATATACATCTCAGGCTTATTGTATCCTTGTATACACACAGAGTTTATAGCATGTTTTAAACAGTCTTTCTTTATATCACGCTTGTTTTAAATTGCCTTATATTGAAAGAAGTCAGTCAGGTTGAGTTGAGTTGAACAGGGTAAACTTTTCAGTTTCTTTCAAATTTCCTTCTAGCCTTTGTTGCTTAGTTTTCCAGCTCACATACTAGTACCTTCCATGTACTGAGGCCAGTTGGCCTGCATCGTCTTATGATGCAGATACAGGTACCCCGGATCAGCATCCTGCACGTCGTTGATCCAGCTGAGCACTCCAGAGTCAGTGGTGAGCCTCCTTGCATTCCGGAGGACTCAATTATTTTGTGTTCTTAGTTTTTGTTTTGTTAGGATGTTGCGGGGTCTGTCCCAACATCCATCTCAGTATTTAGAGGCTTCATAGACAGTCAGTTAGTTTGGAGTCTCTCATGCATGTATATATTTAAATATCCTATTTTGAGACTCGAGATGCCTTGTTGGCAAATTACTTTCAGTTGAGTTGTTTTATAACTTTTCATTGCATTGAGTTATCCTGTTGAGTTAAGTTTCCGCTGAGTTAAGAAAGCCAGGCCAAGGGTTCGCTTGGGGGCCAGCGATGGTCTTCAAGTGCCGGTCACGTCTGGGGTGTAGGCTCGGGGCGTGACAAACTTGGTATCAGAGCACAGAGTTCAAGAGTCCTAGGGAGTCTATGAAGCCGTGTTTGTAGAGTCCTAGTTATCGGTGTGAAGCGCGCCACATCTATAATTGGGAGGCTGCAACATTTAGGAAGATTTCTCATATCTTTCACACTCATTTCATGCGTTAGAGTTGACCTCTAAAAAGTTCCTTTTTAATCCGTGCTTGCGCGTGTTTTCAGATAATCATGCCTCCACGAAGAGTTGGTAGAGGGCGTCTTCCTAGACGTTATGTTGATGAGCAAGAGTTACCTTATTCCCCGGGAGTGCAAGATCAAGGGGAAGTTTCTAATGCCGAGTTTAGAGAGGCAATTAGAATTCTGAGTCAAGCTGTGACTAATCAAATTGGTCAGCAAAGAGGAGCTCGACATGAAGGAGCTGACACTTCAAGGATTCGTGAGTTCTTAGGGATGAATCCTCCGAGTTTCATGGGTTCAAGTACTACTGAGGATCCAGAGAACTTCACTGAGGAGTTGAAGAAGATTTTTGATGTGATGCATGTAGCAGATATTGAGCGGGTTGAACTAGCTGCATATCAATTGAAGGATGTTGCTAGAACTTGGTTCAACCAGTGGAAAAGAAGTAGAGCTGAGAATGCACCACCTGCGAGTTGGGCTGATTTTGAGGAAGCTTTCTTAGGGCATTTCTTTCCTCGAGAGTTAAGAGAGGCCAAGGTACGTGAGTTCCTCACACTTAAGCAGGATTCTTTGAGTGTTCATGAGTACAGTTTGAAGTTCACACAATTATCCCGCTATGCTCCGGAGATGGTTGCGGACATGAGGAATAGAATGAGTTTGTTTGTTGCTGGGTTGTCTCGGTTGTCAAGCAAGGAAGGTAGGGCTGCAATGCTTATCGGGGACATGGACATATCAAGGTTGATGGTTTATGTGCAGCAGGTTGAGGAAGAGAAGCTGAGGGACAGAGAAGAGTTTAGAAATAAGAGAGCAAAGACCGGGAACGAGTCCGGGCAGCAGAGAGGTAATTCAAATCGTTCCTCCTTTCAGCAAAGGCAAAAGGGACCTGCTCCATCATCTGTTAGAGCACCTGCACCCAGATACAGAGGTGAATTTAATGTTCAGAATTCGAAGGACTTCAGGGCTAGACCAGCACAATCTTCGGGTAGTGTGGCGCAAGGGAGTAGTAAGCCTCCTGCCTGCGCCAAGTGTGGAAGGAACCACTTAGGTATTTGTCGAGAGGGCTCCGTTGGTTGTTTCAAGTGTGGTCAGAATGGACATTTCATGCGAGAGTGTCCAAAGAATAGGCAGGGTAATGGGGGAAATAAAGCACAGTCTTCTTCAGTTGTTCTCCCAGACAGGACGACACCTAGAGGAGCTACTTCTGGTACCAGTGGAGGAGCAAACCGCCTTTATGCAATCACCAGTCGCCATGAGCAAGAGAATTCTCCAAATATTGTCACTGGTATGATTAAAGTCTTTGCTTTTAATGTGTATGCTTTGCTAGACCCAGGAGCAAGTTTATCTTTTGTAACTCCTTATGTTGCAAATAAGTTTGAGGTTCTTCCTGAAAGACTTTGTGAACCCTTTTGTGTTTCTACACCTGTTGGGGAATCTATTCTAGCAGAAAGAGTCTATCGTGATTGTCCTGTTTCCATCAGTCACAAGAGCACCATGGCTGATTTGGTTGAGTTAGACATGATAGATTTCGATGTCATTCTAGGTATGGATTGGCTTCATGCTTGTTATGCATCGATAGACTGTAGAACTCGAGTGGTCAAGTTTCAGTTTCCGAATGAGCCAGTCTTAGAGTGGAGTAGTAGTTCAGTAGTGCCTAAGGGTCTATTCATTTCGTACCTTAAGGCGAAAAAGTTAGTTTCGAAGGGTTGTATCTATCACTTAGTCCGAGTTCATGACTCTAGTGTTGAGATACCTCATTTCCAGTCAGTTCCTATAGTAAGAGAGTTTCCAGAAGTTTTTCCTGATGATCTACCCGGAATTCCTCCTGAGAGAGAAATAGATTTCGGCATAGATCTCATTCCAGATACTCGTCCTATCTCTATTCCGCCATATAGAATGGCACCAGCAGAGTTGAAAGAGTTGAAAGAGCAGTTGAAAGATCTCCTAGATAAGGGTTTCATTCGACCAAGTGTCTCGCCTTGGGGAGCTCCGGTCTTGTTTGTGAGAAAGAAAGATGGTTCCCTTAGAATGTGTATAGACTACCGCCAGTTGAATAAGGTTACCATCAAGAACAAGTACCCTCTTCCGAGGATTGATGATCTTTTCGATCAGCTTCAGGGTGCCACTTGTTTTTCAAAGATTGACCTCCGATCAGGCTATCATCAGTTAAGGGTAAGGGAATGTGATATCCCAAAGACAGCTTTCAGAATCAGGTATGGTCATTATGAGTTTTTAGTCATGTCCTTTGGTTTGACCAATGCACCGGCAGCTTTCATGGACTTGATGAATAGAGTCTTCAAACCTTATTTAGATATGTTTGTTATTGTCTTTATTGATGACATACTAATCTATTCAAGGAATGAAGAAGATCATGCTAGCCATCTCAGAATAGTTCTTCAAACTTTGAAAGATAAAGAGTTGTATGCCAAGTTCTCTAAATGTGAGTTTTGTCTTAAGTCAGTGGCGTTCCTAGGCCACATTGTGTCCGGTGATGGAATTAAAGTTGATACTCGAAAAATTGAGGCAGTGCAGAATTGGCCTAGACCCACATCTCCAACTGAAATTAGGAGTTTCTTGGGTTTGGCTGGCTATTATAGAAGGTTTGTTGAAGGGTTCTCGACTATTGCATCTCCTTTGACAAAGTTGACTCAGAAGACGGTGAAATTTCAATGGTCTGAAGCTTGTGAGAAAAGCTTTCAGGACTTGAAAAAGAGATTGATTACAACTCCAGTTTTGACGCTACCAGAAGGTACTCAAGGTTTTGTGGTGTATTGTGATGCATCTAGAGTTGGTTTGGGTTGTGTCTTAATGCAGAATGGCAAAGTTATAGCTTATGCCTCCAGACAGTTGAAGGTTCATGAGAAGAACTACCCAACCCATGATTTAGAGCTAGCTGCTGTAGTATTTGCTTTGAAGATATGGCATCATTACTTGTATGGTGTGCATGTCGACATATTCACTGATCACAAGAGCCTTCAATATGTGCTTACTCAGAGGGAGCTTAATCTCAGACAGAGGAGGTGGTTAGAGTTACTCAAGGATTATGACCTGAGTATTCTTTACCACCCAGGTAAGGCTAATGTTGTTGCTGATTCTTTGAGCAGGTTGTCTATGGGTAGCACCGCCCATATTGGAGAAGGGAGGAGAGAGTTAGCAAAAGATGTGCACAGATTGGCATGCTTGGGAGTCAGATTTATAGATTCCGCAGAAGGAGGGATAGCAGTGACGAGCAGGGCCGAGTCATCATTAATGTCAGAAGTGAAAGAGAAGCAAGATCAAGATCCCATTTTGCTTGAGTTGAAGGCAAATGTTCAAAAGCAAAGAGTATTAGCTTTTGAACAAGGGGGAGATGGTGTTTTGAGATTTCAAGGTAGATTGTGCGTACCTATGGTAGATGGACTCCAAGAGAGGATTATGGCGGAAGCTCACAGCTCCAGATATTCTATTCATCCGGGTTCCACCAAGATGTATCGTGATTTGCGTGAAATTTATTGGTGGAATGGCATGAAGAAGGGCATTGCTGAGTTTGTTGCTAAGTGTCCAAATTGCCAACAAGTGAAAGTTGAACACCAAAGGCCCGGTGGTTTGGCTCAGAGGATAGAACTTCTAGAGTGGAAGTGGGAGATGATCAATATGGATTTCATCACAGGGTTGCCAAGGTCTCGCAGACAGCATGATTCTATTTGGGTGATTGTCGACAGAATGACAAAGTCAGCTCATTTTCTACCGGTAAAGACTACCCTTTCAGCAGAAAATTATGCCAAGTTGTATATTCGAGAGATAGTGAGACTTCATGGAGTCCCAATCTCCATTATTTCAGATAGAGGTGCACAGTTTACTGCACAGTTCTGGAAATCTTTTCAGAAAGGCTTGGGTTCAAATGTGAACTTAAGTACTGCCTTTCATCCTCAGACTGATGGGCAAGCAGAGCGCACTATTCAGACTTTAGAAGATATGCTGAGAGCTTGTGTGATCGATTTCAAAGGTAATTGGGATGATCACCTACCTCTCATTGAGTTTGCCTACAACAACAGTTATCACTCTAGCATCCAGATGGCTCCATGTGAAGCTCTTTATGGGAGAAGATGTAGGTCTCCTATTGGATGGTTTGAAGTGGGTGAAGCACAGTTGATAGGACCAGATTTAGTTCACCAAGCTATGGAGAAGGTGAAAGTGATTCAAGAGAGGTTGAAAACGGCACAGAGTCGTCAGAAATCCTACACTGATGTTAGGAGAAGGGCGTTAGAGTTTGAAGTAGATGATTGGGTATATTTGAAGGTTTCACCCATGAAGGGGGTTATGAGGTTTGGTAAGAAAGGGAAACTTAACCCCCGATATATTGGACCTTATCGCATAGTCAAGAGAGTTGGCAATGTAGCTTATGAGTTGGAGCTACCACAGGAGTTAGCAGCGGTCCATCCGGTATTTCATATCTCCATGTTGAAGAAGTGCATAGGCGATCCTTCATTGATTCTACCGACTGAAAGTATCGAGATCAAGGATAACTTATCTTATGAGGAGATTCCTGTTCAAATTTTAGATCGGCAAGTTCGAAGGTTGAGAACAAAGGATGTAGCCTCAGTCAAGGTCCTTTGGAGGAACCAATTTGTTGAGGAAGCTACTTGGGAAGCCGAAGAAGATATGAAGAAGAGATATCCATATCTCTTTGAATCCGCAGATCAAGGTATTAATTTCCTTCTTAGTGCTCTTTAAATTATAGTGGGCATATTGTTGTTGTTGTTGTTGTTGCATAGTTGCTTGTTGGGTGTTTGAGTTGTTGTTGTTGCATAGTTGCTTGTTGGGTGTTTGAGTTGTTGTTGCACCCTTAGCTTAGTAAGAAGCACCTCATTCGAGGACGAATGTTCCCAAGGGGGAGATATTGTAACATCCGTCAATTTGAAATAGCTATGAAGAAGCTTGAAATTGGAAGTAGCCATTTTTTTGGAAAAATAATGAATCTGGAAAAATTTGGTTAAGTGTGGAAATCAGTGATTTTTGGCCAACTTTGAGCAGTCGTAACTCCTAGATTACGATGAGTTAGGAGTAGTTCCAGTTATGGTTGCGAAGCTTGTGAAATGATCTTTCCAACGCCACTGAGATTGCTCGATTTCGAGTTCGTATGAGCGAGTTATGGCCATTGAAAGTTGGGCAATTGGCAGGGAATCCGTCCGGAAAATTTTAAGGGCGTTTTGGTCTTTTCCCTAGCCATTTCTTTTGAGGTTATATTGTGTGTTAGGCTGATTTCTGGATCATTTTTATCCTTTTTTAAAAGAGAAAGAGTTAGGGTTCTTGAGAGAAGAAGAGGAGAAGAAGAGGAGAAGAAGAGGAGAAAGGAGATCAACAAGTTCCGTCGTGGATTTTCGTCGGGGGTGATCCCTATCAAGGTATGTGAGTTCTTGTGTGGTCTGATCCTTTCCCCCACACACCAAGTTCATTTTTTTTATGATTTGAGAAAAGATTGGATTGTTGTTGAAGTTGTTGAAGTTGTTAGTTGTTGTTGATGTTGTTAGTTGTTGTTGAAGCTATTGTTGGTTGTGGGACATGATTGGATTGTGTATTTGAGTTGTAAATTATTGTATGTTGGGAGATTGATGATCCTTAGTGTTTGGGGTTAAATCCATTGAAGTAAGGGTGGTTTAGAGTTGAAGAAAAGAGGGAGAAAAGTCGGTTTTTTTCTGGGGAAAGGGCTGGCAACTGGGCAGAATGCAGAGTGCCCAGCAGCCCCTGTTGAAGCTGGCCAGCAGTCCCATTTGTATTTTATTTTGTTCCTAGGTATTATACCTATGTTTCCTAGTTGTTTCCAACACTCCAAGGTACTTCTAAAAGTCAAGAACTCATCCGTAACATATGAGCAATCACCTTGAATCCAAATTCCATTTTAAGGAGAGTTAGTTAGAAGTCAAGTGAAGTTAGAAATTAAGAGTTAAGCTTAGAAGTTAAGCAAGTCAAGCTAGTTGTAAAGTGGTTCAAGAGTCTTTATTGAACGTTTTAACTTTATTTTTAGACTCAAGTGTCAAGTTAAGCAAAGAGCTTAGAGTTTCAAGTTGAGCTCATTTTCTCAAAGTTATTAGGGAACTATGTATTCCCAAAGAAGTTTTAAAGAAGTGTTTTTACATTTAAACAAGGTTGGAAACTGAAATTTCCAAAGAGCCTTCGGGATAGTTTTTTTTGAGTAATTATCTCATGTCAGCAGGAAGAAATGTGTTTTAAAAACATAAGAGCCAGTACATTTTTGGGAGTAGTATCGAGCACCGAATTGGGGGAACGTTCAAAGAACCCACAGCCCCCATAGAACCATGTTAGCCACCATGGGTAGAAAAGGATCATGCTCTTTAGATAAATCCTTTTCATATTAGACTAGTGGATCCATTAGGCAGTTCAGGTCTTATACCTTTGGCCGGGTATAGGATGCTCTGGCAGCGTGAGGTTGATCGCTGTATCATCACTTTAGCTCTTATGTGATGGTTGTCGGTTAGAGAAACTCCCACAGCAGTTCTTGTATTTTTATACACGGAAATTATTGTATTTTATATACATCAGTTCGATTGTATTTCTATATACATCTCAGGCTTATTGTATCCTTGTATACACACAGAGTTTATAGCATGTTTTAAACAGTCTTTCTTTATATCACGCTTGTTTTAAATTGCCTTATATTGAAAGAAGTCAGTCAGGTTGAGTTGAGTTGAACAGGGTAAACTTTTCAGTTTCTTTCAAATTTCCTTCTAGCCTTTGTTGCTTAGTTTTCCAGCTCACATACTAGTACCTTCCATGTACTGAGGCCAGTTGGCCTGCATCGTCTTATGATGCAGATACAGGTACCCCGGATCAGCATCCTGCACGTCGTTGATCCAGCTGAGCACTCCAGAGTCAGTGGTGAGCCTCCTTGCATTCCGGAGGACTCAATTATTTTGTGTTCTTAGTTTTTGTTTTGTTAGGATGTTGCGGGGTCTGTCCCAACATCCATCTCAGTATTTAGAGGCTTCATAGACAGTCAGTTAGTTTGGAGTCTCTCATGCATGTATATATTTAAATATCCTATTTTGAGACTCGAGATGCCTTGTTGGCAAATTACTTTCAGTTGAGTTGTTTTATAACTTTTCATTGCATTGAGTTATCCTGTTGAGTTAAGTTTCCGCTGAGTTAAGAAAGCCAGGCCAAGGGTTCGCTTGGGGGCCAGCGATGGTCTTCAAGTGCCGGTCACGTCTGGGGTGTAGGCTCGGGGCGTGACAGTCCATTACACCTAAGTGGAACTGTACTTGTTCATGCCATTCAGAGAAGTTCAATCCATTGAATACAGTAACAGACGAAGCATGCAAATGAAGAGGAATAACTGCAAAAGATATACATGCTCACAAATTAAAAATAATGTGAATTCAGTAAAACAATAAAAGTACATCGTAATTCTCCTTTGGGTAGATATACTACGACACACTATCATAATTTAAATGTCAATTTTATCTTTAATAGGTAATTGAATATTTTTAATCAAACATATACGACATCTTTGGATATACAATATAGGTTTGACTAAAAGATTAATTTACCTCATAACTTTCACTATTCGTAGAATGATTGATTCACCTTTGGGTAAATTATTAAGTTCTAGCAATAGTGAAAGTCAATTTATCTATTCATTTTTTTAATATATAGGCATTTAATTAACCTTCATAGATAAATGACAATTTTATGAATGCACATTTTTCTTAACCATAATAGTTTGGCCACTTTGGTGACTAACAAACTATATAAATACAAATGCACACATAATATCATAAAATTTTATGCATGTGAATAATTTCATACATTTTAGTTTGGCCACTTTAGTGACTAACAAACTATAAAAACATAATACATGCATCAAGTGATCATAAATATTATATGTGTAGACGTTAATTTCTCTAGTTTGGCCTCTTTGGTGACTAACAAACTTTAGAAATATAATACACACATATTATTTATTGCTTAGTCAAACAAATACTACAAATACTTGATGTTACAATTGTCAATCAAATAGCTAGTGATTCTTTTGTAGTACTAATTTACATTAGCAAATATATGATTGTTCTTTTAGCAAACTTCAACTATACCGGAAACATTCAATATCAGAAAGACTTAACAATTATATTTGAAATTTGAAGGTAATATGTTTTTCTCAAACATTTTTCATCACACCAAACAGCACTCACATTAACATTAAAGATACCCATACTAAGACTTGAAAATCAATGTTTTTCTTTTCTTGAGTTCATACAAAAAGAAAAATAATAAAATAATAATAATAAAAAAAAAACTCATGTAATGGGCATAGCACGTAATCCCATGGAATTTTTATGCTTTCCAGTCACGTAATCCCATGGAATTTTATTTTTTTTGAAGAAAATCGTGGATCATGTCAACGTAAGTTTTAAATACGAAGATTATCCGTTCAAACAATCCAGGCTCTGATGCCACATGTAAGATTAAATATTATAAGGATCTTGAACACGATAATCTTACATAGAGATCGTTAGGAGGCACATACCTGATGAAGAAGACATCATCACAGAGAAAAGCGGAAGCGTTAGTCGTAAATTGGTTTCTATCTCCTTGCCCTAACTTTATGTTACCACAACCGTCAGCGATGGAATTAATGTAGTGAATATGTGGTAACCCTAATGGGTGGAGAGAGGACCAATTTATAGAGGTTATGACTTAATCTGGTACGTCCATCAAGTAACCAATGTACGGACGAGATCTATTCCTTATTAAATATTATTTATAGTATTACTTGGTTTCCAAGTAGACTTGGGTCATAAGTAAGAATTAATTAATAATAATTAATAATAATTCCTACAATTCTTTCCTCGGGTTGATGAGACAATATGTCACACAAAGGAACTGTTTGACTACTTGTCCGAGGCAGAAAACAAAACAAGTGAAGCTCTGATGATGATTCAAATAGTGAGGTTAAGGAAATTCACGGGGACAACTAGTAAAATGTACATGCTTGCTCATTCTATGAAACTAGAGAGGATGATCATTGAGCGGTGCAAGAGAAGTAATGCCACAAATGGTAATCAATCAAAGCAGTAAAAGAGAAGTAATGCCATAAATGGTAATCAACATTTGATGAAACTCGTAAGCTATCCTTAAGCATCACCAAATGTAGAAATCAAGTACACTTGGACTGATTCAAGTGTCGTATTACGACTTAATTGGTCAAGTGCATTCATTTCATATTCAAACTTACTATTGATATCAGAACTTCATTGGGATTTCTGCACATAATCAAGTATTAAGACGTCTTCATCATCTTCAACAAAGTATGAAATAATGAAATTCGACGGGGGGGTCTAGTTTTAATTTGTGGAAGATTAGAATGAGATCGTCCTTGGTGTTAGAAGGGTTATGGCAGGAAATTGAGGAGGCTTTTCCAAAAGAGTCGAAAGAATCAGTCAAAGCAGACCTGAAGGAAAGGGCTTTGAGTGCGATCTTTATGAGCATTACAGATAGCATTATTCGAGAAATTACTGAAGAGCAATCTACAACGGCATGAAAAATAGGCTGTACAATCTTCGTATGAACGAAGATCCACTGGTCAAAACTCACCTTGATAAGTTTAATTCAATTATAATTAACTTGAAGAACGTATATTTCAATATATATAGCATTTCTAGTACTTCCATACAATTTAATTGGTTTCTTATCGGACCCAAACTCCTAAAGCTAGGTTAAATGAAACCCATTTCCCCTTTCTTTCTTTTCTCATTTCACTTCCATTCCTCTCTTTTAGATCAAAACGTAAATATTGGTGAGAACTGGAAGAGGATGTTCACTATACAATAGAAAGTTTTCGAGGTTTGGGAGATTAAGTTTATGTCAACTAACACACACACTCATAATTTATTTGATGAAAAAATTAATCAAACACACCGTAATAAACAGATACATATACTGTCACAAAACCAAAAAAATAAAAAAATTGGGATGCTTTTATACAACTTACAGGTGAAATTTTGTAACCCTCTAGAAGCACCTTTCCTTTTTTTTTTTTTAGGGCTAAAATTTGAACAAATACCACCCTCCTGCAACTAGTAAAAAATAAATTGTTTCAATTTTCTTTTCTTTTTGGGGATTGCACAAAAATTATATAAGAAAATATCAAATTAAAGTAAAACTCACCTTGTTAAACCAATCCAAAGATAAAACTAAGCTGATTAATGGAAGTTCAGAAGAATGGACAGTTTTATTTTATAAATAAAGTTTACTACTGACTATCTTAGTCTTTTCTTATTCTTTTGTACCGTAGTACATGACTTAGCTATTAAGAAATTACGTAAGTACTAAATTAATTGGTATTTGTTTCAACAAATTACTTTTTTGGACGCAGGCCCAATTTTTAAAAATTACTTGTTAAAGTCTATTTTATTTTATTTTAACAAGGTTTTTCAAATTTGTCTATATCACCTCAAAAGTTGTCTTATTAAAATTTAGCTAATAAAATATGATGTGTCATTTTATTTAGTCCACGTGAACTTATTCCTCAATCCACTACACAATAATAATTAAAAGACAAATTACATCAATTCACTCTTGGATTTGACTGTCAAATTTACTTTAGCACTTTAAGTATACACATGTTTATTTCTCCTTATCACCCTAAAACTATAATATTAGTCTCATAATGGAGAGTGCATTATACACCCATCATGCCATTGCTATATTAGTGCCACCTATGAGCCATGCCAAAAATTATTTTATTTTTAATACTTTTTCATTTCTTTTTGTTTATGCATGATTTTTTAAAGCTAATTAATTTTAAAAAAATACAAAATGTTCCATGAAAATGTATCAAAGTTTTCAATTTCAGTTAACCATTGTTGTCATTAGTTCTTAACTTGGAATTGTCCGATAAAATCTCGTTTTTCTTTAGTGAGAGTTTATTTTTCAAGAAAGTTTGAAAAAAAATTGAATTAAATTTTGAAAGAATAGAATAAATTTTTTGTGTGAGCGTTGAAGTTTCTTGTGACTTTTATGTGTATGTTTGATGAAAATGTGGTGGATAATGTGTATTTGGTTGAGTGTATACAATAATGCTAAATAGAGCGTATTAGTATTTAGTCATGATTGCATTAGCAATGCATGTATTAGTTTGCATTAATTATACATAGATTACTTTTATACATTGTTTGATTTGATGTATTAAAAAAAGCATGCATTGCATAAAAAAAATTGTTAACAAAGATGCTCTCCACTATTATGGTGGAAAAGATATAAAAATGATTTTTTGAGGGGAAATTGAATCTTGGCTTTTAATCATGCTAATGAATGCATTAAAATTATTGCATTGCTAATACCTAGAAATTCATTGCATTAGTAATCCATACTTTAATACACAATAAAGTGTATAAATAATGCAAACATTAGTTATACAGTAAAATCTTACTAAATTAATATAAGTGGGGCCATGAAATATTATTATTTTGTAGAGGTATTATTTAATCGATAAATTAATATTTATTAATTAATTAAAGAGTGTTTTGAGATTCAAGATGTATTATCGCAACAGATTTATCATAGGACATTAGAAAGCTATGAAGTGGGACAAACTGATCCATGAAAGATCAATGTCTTAGATCCTATTAATTTTGCAATCCATCTTGGATGACAAATATTCAGCAAGAATCTATAGCAAATTGCTTTCGATACAACAAAATTTGTTCAAAGATGAAATCTAAGATATATAATTTTGTTAGAACTCACTTGTAAAAATATCATAGGTGATGATCAATGATCTCGATTACCGCAATTAAATAGACGTCAATAACCTATTGGATTACCCATGTGAAAATGATACATGTTCAAAGGTCCAGACTTGAAAGAAATTGTGGATACCATCAAGAAAAATAATGTTGATGATAAAGTTAAAGATGATACAATACATTTGGAGCCAGTTATGCACAAGGAAACATTCTCAAAACCATAATCTGTTGATATACAGCGTAGATCTGGATGATTGATGGAAGAAACACCAAACTTCTCGCTCCCACCGATCACATCTAGAATTCTTTACAATTTTATGGCACAGTTCAAAAAGACAACATCAAAACTTTTGGATGCAATAAGAAAGGTTAGAGATGAACTTCAACTAGATTTAAAGTTTAACAAAAAAAAAAAAAGACAATAGAATCATATTTCACTCAATTGTCTTAGATATATTTGTACTTTTAAAGAATTATTAATTCATAATATTAATGGGACCATAAATTTATATAGGAATTTTCTGAAAATATACTATCTTATTATCTTATCGAAATGGATGATTTTTTTCCATTGTCCCAAGTCAGGACCGGAAGAAAATATTATCTTAGAGAGATTATTAATTTACCAAGTATTAATTTAATGAGGTTTTACTGTACATATGTTGGAAAGAGTACTAAACAAGGTACTAGTAATGTACCAGGCTAATGCATGCATTATTTTTCCTAATATACTCTACCAAATGATGAGAGCACAATTCTACTACTCTCTTGATTTTTTTCCCTAAACTTCTCCGTGTTTTGAGGAGATGTAGACCTCCTTGAGATGTATAACTTCTCCGTGATTCGAGGAGATGTAGACCTTCTTGAGATGTATTTGATCTCCAGAAACATCGGAAGCACTTCGTCATTTCAAATCGATCTCCGAAAAGAACTATGTTGACCACTCTTTCGAAGAACTATGTAGTTGATGTTGTGGCTTTCTCCAATGCTTGTTGAATGTTAGTCCCTTATTTATAGTTGTAGGGGGTGAACAAGGTTGCTTATGATTGGTCAAAAAATGTCATTTTGACACTTGACGTATTGCGATTGATTCTTAAATTTGACTGGAACTACCACATCATATGGACACATGGCGTCATCTTGTTGATCTTGGGTGCCTATTCATTGTGACACATGGCTTGAATTTGGGCTTCAAGGTGAAATGGACCTTGAACTTGAATTTAATAAAATGGACTTAGTTGTTTGTAAAATCCAAATTAATCATTTAACCCAAATAAACATGGATTTAACCCAAATTTAGTATGAATTTGATCCAATAAAATATACGTGTCTACAATGTGTAAATACCAAACCTGGTGTTCGAACGTGTATTTCTCTTATGTTCAAGGAATTTAAAATTTTATATATTATCAATAAGAAAATATTTTGATCTTATTTACATAGTATAACTTTTTGATGAAATTCCCTTCTTCCTTGAAAACTAACTATTCATTTTCAATCCCTTTATCGCAAAAAAAAACATTACTCACCTCCTATGCTTCTAAGACCATCTTCAACCCTCTCTATATTTGGAGAGTAAAATAGAGAATGCCCACTCCAATCACACTCTAATTCACCTTCTACTCTCAAATTGTAGAGAGTTGAATAGTAGTTCTCCAAATTTGGAGAATTATTCTTCATACACTCTATTTCACTTTTTGAATATTATATTATTATTTTTATTTTTTGTAATTAACATATTATTTTTCATATAAAATATTAATTAAATCTAATAGTTGTAATTCTTTTTAAATATAATATAACATTTTAAAATATATATTATTTAATATATAATACTTTCATCCCGAATTAATTATATATATATTTTTTAATTTTCGTCATTTAAAGAGATATAATTTGATATTATTATTAATTTTCACTTTGGAGAATGCATGGAATTTAAATGGTAAGATGAAAATTTTAATTTAAAAATATAATACATAACAAAATAATTTAAATACAATATAACAATACAATACATAACATAATAATTTTTAAAATCATAATAATAATTTAGTATTTCATTAATTAATTTCCAGATTCAATAATATTTGGAAAATATTAGTAAATTGTTGTGGTTGTGGTTGTGATTGCAGGTGTGTTTGTCAATTTCTTTTTTCAATTATTCATAGTTGTTCTTATTGCATGTATTCACGAAAATTGTTTAGCTAGCCATAAAAGAAAAAAAAAAAAAAATTAAGGACAAATGCTTATTTTGAACTCCATAATGCATTAATAGAGCATTTATGGGAGCAATTAGAGCCGTTAAAACGGGCTTAGCCCATGGGACCTGCCCAACCCAACCTGTTATTGGGGTAGGGTTGGGATAGGATTTTCAAGCACATTTAAAACTAGGGCTTATAAACCCGGACCATATAAGCCCTTGGCCCTTGAGTCTTGATTGGGGTCAAGTTAGGGTCGGTCCATGGGCCAAACTTTTTATTTAAGGGTAACTTACAATAATCTCACTAGTATATAATCTAATTACTTAAATACATGTTATGTTGTAATATTATGAATCTTACCAGATTTTGGTAAGTCCAGATGCATGTATCTCAAAATACATGAACTCGAAATTTTAGGTTAATTTTTTCTAAATACATTATATCCAAGTAGATTCGCATGTATCTAGGATACATAGACAGATCTCACGCCCTCGCTTCCCTCCCATCTTGTTTGTCACTCTCTTATCTCGATCGCGTATTTGGTATGCGAGATACATGCTAATTACACTAGATTTTTTGCTAGTGTTATTGAAACAACACCATTGTTTGTCATATTTGATTTGAAAATCTTCTCATTTTCTTGATGTAATAGAATTATAAGTTTGAAAAAAAAATGACAAAAAAAGAAAAGAAAAAAAAAATGAAGGGCTAGCCTACCCAAGCCCAGGGCTCTTGTAGGGTTGGGTTGGGTTGAGCATTTTCAGGCCCTACCAAATGAAGTGTCAGCCCACCCTAGCCCTTCAAAATCCTTGGCCCGCGAGGCTTGGGCTGACCCTTTTTGACAGCTCTAGGAGCAATGTATTAATCTTGAAAATTGAGTATTTATGTAATTGTAATTCATTAATTATTTCACGTTTATTTGAATAAATATTACATTACATTTAAAAAGAATTACAAATATTAGAGATTTAATTAATGGTATTATATGAAAAATAATATGTTAATTTATGGGCCACACAAATATGTGTGACTTATTTTAGATGACAAGTTTGGAAAATCTTTCTTGAACTCGATTCTCAAATTAAGATGCATCACAAATATTGGAGGGAGTTTATGATTGGTAATATGAGAAAAATAATCTTGCAGTTTCTCTAAATGGAAAAAAACACAACATGAATCTGCCTAGACATTCAATTGCCAGAGAATGTTTAGTCAAGTGGAGATCAAACCAGATTCCTACTATTATGAGTACTCTACTTTAATTAAACAACTAGCTAGCAATCCTAGTAAAAATAAAATTTATTATGATAGAAGAGTTCGAGCTTGGAAAATGAAACAAATTCTCGAAAAATTGAATGAGTTTGCAATTGCTATCACACAAAAATCAACGAAAACCATTCGAAAAACGCGTTGTGGATGGATGAAGAAAAAAATCGGTTTAGGGATCAACTTGGAGATGATATAGTATTCGAGATACTAACATGGATCCCGGCTAAGTCTCTCATGCGATTCAGGTGTGTTTGTAAAGATTGGAATGCTTTGATACGACAAGATCCCAACTTTGTCATCCGGTGTGTTTGTAAAGATTGGAATGCTTTGATACGACAAGATCCCAACTTTGTCATCCGGTGTGTTTGTAAAGATTGGAATGCTTTGATACGACAAGATCCCAACTCTGTCAAGTACCACATTGCTCGTTCACATGCCCGTCCCTCAGCCACCCACATTTCGTTTCAACTACATGTTCTTTGTTCTAAGCGCCAATCATCTCTGCTCAAATCAGTGCAATAGTCTCTCTTTTTGGTTTTTCATATCGACTTCACTTATACAATGTCACCACTGGAGAGATCAAACTTCTGTCATTCAGTATGAGTAAATACACAGTATGGGAGGATTTGTTTCTAAGATTTAATCCTGTCACTATTAACTACATTGTGGGAAAATTTAGGTTCATATCCTGTTGGAATATGCACAACGGAAGCTATATTCAGTATCACAAATCTTACATGTAGATTAAGCAATATAACGTGAACGAATTAGAAGAAGACTAACCTGTTGAAACTTCTACAAAAGTCATCCAGATGCCAAGGATCCAAAGCTACGATCTTCTCCTATTTCCTAATTGATTGAGGATTATTTCTTTCATGTCACATCCAGCCTATTTATACTAGTTTTCCAACTCAAGAATGAATAGGAAAAATCAAATAAATTTCAGCCTTAATGAGCAATCAAGAGGATCATTCAAAATGAGAATAAATTGAGATTAATACAAAAAAACGTTTTCATCCATTTAAGACCAAACGTTTTTGTCATTAACTCAATATTGACTCTCAAATAATTCATCCTTTAAAGAAGATCAACAATAAAATTAATTTGTCCTTCTTTTCAAACTTGGTCAATTAATCAGGCATAGTAGGGACTGTAGATATATTTAATAGAGGCTTCCAATTATGACAATAATTCTCAAATGAACGAATTAAGCATATCGCAATAAATTACAAATTATTCCACTAAAAATCTGTAATTGCACTCCTCGATTTAATTTTGAAATTTACCACTACATCTTATTTAACCCCCCGGGTTAGAATTACCGACACCAATCAATTAAATCAAATTTTCTGAAAATTTAATTCATTGACAAAATTAATCCTTTATTATATTTACTTAACTTATTTCACATGATAGACATAAAATCCACATGCAGGGTTTTCACGTGAAAACTTATAAGTAATCATAAAGGGGTGTCTTCAACTCGGGACCGAGACACGGTTCTATCAACTAATTATTATTTCACTAATGTAATTTGTCATTATCTAATCTATTAGGAATTTATTGACTCGTCAAAAAGTCTCACCTTTTAATAGATTAAAACAATAAAATAAATTAAATAGATCATAATAATTATGTCAAGATTAAGAGTATAAGTACATGTAGTGGACTAGAGAATTTATTTATAAATATTCAGAACATAAATAAATGTCTCTAATTGGTCCGTTCAATACATACAAAATGTACTACCACAAGAAGTTGGAATTTAACCATTCTCATAATTAAGATCAAATTATATTTAATCTTGTGCTACGATCATCAAGATGATCATCCTACTTCATCTTTGATTGTGAACATAAATTTATAACTTATATGCACCGACAATTTTAATCTTCCGCGTATGAGTTAAAATACTCCATACACAAAATTGTCTCCTATATAAGCAATGGACACACATATATACACAAGCAATGATCTATTTAAACAAAGATTTTATTATATTAAATAAATAACATAAAAATCTTTACAAGAGATTAAATAAAAATTACTATAACACAATTACATGGTTAATAGTATATCCCAACAATCTCCCACTTAGACTTATAGCCATGCATTCGCAATTTTAACACCCATTTCTTCCACATGCTTATCAAAAGCCTTCTGAGGTAAGCATTTTGTAAATGGATCCGCCAAATTTTTCTTCAATTCAATCTTCAATACTCTCACATCACCCCTTTGAGTTATATCACGAATCAAATGATATTTCCTCTCAATGTGCTTACTCCTTTTGTGGCTTCTCGGTTCTTTCGAGTTAGCAACTGCACCATTGTTAAAACAATAAAGTGTGATTGATACTTCAACCGAAGTAACCACTCCAAGCTCTTTCAGGAAGTTTTCGAGCCAAACAACCTCCTTAGCCGCCTCAGAGGCAACTACATATTCAGCTTCCATGGTGGAATCAGCAACACAAGATTTCTTGATACTCCTCCATATTACGGCTCCACCTCCCATAGTAAATACATATCTTGAGGTCGACTTTCTTGAATCTCTATCTAACTGGAAATCTGAATTTGTATACCCAATAGGTTCAATATTTCCAGGATGGAAAAAAAGTATGTAATTTCTAGTCCTTTTCAGGTACTTGATTATATGCTCAATTGCTATCTAATGTTCTTGCCCAGGATTAGACTGAAATCTACTAACCATGCCAACAGCAAAGCAGATATCCGGTCTAGTACATAACATAGCATACATGAGACTCCCTACAGCAGATGCATAAGGGACAACCTTCATTCTCTCTATCTCATCAGTCGTTTTGGGTGACTGATCCTTTGATAAAGTAATTCCATGTCTAAAATGAAGAAATCCCTTTTTGGAATTTGCATGTTAAACCTTGCAAGAATAGTATCAATGTAAAGCAATTGAGACATGCCTAATATCCTTTGTTTACGATCTCGCATAAGCTTGATCCCAAGGATATGAGCCGCTTCTCCCAAGTCTTTCATATCAAAACGCGATGACAGCCATTCCTTAACTGAATTCAACATGCTCACATTATTTTCTATGAGCAAAATGTCATCAACATAAAGAATTAAAAATGCTACTTTGTTTCCTTTCCATTTTTTATAGATGCATGATTCATTTTCAAATTGATCAAAACCAAAAGTCTTAATTGACTTGTTAAAACAAATATTCCATGCTCTAGATGCTTGCTTTAATCCATAAATGGATCTCTTAAGTTTACACAACATGTGTTCATTGCCACTTTATATGAAACCTTCTGGTTGTGCCATACAGATGCATTCATCAAGACTTCCGTTTAGAAAGTTGTCTTGACATCCGTTTGTCAAATCTCATAATTGTAATGAGAAGCAATGGACAAGAGAATCCTAAAGGATTTAAGCATAGCTACCGGCAAAAAAGTTTCCTCATAATCAATTCCTTCTTTTTGAGTAAACCCTTTCGCAACAAGCCTAGCCTTAAAAGTTTTCACTCTTTCATCCACACCTCTCTTTTTCTTGAAGATCCACTTACAACCAATAGGTTTGACATCCATAAGTGGTTCTACAAGATCCCATACTTGATTATATTACATAGACTCCATTTCATATTTCATAACAATAATCCACATTTCAATATCTTTATCATGTAGTGCTTCGGTGTAATTCAATGGTTTTGTATTAGGCTCTTCAAGGATTCTGTCATATGATTCTTCCAAGAGCATAAACCTTTCAGGCTTTCTAATAACTCTCCACTATGGCGAATAGCCATTACATGATTTGCTTCTTGAACTAAATCCTGAATATCCTGAACATCTTGAACATTTTCCTCCACAGCTGCATGCTGCTGGACATTGCTCCCACTACTTTGAGGTAGTGAAATATCTTGAGTTTGCTCTAGGGCAACCTCCTGTGCAGCCTCAGGTGCAATTTCTTGCCTATTGACATGTCTCCTACTACGTGGTCGTAAAGGAATGTCAACAATTGTGTGTGGAATTTGTTTTGTCGATTCATTACTCGTTATTCTTTTGGACAGTTCCTGTAACACAAGTTTACTTCTAGGAACATGGTTCATTAAATAGTTCTGTTCTAGAAACTTGGCATTTGTTGAGACAATTACCTTTTGTTCCTTAGGAAAGTAAAATAAACCTCATTTAGTGCCTTTTGGATATCCAATAAAAATGCATATTTCTGTTCTAGATTCCAACTTATCTGTTTTTCCTTTTAGCACATGAGCTGGACAACCCCAAACTCGAATATGCCGTAGGTTAGGCTTTTGCCCATTCCACAATTCGGATGGGGTTAAAGGTACAGATTTCGAAGGAACCAAATTCAGAATATAATTCGCAGTTTCTAAGGTATATCCCCAAAAGCTAAAAGGCAAATCAGAATAACTTAACATTGATTTAACCATTCCAAAAAAGTTCTATTTCTACGTTCTGCCACACCGTTTTGTTGAGGTGTTCCTGGTGCAGAATATTGAGAAGTAATTCCTAATTCTGATAAGTACTTAATGAATTCTACAGAAAGGTATTCACCACCATGATTAGATCGTAATGTTTGGATATGTTTACCATGTCGCTTTTCCGTTTCAATCTTAAATTCTTTGAATTTTTCAAAGCATTCAGGTTTACAACGCAATAAATAAATGTATCCATATTTGGAGTAATCATCTGTGAAAGTCACAAATTACTCAAAACCACCTCTTGCTTGTATATTCATAGGGCCACACAAATCAGAATGAATTAATTCTAACTTATTACTGGCTCTATTTCCCTTAGAAGGGAAAGATCTCTTTGTCATTTTACCTTCTAAACAGGATTCACAAGTTGGTAGTGCCTCCACTTTCACTGAACTCAAAGGTTCATCTATAACCAACCATGAAATCCTATTTATATTAATATGACATACGTAAGTGCCATAAATAAGTTGGACTCAATTGAGAAATACGTTTTCTTTTATTCGAAACAACAATGTTATTTAGTGAAGTTTGTTGAAGCATGTTATGGAAAATTTCTAACACAAATAAATCATGTATTTTGGGAGCACTAAGGATAAAAAGGTTATTATACTTAATAACAATAGAGTTATTTGCAAAGTGAATATCATAACCATTATCCATTAGTTTAGAAACAGACAATAAATTCCTTCTTATAGAAGGAACATATAAAACATTATTCAAAACTAAAAGTCTGGAGCTACTAAATGAAAACGAAATTATTCCTACAGCTAAAACTGGTGTCGGCTCCCCATTCGCTTGAAAAACACTAACTTCATCCTTATTTAGCCGCCGCGTTTCCTGAAACCCCTACAAAGAAATGCAGATATGATCCGTGGCTCCCGAATCTACTGCCCATAATTGGGTAGAAACAATTGCTAAACAGGTTTCAACGACATTTAAAAAAGAGTTACCTTTGTTTTTCATCTTAGCCTGAAAGTCGGGGCATTGCTTTTTATAGTGTCCAAGCTGCTTACAATGAAAGCACTTGCCTTTCGGCTTAGCCACACCACCCTTAGCTAGGGGTGTGCAAAACCGAACCGACCGATAAACCGAACCAATAAAAGTGTTATTGGCTTATTGTTACCGAGTTATTGGGTTAACGGTTATTTAATGGTTTTACAAAAAAAAATTATTGGGTTATCGGTTTGTTATTGGTTTTTAATATTGGGTTATTGGGTTAATCGATAACCCATTAAGAATATAATAATAATTTTTAGTTATACATATATATATATATATATATATATATATATATATATATATATATATATATATATATATAAAACAAAAAATATTAATATAATTAGTTTTAGTTTGTGTTTTGGTTTCCCATTATGTTAGTATTAAATTTTGAAATACTTCACAAATCTCTTCCACTTTTTCTTCCAAGCTTGTGATTATCTTGGTTAGGAACTTAATGAAGATTTTGTTGATTATCCGATGGATTTGACAGCTATTAAAGATAGTTCAAGATGAACTACTGATTTACAATTGGACTTGGTTTTAATTAGTTTTAGTTTATAATTGACTAATATTAGTTTTTGCACGATTGTAAATATCGAAAATTGACCAAAGACTTTGTTGTGATTACCTCTATTTGGTATGATTATTTTGATGTATGTGTATCGCGTCAAATTATTGGATAAGTCATATATTTATTTTGAAAGCATTTTCTTATTGGTTAAACCGAAAACCGAACCGTTAAAGACTTAAAATCGATAAACCGAAAACCAATAACAAATATCTTATTGATTTGGTTATCGGTTTAGCATATTTAAAAATCGAAAACCGATAAACTGAACCGATAATACTTAAAACCGAACCGAATCGACCGATACACACCCCTACCCTTAGCACCTCTAGGTGTCACAGCCTTGCGGGACTTTTTCTTTTTCTTCTGGAATTTTGCTGGTTTTGTAGAGGACGGCCCAGCCTTGTCAACCAGGAATGTCGTAGGAGCTTGCTGCTTAATTATAGTCTCTGCCGCTTGCAGCTCATTCAACAATTTCACTAAAGACATGTCCATCTTATTCATATTATAGTTTAAGCGAAACTGTTGAAATTTGTCCGGCAAACTCTAAAGGATCATTTCAACTTGAGATTCCTTATCAATCTCAGCACCAAGTATCTCCAGCTCATTCAAGTAACTCATCAATTTCAGTACATGTTCTCTGACAGAAGATCCTTCAGCCATTTTTGTGGTCAAAAGGGCTTTCATGGCAGTCTGCTTTGCAGCACGATTTCGTTCACCAAACATCTCCTTAAGAGATGCAAGCATATCGTAAGCAGATGTCATAGACTGATGATGATGCTGCAAGACATTCGCCATTGAGGCAAGAATGTAGCATATTGCCATCTCATCAGCCTTAACACATTTATCATAGGCTTGGACTTCCTCATCAATAGGATCCGCTGATTTGATAGGACATTCCTCAACCAATAAAAATTTCTAACCCCCAGAAGTTAGGACAATATCTAAATTTCGTTTCCAATCAACATAGTTCGGACCCTCAAGTTTATTTTGATTCAAGATTGAGGACAGGGGATTGAAGTGAGACATAGTTAATCTGAGAGAGATAAAATAGATCATTAAGTATACATGCTATATTATTAAAATAAAACCACAACAAGACTCATATAATCATGCTTATAAATAGTTAGATTCGATAGGGAAACTTAACTATTCAAGCAAATTTATGAGCATGTTTAAATATAGTACCAGTTAAGCAAAACAAGTCCAACTCAGTTAGAGAGTATTCTGTTAAGTTTAACAAGGTATATATGTATATAGCTTATGTCTCTTGTTCATTGATTCAACATGTAACTTAATTGGAAAGCTTTAAACAAGTCATCAAAACAAAAGACATACCAAAACAGTATCAAAATATACAAGTTTATCCGATGGGGAAGAGGACCTAAGTCAACATATAAACTCATATATTTACTGTAAAATACATTTATAAATGTTAGGGATGAGCCACTGGATTACTAAAAACAATTTTTCAAATTCTTTTTAATCTTTCAAAAACAGAGAAATGGCCAAAAACCCATCAAAACGACTCCGAATGGCCAAAAAAGGTCCTTGATCGCAGCGAAGCTGTGACTATTGCTCATTGGGCAGTTTCGAGTTTGTCAGAAAAAAAAAGACTTGCCAAGCCAATGGCATGCTGTCCGCAGGCAGGCACAAGCGCACAGGCCATCTGCGCATACCAGGCCAAGCAGTGGGCTTGTCGCACTTGCCATCAGGCCAGGCCATTGTCTTGTCGTGCCTTCAGGCCAGCCTTTGCCAAGGCAAGGCCAAGACAAGCCAAGCCAGGCCATAGTAAGGCCATGGCAGGCCATGGCAAGGCCACAACACTCCAAGGCCAAGCGATGGCATGGCCACAGCGCGCCAAGACCAGGCGATGGCAAGTCCGTTTTCAAAAAAAAAATTTGTTTTCTTCACAGTACTTTAATAAATATTTAGAATCCAGACAATAAGAAAACTGAAAAACCTTACTCTAAAACTATTAATTCAAGGAACATGAATCATGAATTCATTTTACAAGATCTAAATTATGATCAATAATCAATAATACATGAAACATTCTGTTTTCAAACTCGAATTATAAACAGTGATTTATTTCAATCTCATCATTGAACAGAACATCAAATCATGAATTCATAAATAGAAATTAACTTATTTATGAAACAGCGAATTCATATATTAAACAGTAACGCATCATGATATAGACATTCAATCAATCATGAATTATCTTATTACATTATTTAGTATATGTAAGAAGACTCGTGATACCATTTGTTGGAATATGCGCAGAAGCTATATTCAGGATCACAAATCTTACATGTAGACTAAACAATATAACATGAACGAATTTAGAAGAAGACTAACCTGTTGAAACTTCTACAAAAGTCGTCCAGATGCCAAGGATCCAGAGCTACGATCTTCTCCTATTTCCTGATTGATTGTTACTACCAAGTTACTTGTGTGGGCAAGTATTACTTGTTTTAAAGGATGATTTCTTTCATGCCACATCCAACCTATTTATACTAGTTTTCCAACTAAAGAATGAATAGGAAACACCAAATAAATTTCAGCCTTAATGAGCAATCAAGAGGATCATTCAAAATGAGAATAAATTGAGATTAATACAGAAAACGTTTTCATCCATTTAAGGCCAAACGTTTTTGTCATTAACTCAATAGTTGACTCTCAAATAATTCATCCTTTAAAGAAGATCAACAATAAAATCAATTTGTCCTTCTTTTCAAACTTGGTCAATTAATCAGGCATAGTAGGAACCGTAGATATATTTAATAGAGGCTTCCAATTACGACAATAATTCTCAAATGAACGAATTAACCATATCGCAATAAATTACAAATTATTCCACTAAAAATCTGTTATTGCACTCCTTGATTTAATTTTGAAATTTACCACTACATCTTATTTAACCCCCCGGGTTAGAATTACCGACACCAATCAATTAAATCAAATTTTCTGAAAATTTAATTCATTGACTAAATTAATCCTTTATTATATTTACTTAACTTATTTCACATGACGGACATAAAATCCACATGTAGGGTTTTCATATGAAAACTTATAAGTAACCATAAAGGGGTGTCGTCAACTCAGGATCAAGACACAGTTCTATCAACTAATTATTATTTCACTAATGTAATTTGTCATTATCTAATCTATTAGGAATTTATTGACTCGTCAAAAAGTCTCACCTTTTAATAGATTAAAACAATAAAATAAATTAAATAAATCATAATAATTATATCAAGATTAAGAGTATAAGTACATGTAGTGGACTAGAGAATTTATTTATAAATATTCAGAACATAAATAAATGTCTCTAATTGGTCCGTTCAATACATACAAAATGTACTACCACAAGAAGTTGGAATTTAACCATTCTCATAATTAAGATCAAATTATATTTAATCTTGTGCTACGATCATCAAGATGTTTGTCCTACTTCATCTTTGATTGTGAAAATAAATTTATAACTTATACGCACCGACAATTTTAATCTTCCGCGTATGAGTTAAAATACTCCATACACAAAATTGTCTACTATATAAGCAATGGACACACATATATACACAAGCAATGATCTATTTAAACAAAGATTTTATTATATTAAATAAATAACATAAAAATCTTTACAAGAGATTAAATAAAAATTACTATAACACAATTACTATATCCCAACATATCCGTCCTCCGTTAGTATCATACATAAAAACTGTTATTCGATAAAGCTTAAGTCTTATGATCCAAACTTCGAGAAGGTTGCGTGCCTTGCTTAAACTAGACGGGAGTGTGAGAGAGCTGCGCGTTTTAGCAATCACGAGCTTAATAATAGTGTCCCAGGTTTTGTTTAGTTTTTTAGTTTTATTATATGACTTAAATATTTCTAAGTATGTATACCAATTTATGGATTTCAAATTATTGGGATGGTCTTATTCTTTTACATAAATTTACTGAATTTTATTTATACAATGTCTGTTGGCAGCTAGTTGATTTAGCTGATTTGTGGTGCAGTGGTTTGTTTGTTGCTATTGCTTAGGAGTCAAATAAGTTATTTATTTCCTAGTCTTTAGGCCACTGGAAGATTAGTGGAGTCAGTTTAGATCAGAATAATTAGGAGTAATAGACGGATTTTGTTATTAGTAGTTTTTATCTATTTAAGAGAGCACTTGCACTTTTTTCTATCAATGTCACTACAGGAGAGATGTAATCCATTATGATAGATGAGTGATATTTCATTCATAAATAGCCTTGTGCTTTGATTTTTGACTTAGCTTCTATTTGGTGCCTATACACATGATAAAATTAGCTTCATAAGAATGAAACATGCCACTAGATCCCCATGCTTCTTCCACTATTGCTCTATTCATCATTGATGACATTACTAAATACAAATGAAAACAAAAATCAAAACAAAAAGTTGGCATTGCCATTTTCTTCAGCAAATCAAGTTACAAAAAGAACTAGTTAATGAATGCCACTGCAAGAAGTCTAAGTATGCAAAATGTTAATCAGTACGAAAACATCATTCAGGGTGGATATGATAAAAGAAGATCCAAGAGAGATCAGTGCCACAGTTCTTCGTTTCGAACTAGAATTTTTAACCAGATGGGATAAGTAGAGCTAGTGTTCTCCGCAGTTACTGCTTGATCCAAAAGGTGAACAAATATTCATGTCTTTTTTTCTTTTCTCAGCAACATATCCATCGTATCACAAAGTATGTGAAATGTTAATCAGAACCAAAACAATCCCCGCAGTTATTGCTTGATCCAAAAGGTGAACAAATATTCATGTCCATTTCTCTTTTCTCAGCAACATATCCACGTAGTACAAAGTATGCGAAATGTTAATCTGAACCAAATCAATCCCCGCGGTACTGCTTGATCCAAAAGGTGAACAAATATTTATGTCCTTTTCTCTTTTCTCAGCAACATATCCACCGTATCACTATGTATGTGAAATGTTAATCAGAACCAAATCCATCCCCACGGTTACTGCTTGCTCAAAAAGGTGAACAAATATTCATGGCCTTTTCTCTTTTATCAGCAACATATCTACCGTATCACAAAGTATGTGAAATGTCAATCTCTGCGGTTACTGCTTGATCCAAAAGGTGAACAAATATTCATGTCCTTTTCTCTTTTCTCAGCAACATATCTACCGTATGACAAAGTATACAAAATGTTAATCTGAACCAAAACAATCCCCGTGGTTACTGCTTGATCCAAAAGGTAAACAAATGTTCATGTTCTTTTCTCTTTTCTCAGCAACATATTTACCGTATCACAAAGTATGTGAAATGTTAATCTGAACAAAACAATCCTGGTAGTTACTGCTTGATCCAAAAGGTGAACAAATATTCATGTCCTTTTCTCTTCTCTCAACAACATATCCACCGTATCACAAAGTTTGTGAAATGTTAATCAGAACCAAAACAATCCTGGCGGTTATTGCTTGATCCAAAAGGTGAACAAATATTCATGTCCATTTCTCTTTTCTCAGCAACATATCCACGTATCACAAAGTATATGAAATATTAATCTCAACCAAATCAATCCCCGAGGTACTGCTTGATCCAAAAGGTGAACAAATATTTATGTCCTTGAGCAACATATCCACCGTATCACAAAGTATGTGAAATGTTAATCAGAACCAAATCCATCCCCATGGTTATTGCTTGATCCAAAAGGTGAACAAATATTCATATCCTTTTCTCTTTTCTCAGCAATATATCTATCGTAAGTATGTGAAATGTCAATCTCTGCGGTTACTACTTGCTCAAAAAGGTGAACAAATATTCATGGCCTTTTCTCTTTTCTCAACAACATATCTACCATATCACAAAGTGTACAAAATGTTAATCTGAACCAAAACAATCCTCGCGGTTACTGCTTGATCCAAAAGGTGAACAAATATTCATGTCCTTTGCTCTTTTCTCAGCAACATATCTACCCTATCACAAAGTATGTGAAATGTTAATTTGAACGAAAACAATCCCCGCAGTTTCTATTTGATCCAAAAGGTGAACAAATATTCATGCCCTTTTCTCTTTTCTCAGCAACATATCTACTGTATCACAAAGTATGTGAAATGTTAATCAGAACCAAAACAACATTCAGCTTGGGTATGATCAAGTGCGAGTTGATGAAGTTGATAGTAGACCAAAGAGAGATGAGCCAAGACAGTGGCACTAGAAAGGATACCTCTGTTTTTGAAAGACACGTGAACAAATATTCGTGTCCTTTTCTATTTTGTCAGCAACATATCAATTGTATCACGTAGTATGTGAAATGTTATTCAGTAACAAAACAACATTCAGCTTGGGTATGATCAAGTGCAAGTTGATGAAGTTGATAGTAGACCAAAGAGAGATGAGCCAAGACGGTGGCACTGGAAAGGATACCTCTGTTTTTGAAAAAACACAATGTGCGATGACAAAAGAGGAACCAAAAGAGATCAGTTTCCCAGTTCCGCATTTCAACCTAGAACTTTTAGCCATATGGGATTTGTGTGCCCATAAGTTTTGGGGATTGACAACATCAGAAGAAATTGTAGTACATTTGCGAGGTAAACATACCTCCTTCACCAAGTTTTTGCATGGCTTCCATAAATTTGGCATGAAGATCCACCGTCCATTTTGTGCATGCCCTTCACCTAACGGTCTTATTAATAACATTGTTTTGCCTTTTTCCTTAGTTAATCTCATGTGTGCTTTTTCTATCTCTCTACAAACTTACAAAAGCAACAAAATCCATCTCAATTCCATTCTTATACACAACACATATCCCAACAAACAACTGGAATCTCAAACACAGGCCACAAGCAGTAACTAGAATCTTTAGTATCATTCTCAAACTCTCGCATAGTGGTACAAAAGATCGGGAGAAGATTTTCTCACAATAGGATGCTAGCATAGATGCAGAACTTGGGATTATTAGCATCGTGTTTTGATTTTGTACTTGCTGAGTTTCCTTGTTGAATGGAACATTTCAATACATTTAATCACTTTATAGACAATGGAAATCATTTCAATATGGATAAAGAAAAGACACAAAACTACGCACTCAAGAGGAACAATAAAGTTCAATATAACTAGCAAGAGGAAGACGCAGTCAATCTCAGGAAAAAAAAAAAAATTTCTTTGGACCGTTTTACTCATTTTATCTATATATTAATCAGTCTTACACATGTATTCTCATTATAACGTACACTTTGCTTGGCAGTAGCCGGTATGCATTTCCCTTTTGGTTGCAATATGTTGGATGCAGAACAAGGTGTTTTCAGTTGTAGTATTCTCATATTATACATTCAAATCCAGCATAATGCCGGTTGTATTCTTCTTTGTTGAACCAACAACTAATACATAGAGTTATCATACTGTTAAAATTCATCACACGAAAGATAAAATGGTTTTGTCCATCTTAACCAACTCCCTAATAAATTGCAGCAAACCTAATACTATAGTTATATATGAACATGTATGAAATGATTAAAGACATTTAACATCGAATACTGAAATTGAGATTTACACAGATGCAAGAAATCTAAAGGAAGTTAGGAACTTAGTATTAATGTAAATGACCTCCAGGAATTTGTTATCTTTCTGATGTTTATTTAAAGGATCTCTTATATATGAATTTGGTTTTATTAGTGAATTGCCGAGGCTGAAAGAACTCCAAACTATCCACAACATGATAAAGCGGAAATAAGTCAGGTACGATATATCATACACACATTCTCAATCCATAAGTAAGCAAATCACTAAAATCAGAAGCAGAATACTATAAGTGATACCACCAGTAGTTCAACTAATACATCTTATATAAGCCTTTTTGTTCTTTCCAACTGCTTCAGCCGATAAAACTCCTTAAAAACTGTAAAGAAAATTGAAATAATTAATCTTGTAATTAAGGAGTGGTTAAAACAAAAATATAATCATTATGGCACAGCTAATACTATCTATTGTTGCTTACTCTTTACTCTCTCTAGTCCGTATTAAGTGAATTTAATATAAGAAGCTAATTAATTTGGGGTGTGGGACTAAAAGTTATTCGAGAGTAATTATTTGCACATTTAGACTTCAGCTCTCATCGAATCAACCACATACCTGATAACCAGTTCGAGACAGTACAAGAGCATTGTTGATCTACTTGTGGATGAAGACCTGGAAATCAGAATTTCCTATCTCATCAATCTGCATATTCTTGATTTCCAAGGCTGACTCGGCGAGTGATTCCTCCTTGCATGACTTTACCTCGATGGATTTTAAAGACATCATGTATCCGAAGCAAGAAGGGATCATCCTAAGATATTGACATCTGCTTAACACCAAATGCTCAAGGTATGGGAAAGCATCATCCGAAACATCCCATTCAGAAAAAGAAAGATCTTGCAGTTTCAAGAATTTGAGGAGAGGGAAATGTTCATCGGTCACTTTCCATACTTCGGATTTAATGGAAACGTTTAGCAGTTTGAGTACCACAAGTCTGGGGAGGATTGCGACCTGATCAAGTCTAGATACGCAACCATTGGATAGTGTTAATTTCTTGAGACTTGGTGGCAAGTTCAGCTCAGTGGCCCCTATCCCCAAACGACCCCAAGAAAACTTGAGCATTTCAAGATTGTTAAATGCAGGGAAAAAGCCATCACATGACAAAACTTCACATCTCAGTTTTTGAAGATTTGGTGTCTTTGCAAAGATCCTGTTTGCATCCTCCACACAAGGAAACCATGTAGAGGAAAGAGTTCTCAATCCATCCATCTCTTGGAGAGCATTGTTTATATTGAAAATAGCGCGGTTGTATACGTGCAAATGGCGCAACTTGACCATCTTCCAGATGGTGTCTGGTAAAGTTACTCGTCCTCCAAGTCCTTTAACTATTAAAGTTTCAAGGTTCCAAAGATTGTCCGAAAATGATAATGAAGAATCTTCAGCAACTTTAACAGCAGCATATCTCAAGCAGGTTAACCCTTCTGGAAAAGAATCAATTACCGTGAATTCTAAATCTAGCACCCACAGGAACTTGAAACTGTTAAAAGTGTGTGATGCATAGCCAATTGAATATAATCCAATTTTTCTTCCCTTCATCAAGTGGAAAGATTGTACATCTGAACAAATCGAACTCCATTCTGCAAGATTATGAACTTGAAATTGAATGCATAAGCGCCGTTGAATGCTATGCTTCTGATAGGAAGTAGAAGAAAGATTCATATTATCATTACCCCTGTTAATAGAGAAACTAATATGATCAGACTACCTTTAAAAGATAAAATTGATTCTACAAATTAAAATATTAGATTGTATTACCCTTCTATGCATTGTAGAAAGTTCTCCACCTTGGCTTTCTTTTTACAAAACTCAAGCAACAAGTCATGAATGCGACATGTCTTGGTCTTACCATCGGAACTTTTCTTGGAAACCATCACAAGGTTTCTTCCAATAAGGCTCTTTAAGTAATTTTCTGCTATATCTTCGGAAAGCTTCTCTGTATGAGTTTTTATCAAACCTTCTGCTGTCCACAACCATGTTAACTTTGATACCTTTATCTCTTCGTCTTCCGAAAATACTCCAAAATATAAAAAGCAAGGTTTCAAATGAAATGGTAAATCTTGGTAACTAAGATTTATTATATCCTCTGACTTAGCTTGGATGTGTGGACCTAAATTTATTGCAACTTGTTCCCAACAATGTTTTTCCTTCTCCATCGTTTCGAGAATACCTGCAACCAGGACAACTGAAAGAGGTAGCCCACCACACTTTTGTGCTATCTTTTGGCCAACATCTTCTAAGACAACGGGGCAACTTTTTTTGTTGAATACCTTATTCTTCAATAGCATCCAACTTTCTTCTAGAGTAAACTTTCGAAGAAAATGAGGATCACTAGTGAGTTTAGCATGGTAAGCAACATGATCATGGCGAGTTGTCAGGATAAGTCTACTTCCATTATTGGCTTCATAGAAGCAAGGCATTAGTTCGTCACATGCAGTAGTTTCCCAGACATCATCAATGAGGATAAGATACCTCTGACCAAATAGAAGTTTACGCAACTTATCTGCTAATTCATTCTCTGGTAGTTTATCACTGATAACTGTATCCTTCTTCACACCCCGAAGAATGGTTAGTAACAAGTCTTTACGTGTATATACTTGAGATACACAACATTGTGCGCGAACATCAAAATGAGAAACAACTAACTGATCAAGAAATAGTTTGTTAGCTAGAGTTGTCTTACCCAATCCGGCCATTCCAACAATTGAGATAAGATCCAATCGTGATGATCCTCTGATTAGCTTCCCCTTTAGTGTGTGCACCACCTCATCAAAACCCACCATTTCTTCTCTGATACTTGTAATCCGAGCAAGTTGTGATGTATGAGGACTGACAACATCAGTGGTAGTATGCAATACCAAGTCAGCAACTTTCTTTTCATCATGATTCTTCATTACCTCCTTCATGAGTAGTGTAATCTCCTCTATGATGTCTCCAATCCAGAGAACAAGGCACCACTCAGGGATGTCATTATTTATGCAACCGACAACCAAATGATACACTTCATATGCTTTAGAAATCACCTGCATTGAAAAATATTGCAACAATCCATTGTGATGCTTCTGAAAGTGCTCCAATTGCTGGTGAATTGTCCATAGTTGGCTCTTTATAGAAGAAAGTGAGTCTGAATGGAGGCTTAGATACTCCTTCAGGTGGTCTAAAATGATATCAATAGATCCCAGTCCATCAATCTTAGGTAATTTGGAGTGAAATGACTTCCGAGTGATGAGGTAGATCAGTGCTTGTATACTCGGAATATCGCCTGAGAAATCAAGAACTGGCACTTGATTTGACTCCCCAACAGCCATGTCTTCCTTCTCCTCCACGCGGTCATACAACGAGTAAACTAGAAGCCCTGCATCAATAATTGCGGTATCAAGATCTTTAAAGGCCTCTCTTGGTAGATTGATGAGTTTGTCTCTCAAGAAGTTAAGCATTGGCATTTGATCCTTGAAAGTAACGGGTAGCACTTTCAAACGGTGTACGAGAGTCTCCACAAATCCATATTTATAATCAGAGACGTGCTCAGCTTCAATATTTGGATGGCATCCTGATTTTAGAGCTTGCAGGACATTAACATAGATCTTGCGGATACATGGTTGAATAGGCTGAATCCTCTTCTGAAAGTCGGAAAATGAAGCATTCATTTTAGCTGAAGCCAAGTTTTTTTCTTTCCAATGGTTTGGCGAATTCAACCAAGAAATCATTGCTGCATGACCAGCCACAACTAAAACATGAGCCAAGAAAGTATGTTGGCTTTGAGGATCCGATTCATCCGAGAATATTCTATCTGAAATAAAGTAGACAAAATTTCTCAATAACTTTAACTCCTTTACAACCTCTTCCATTGGCTGTTTGCTTGAGTGAGGAACTAAGTCAGTATAAGGATGACGAATCTCTGATAAATCACTGAGATTTCTTACAACAGAATCAATGAATTTCTTTGCAAATTCGGGAGTAGCAACGATGGAGGAAAGTGGTAGTGATGCTTCTGGAAAAGAGTATTTATCTCTGATTTCCAACTTAGTCTCACAAATGTGTTCTTCCAACTTAAAGAACACGGATGCAACATCGCCAGGATGGTTGATTCTCTTGACTTCAGCTTCAGCATAAGAAAAAACTTCTTGCACTTTCTGTGTAGCATACCAACATACAGTTGTGAAGCTCTGCAAACTGAGAAACATATCTAAAAATTTAAGATACATATAAATGATCTCAATTAGATTCTTTGGCTCTGTATTTCTTGGGAGGCTGGAATCCCATTCATTGGCAAGCTTTTCTAAATGAGAAAGGTCATAATCTTTCCCTATAGACAAATATTCATATGAAGAAGAAGACATGATCTTTCTTTACAAGTTTCTGACCACACCTAGAAATTGTAACAATTCTACGTCTAAACAGTTTTCCGAAATAATATTACAGAAAAGGTGAAAATATATAAGGCCAAACGGACACATATTCAAAGTTGATTGCTACACTTGGAAAACATTTATAATTTCTTGGTAGGTATTGGGGTCTTAATTCTGGTGGTTAGGATAGTTATTGCACTGTTAATGTGGGTTGGTGTTGTTGATAAGACTCTTAAATGGTAGTAGTTCTTGGGGAGTCAAGTCTGCAACATTTTCTTAGGCATGTTGATGTAACAATACTTAGGCCATATACCAACGAGGGTTCTAGCGGAGTGTGAGGTACTCCTTCATCCTTAACTAGATGTTTCGGGTTCGAGTCAGTTGCCTTTGCTAGAGAGCGGTTTCCGCCAAATGTGAGACTTTCCAATGCGAATCTGGATTTAGTCTGACTCCAACGTGAGTATCGAACACTGGATGAAAACCAAAAAAAAAAGTTAGGTGATAGTGCTTGATGTATATTTTTTTGTTTTGTAATATATTGGTGTAGTATAGTAGTGTTAAAAGAGTTTTTGGTTATAATATTTGTATTGCATATAATGGTCAAAAACCACACCTAAGCTATCACTTTTTTGCGAGTTTCACATACGTTTGGTCAAATTGTCCTCAATTCTTTCATATTTTTGGAGGCAGGAACATCAGAAATATTCAAAGTGCTAAATAGATTGTCAATCGTAAAAGGTCAACTTCTGCAAATAGACAGAGTTCATAAAAACGCTCAGCTTATAATTCAACTCTTACGTAGTTAATCAATCTAAAATCGTGTTGCAAAGACTACCCGATATACCCTAGAAGAGAGGAACATAAAGCCAACTACATTGTCAGAAATGATTTTGATGAAAAACCCTGTTGCAGCTTGAAGTAGCAACGAACGATTAGATACGACATGTTTTAGCAACAACGAGCTTTATTAGCAGTTTAGCACCTCAGCTTCTTTTGAGTTCTCAAATTATATTTGGTTAACACATGATAGTAGTTTTATTCAGAACATTATGCCGTTAACATTTCTACATCAAGGTTTAGTTTGAAAATTCAAACAAGAAATCACTTAATCCAGATTTTGTTTGGAGTACCAATACATATAAATACTATTTTAAAATAATTTTTTTTTAACAAATTATTTAGATAAATAGATAAAATATTACTAACTGAAATAATCCAAGTATTTTCAATTTTTCTTCAAGAAGTAATGGACACAATTGGCAATTAATAGTTGAAAATAGTCACTTTAAAGTTGTTTTCTTTTATTTTTCTTCCCTCTCAGAGAGTGCAGTCACGCTCTTTGCCACATCGGCATCTAGGGAGGTCGAGACTATCAATTTACCAAGCTCAAGGAGCTAGTTAGGGCAACTTAAAGTTATTAGGTGTGCACTTAATAAAACCCGATAAGTTTATGGGGGTTCCAATCTAACTAGCCGCCTTTTAAAGAATTTTCTTAGATCTAAATGAAGAAATCGAAATACAAAGGTGAAGATCTTTTTGATTTTTCTTATCTGAAATTGCAACTAAACGAAAATCAGAATTGAGAATATTTTTATCTCTTCTTTGAATTTACGGAAGCAAAAAAATTTATCTAGAGTGTTTTCACCGAGTGTTAATGAATACCTTTGTTAGAGCAGTAGAGATCTGTTGGTTGCAGATGCGATGAATTTTATTGGTTGGTGTCACGGTGGCTCCGACGAAACAATGGATAAAGGAGGTCAATATATGACAATGCTCACATGGTGGCGCTATCAAAAGTTTTCATGGTGATAGGCCAATCAATGTTTATTTTTGGGGGAGGGAAAGGATGGATAAGAAGGAAGATCGGCGGCGGCTCCAAGGGTTGTTTGCTAGCAATTAGGGTTAAGGGATATAATTTTTACATATCATTTATAATATGGGCCTGTTTTGGTAGCACTTAAAAAAATCGATCAATTTTGATAGCATTGCTGTTTCGCATGTATTTTCGGATAATTAATTCAAAAACTTGGCTAGTGTTGTCTCAAATTAATATATTAACAAAAAAAAAAAAACAAATCAAAGAATAAATGAAAGTGAGAATACATGTCAGATACAAAAGCTTATTTAAAAACATCTGATACAAACTCTATAGGATAATTTCATTTTTTTTTCTTGACTCATTTGTACCTTTAAGCAATCTAGGCAATTACAATGAGTGTGGCGTGGTGTTTCTTCCACTCGACGACACCAAAGTAAGCACCAAGCTTTTCAAAGGCAACATGAACAATAGTATTACCACCTAGTGCAATAGATAACCTATCCAAACATTCTTGTCCAACACTACAATTACTTGTTTCCCCTACAACCTAATTCTCAACCTTGGCGTTGTTTCAAACAACTTCCTCATCAATATCAAGCAACACATCTTTACAAAATACCAAACAACTTACTTATAAATTGTGGCAACTTCCTTATCATTCCTGGTGCTTTCACCTTGGCCTCGGCTAAAGAAATTACAAACTTAATTGACAATGCCTTGCACCTTCTTCTAAGTTATTCACCTTAACTATCTACAACATTACACCCAATACATCCATTATTTTCCTCCTGAAGGATCTCGGATCGGTCCCTCTAATTCTATCAACAATTGCAATGCTTCTTGAGTTGTAGCCTCTTAACCACTATTCAACTTCTTTGTTAACATCCTCATCATCAATGACAACGAGTCCTGAAATTTTTCTGAATTATTTAGGCTCAATAAATACTCGATTAAATTTACAATACACTCAGTGTTGATATTATACCATCTAGGTGGTGGGATTACTCAGCATTTGCAAGAACACAAAATGTAATATGTTGAGAACTGAATCAACATTTCACCTACGTACTATGCTAATTGCAAGAATATTAACAAAGCCAATGCTTGTACCTTTACTGAATTAGAAATAACATATTTGAACATAAAGGGTAACTATTCAGGCCAACCATTACCCAGAAAATCAAGGAAGCTGGTTTGGATATAGTGAGTGAGTTTAGGCCAAACGGATGAATCTTCACAAGTGAGCATTTACTCATTAAGATGGAGGACATATGAATTCGATTGGGGTCGACCTAATGAGATTAACGAGTTTGAGAGTGAGCGATTTGGGGTAGGTTTGCTTGATGACTGAAGTTGAAGATTGACTAGAGGAGTGGGTGTAACACCTCGTACTTCGAAAAAGCTAGACTACAAATTCGTGCAAGTCACCTTCAGTTTCTAGTTATGGGTCAACTTCAATCGACAATATCTTTTAGCACATAAAGAATTAGGTAGCCTATGAGCAATCAAATCGAAGATCTTTGCGTCTTCTTTCCAACGCCACCAAGTTTTATAAATTTCAAGCGTCGAGTAAAAGGTTATGGCTTTTTAAGTGAAGTCTCTCCATTTAAGGCATTCCATCCATTTTAGGAAAAGGTATTTTGGTTTTTTTCCTTTTTCCCAATAGACTTAACCCCTTTTTCCTGACCCAATTAAGGGTCTAATCAGATTCTAAATCACCTATTAACGTTCCAAAACACTTAGGGATTTTAAAGCGAGGTTTCAAGAATAGAAAACGAGCTAAGTTCAAGCGTTCTTCAAGATTTGCACTTGTTTCTATCAATGTCACTACAGGAGAGATGTAATCCTTTATGATAGATGAGTGATATTTCATTCATAAATAGCCTTGTGCTTTGATTTTTGACTTGCTTCTATTTGGTGCCTATACACATGATAAAATTAGCTTCATAAGAATGAAACATGCCACTAGATCCCCATGCTTCTTCCACTATTGCTCTATTCATCATTGATGACATTACTAAATACAAATGAAAACAAAAATCAGAACAAAGAGTTGGCATTGCCACTTTCTTCAGCAAATCAAGTTACAAGAAAGAACTAGTTAATGAATGCCACTGCAAGAAGTCTAAGTATGCAAAATGTTAATCAGTACGAAAACATTATGATAAAAGAAGATCCAAACGAGATCAGTGCCCCAGTTCTTCTCGAACTAGAATTTTTAACCAGATGGGATAAGTAGAGCTAGTGTTCCTTGCAGTTACTGCTTGATCCAAAAGGTGAACAAATATTCATGTCCTTTCTCTTTTCTCAGCAACATATTCATCATATCACAAAGTATGTGAAATGTTAATCAGAACCAAAACAATCCCCGGGATTATTGCTTGATCCAAAAGGTGAACATATTCATGTCCTTTTCTCTTTTCTCAACAACATATCCACGTATCACAAAGTATGCGAAATGTTAATCTGAATCAAATCAATCCCTACGGTACTACTTGATCCAAAAGGTGAACAAATATTTATGTCCTTTTCTCTTTTCTTAGCAACATATCCACCATATCACTATGTATGTGAAATGTTAATCAGAATTTCATTACAAGATAGCTTTCACCAAATGTTGGCTTTGGTCAACTATCTAATGCTTTCAACTTCAAACACAAAAAGTCTTCGAAAACTCATCTAAATACCTCAAGACCTAAGCCGATAGTCCAACTACCCCAAAAACCATGTCCCGGAGTTGATGGAACTGACGGAATTCCATTCTGATACTCAGAACTCCAAATTTTGACTAAAGTCAACCTTTCAACAAACAAATCTTTTTCAAAACTCCCAACTTTTCACCCCGCTTTCCAAACCAACCATACCAATGGACCAAAAATGACTATATGCAACTTTCACAAAAGGATAAAATGGTAATTTTCTAGAAAATTCCAAAAATGACCTTTAGAGTAATTATACTTCTAGCACAATGCAAGTGGAAAATCTTCAATAGGTGAAGAAGACAGGGTGTATTAGCTTAAAAAAGCTATTTATGATCTTAAACAAGCTCCAAGAGCTTAGTATAGTAGGCTAGATATTCATCTTGTTTGTCTCAAGGCCTCGATGGAAGCCTAAATGAGCCTACTTTGTACTTCAAAAGGAAAGCTGATGTGATGTGGATTGTGATAGACTATTTGATGACCACGGATGAAAATCCTCTTGTGGTTTAGGAAGTTAAAAATGAAATGCTTAAACCTTTTGAGTTGTGTGATCAAGGAGAGAAGAATTATTTTTTTTTCCTAGGAATGGAGATTTTTCAATTTTGCGAAGGAATTTTCTTTTTCCAAAAGAGGTACTGTTGAAAAAAGTTCAAGCTTGACAAGTGCAAACCTGTTGCAACTCTACTTGTTGTGAATAAAAAAAATGATGAAGGATGATGGCGAAGAGAGGGTAGATCCAATACTTTATAGAAGTCTTATTGGAAGCTTATTGTATCTGGATGCTTCTAGGCTAGACATAATGTTTGATGTCAATTTGTTATTTGGACATATGAAAAGTCCCAGCACTAAGCATTTTGGAGCCATTAAAAGGGTGTTAAGGTACATCAGAGGGAGAATTGATTATGGAATTCGGTATAGAAGTGTGGAGAATGACGATCTTCTTGGATACTCGGATAGTTAATGGAATGGATTTTGGATGATTACAAAAGCGCATCCCATTACTCATTTATGTTTGGTTCAGAATTTTCTTGGAGCACAAAGAAACAAGATATTGTAACTCAATCTTCTGTAGCAACTGAGTATGTGGCTGCTTGATATACTACAAATCAAGGAATTTGGTTGAGAGAGATCTTGTTTGAATGACTCAAACCCGAACATACGAAAAATGAAGAACGCAATTTGTATCGGTTACCAAACGGAGGTTTAAGAACAAGATGTTGAATCATTCCTATAGAGAAAATATATCAAGTGGTCAATATTTGGACAGAGAGTGATAGATACACCAATTAAAGGGGATATCAAGTCCTCTGTTGTTTTTCAAAGTGTTTGATCAAGTTTGAGGAAGTCTGCACCACTTATATCTCCATTCTTTCTATACGACGCTTTTCCTCACAATATCACGTGAAGGCAACCCCGTTAGAATGTCATTGACTACACTATAGAAAAGGTTGCTACGTACATCTGGAGGAGGTAAAAGTTGTGTTTTTTTTTTTTTCATTTCAAGGCATAAATTAAATGATTGGCAACAAGAATCTGCACAAAACAAATAATAAAACAATAAGGAATATAACTACCAGGATGATTCCCCTTGTATATCACCAATTCCCATTGGTGGTGGATACCCCAAGTGGTGATGAGTCATAGGAAAATTAGGAGGCTGGTGATAGGGCGTGATGTTGCAGCTTGAAGGTGTATCAACCATTGGACGCTTCAACAAAGACTCCCCTATCAAGGATCCACGCTCACTGCCATCATTCTCACGATAACGAGGCAAGTACAAAGGCAAGGGTTCAATGTAGTCATCAAAACCAAACTTGTTAATGACCCAATGCACGTCTTCATCAATGATGGTGTTCCGCTGCTAACTGTGGCAACGAGCGTTGGCTTCATATGTTACAAAGCATATGAACTCCGAGATACATTCGTACATGGTCCGTTTGGCGTCATCGGATATCTTGGCATGGGGAGGATGGGTTCTATGCATGATTCTGGCCACGTTTGGTATGAATCGGTCTTGCTCCTGAATGATGATTTCAACAACTTCCTGGTTAAGATGAGCAGGCAGTTCCAGGCTCATCTCCATATCTTAATTTCACGCAACAGAAAAGCACCAGAGTGAAATTAAAAAGAAGTGTAGTCTATAACATCAAAATATTCGTCTAATTTCATCACAACTAGCTACGCTTTTATCGTCTAATTAAACATTATTAAGTAACATTTGCTATTACCTACCCAAGTATTGAGGAAATTACAAAGCTAATGGTACACAAAAATATATGTTTCACTAATTATTAACTGGATATGAGAGTCGTACTGTAAAACGGCACTATGAATTTTGGACAATATTCATGTGAACACCAAAAACACATAATTTAATCAGTGTGAATACAGACTTAACATAAAACGCTTCATATTTAGTTTTCATCATCTATCTTATTTTGTCTACTCTTCAACTAACTCTCGCATATATCCAAACTTGCCTCGGATCAAAAGGCTTTTTCTTTTACCATTACCGTGATATACGAATAAGATAAAATTTTATTGTAACGGATACTACCCTGCCCACTGTTTTCATATTCTTTATTTGTAGTACCAGTTGTTCTTAATACTATATGCTATGCTTCTTAAACTTTGGATAAAGAAATACTTGCTAGATTTTAATCAATTTCTTAAAATGCTTATTTGTTCTGATTTTTAATTTTATGGCAAAAGCAGAGAGTAAAAATATAGGAAGATCTCCTCAAATTGTAACGGACAATTTAGGCAATTTTGATGCCATAATTAAAACCTTTAATTTGTGTAATATAGCTAGCTGATTTTCAAACTTGCTAACGTTAGACGGTTTGTTTCTGCCTTTCTCTTTTTAATATTCTTTTTAGAGGAGACACACGCGTAAAAAAGGGGTAGAGAGGACATACACAAGAATGCATGCATGCCACTTGTTTCCATTTTTTCTTTAAAGTTCCAAAAGAAAACCAGAAATGTCGTGTCGATCACCATTACCATGAATTGATCAATCGATCTTTCATCTTTGATAGACAAACAGCTAACTTTGCAAATATATACATGTAAAAAAATGCATATATTGTCCATAGCTAATTAAAGACGGACATAGAGCAAGCCAAGAAATGTACACAAGTTGCAGGTCTCCGTTTTTATTATTTCCTGAACCACCAACATGATTACCATTATCCATCTCACTCTCTCTACAGAAATATATATATATATATATATATATATATATATCTGTATAGTATGTCACTATTGGAAAGTAATAAGTGTCCATATATATAGTTACAAAATTTAAGAGAAAGGGGGGACACGTGGCACAAGGGCGGAGTGAACGAGAAGAAGGTATTCACTGGGATAAATATGATTTCACTATTGGGAAAATGAGCATTGACCGGAAACGACGTAACTATATACTAATACTTTCTGTGTCCCAAAATAAATGTTACTTGAGCTCATTTCTCGCCCATTAAGGAAAAATAATAAATTGAAGGTATAGTTTACTAAGTTGCCTCTATTTATCACATGTTTTCAATAATTCAGCTCTATTAAGAATTGGTAACTCTTTAATATAAGAGTATAGTTGAATTTCTCCGATGACACTTTTTTTGAGACAACTTTTTTGTTGTTTAGGTGTCACATATTTTGGGATGAAGGGAGCATAGATTACTTATAGTTTAATTAACTTTTGGGTCATTTCTCTTTTTTTCTGTTTTCTCAACAATTTATAGTTCTAATCCTATTTAAACTATCCCCATTCATTCAAATCATCAGAACACCGAAACAAGGTTACGTTAACCCAATGAGTCAACTTTAACTTAAGAATCTGAAAATTTCCAAATAAGGACATAAAACTCATCCAAAAGTTTCGGGAATAAAATCAAACTTTCAACCAGAACAAAATACCACCCTTCTGACCTAGTGGAATCATCAAAACTCGAAAATGACCTTTCTAACTTCAAATGTTGACTAAAGTCAAACTATAGCTTTAACTTTTCCCGCATCTCGTCTAATGGGTCAAAATCAAACCAAAAGTTGTGGGACCCAAACAAAACAGTACATCTAGACCAAAAAAAAAATTTGGAGCTAACAAAACTATCGAAATTTCATTACAAGCTTGCTATCACCAAATGTTGGCTTTGGTCAACTATCTAATGCTTTCAACTTTCAAACACAAAAAGTCTTTGAAAACTCATCTAAATACCTCAGGACCTAAGCCAATAATCCTACTACCCCAAAAGCCATGTCCCGGAGTTGATGGAACTGACGGAATTCCATTCTAATACTCAGACCTCCAAATATTGACTAAAGTCAACCTTTCAACATTAAAACCTTCAAAAAAAGAATCTTTTTCAAAAATCCCTACTTTTCACCTCGGTTCCCAAACTAACCATACCAATGGATCAAAAATGACTATGTGCAACTTTCGAAAAGGGTAAAATGGTAATTTTCTAGAAAATTCCAAAAATGACCTTTAGAGTAATTATACTTCTAGCACAATGCAAGTGGAAAATCTTCAATAGGTGAAGAAGACAGGGTGTATTAGCTTAAAAAAGCTTTTATGGTCTTAAACAAGCTCCAAGAGCTTAGTATAGTAGGCTAGATATTCATCTTGTTTGTCTCAAGGCTTCGATGGAAGCCTAAATGAGCCTACTTTGCACTTCAAAAGGAAAGTTGATGCGATGTGGATTGTGATAGACGATTTGATGACCACGGATGAAAATCCTCTTGTGGTTTAGGAAGTTAAAAATGAAATGCTTAAAGCTTCTGAGTTGTGTGATCAAGGAGAGAAGAATTTTTTTTCCCTAGGAATGGAGAGTTTTCAATTTTGTGAAGGAATTTTCTTTTTCCAAAAGAGGTACTGTTGAAAAAAGTTCAAGCTTGACAAGTGCAAACCTATTGCAACTCTACTTCTTGTGAATAAAAAAAATGATGAAGGATGATGGCGAAGAGAGGGTAGATCCAATACTTTATAGAAGTCTTATTGGAAGCTTATTGTATCTGGATGCTTCTAGGCTAGACATAATGTTTGATGTCAATTTGTTATTTGGACATATGAAAAGTCCCAGCACTAAGCATTTTGGAGCCATTAAAAGGGTGTTAAGGTACATCAGAGGGAGAATTGATTATGGAATTCGGTATAGAAGTGTGGAGAATGACGATCTTCTTGGATACTCGGATAGTTAATGGAATGGATTTTGGATGATTACAAAAGCGCATCCCATTACTCATTTATGTTTGGTTCAGAATTTTCTTGGAGCACAAAGAAACAAGATATTGTAACTCAATCTTCTGTAGCAACTGAGTATGTGGCTGCTTGATATACTACAAATCAAGGAATTTGGTTGAGAGAGATCTTGTTTGAATGACTCAAACCCGAACATACGAAAAATGAAGAACGCAATTTGTATCGGTTACCAAACGGAGGTTTAAGAACAAGATGTTGAATCATTCCTATAGAGAAAATATATCAAGTGGTCAATATTTGGACAGAGAGTGATAGATACACCAATTAAAGGGGATATCAAGTCCTCTGTTGTTTTTCAAAGTGTTTGATCAAGTTTGAGGAAGTCTGCACCACTTATATCTCCATTCTTTCTATACGACGCTTTTCCTCACAATATCACGTGAAGGCAACCCCGTTAGAATGTCATTGACTACACTATAGAAAAGGTTGCTACGTACATCTGGAGGAGGTAAAAGTTGTGTTTTTTTTTTTTTCATTTCAAGGCATAAATTAAATGATTGGCAACAAGAATCTGCACAAAACAAATAATAAAACAATAAGGAATATAACTACCAGGATGATTCCCCTTGTATATCACCAATTCCCATTGGTGGTGGATACCCCAAGTGGTGATGAGTCATAGGAAAATTAGGAGGCTGGTGATAGGGCGTGATGTTGCAGCTTGAAGGTGTATCAACCATTGGACGCTTCAACAAAGACTCCCCTATCAAGGATCCACGCTCACTGCCATCATTCTCACGATAACGAGGCAAGTACAAAGGCAAGGGTTCAATGTAGTCATCAAAACCAAACTTGTTAATGACCCAATGCACGTCTTCATCAATGATGGTGTTCCGCTGCTAACTGTGGCAACGAGCGTTGGCTTCATATGTTACAAAGCATATGAACTCCGAGATACATTCGTACATGGTCCGTTTGGCGTCATCGGATATCTTGGCATGGGGAGGATGGGTTCTATGCATGATTCTGGCCACGTTTGGTATGAATCGGTCTTGCTCCTGAATGATGATTTCAACAACTTCCTGGTTAAGATGAGCAGGCAGTTCCAGGCTCATCTCCATATCTTAATTTCACGCAACAGAAAAGCACCAGAGTGAAATTAAAAAGAAGTGTAGTCTATAACATCAAAATATTCGTCTAATTTCATCACAACTAGCTACGCTTTTATCGTCTAATTAAACATTATTAAGTAACATTTGCTATTACCTACCCAAGTATTGAGGAAATTACAAAGCTAATGGTACACAGAAATATATGTTTCACTAATTATTAACTGGATATGAGAGTCGTACTGTAAAACGGCACTATGAATTTTGGACAATATTCATGTGAACACCAAAAACACATAATTTAATCAGTGTGAATACAGACTTAACATAAAACGCTTCATATTTAGTTTTCATCATCTATCTTATTTTGTCTACTCTTCAACTAACTCTCGCATAAATCCAAACTTGCCTCGGATCAAAAGGCTTTTTCTTTTACCATTACCGTGATATACGAATAAGATAAAATTTTATTGTAACGGATACTACCCTGCCCACTGTTTTCATATACTTTATTTGCAGTACCAGTTGTTCTTAATCTAATATGCTATGCTTCTTAAACTTTGGATAAAGAAACACTTGCTAGATCTTAATTAACTTCTTAAAATGCTTATTTGTTCTGATTTTTAATTTATTGCAAAAGCAGAGAGCAAAAAAATAAATTAACTCAAGTAAATTAGCTTGACACTTATATATAAAAATAATGGAAATCTCCTCAAATTGTAACGGACACTTTAGGCAATTTTGATGCCATAATTAGAGCCTTTAATTTGTGTAATAGTGCTAGCTGATTTTCAAACTTGCTAACGTTAGACAGTTTGATTCTTCCTCTCTCTTTTTAATATTCTTTTTAGAGGAGACACATGCGTAAAAAAAAGGTAGAGAGGACATACACAAGATTGCATGCATGCCACTTGTTTCCATTTTTTCTTTGAAGTTCCAAAAGAAACCCAGAAATGCCGTGTCGATCACCATTACCAAGAATTAATCAATTGATCTTTCATCTTTGATGAACAAACAGCTAGCTTTGCAAATATATACATGGAAAAAAAAATGCATATATGGTCCCTAGCTAATTAAAGACGGACATAGAGCAAGCCAAGAAATGTACACAAGTTGCAGGTCTCCGTTTTTATTATCTTCCAAGGCTCAACAGAGCTACTGAAGAAAATGAATAATTCAGAGGAATTAATGAAAATTATTAGCTAGCAGCCCAAATTAACTGTGTGCACAAAGCTTCACGAATATTCAACAACAACAAGGACATGCCCAGTAATCAGTATATATAATTCCATAAATAGAATCTGGAAGTGCGATGTGTACATAGCCTTTCCCCTATACACATATATAGAGAAATCACTCTGCAATACATTTGTAAAAGTAAAAGAGAAGATAGGTAGCATACCATAGAAAGGGGAATGTGCATGATTTGGTTGTGGAGATCTGCGATAGCTATGAAATCCTCCATTTCCTGAACCACCAACATGATTACCATTATCCATCTCACTCTCTCTCTGTGTATAGTATGTGGCTATTGGCAACTAATAAGTGCCCATATACATAGCTACAAAATTTAAGAGAAAGGGGGGACACGTGGCACCAGGGTGGAGTGAACGAGAAGAAGGTATTCACTAGGATAAATATAATTTCGCTGTTGGGAAAATGAGCATCGACAGGAAACGACATAACTATATACTACTACTTCCTTTGTTCAAAATAAGTATCTCTTTAGTTCATTTCATTCCCGTTAAGGAAAATAATAAATTGAAGTATAGTTTACTAAGTTAGCTCCATTTGTTAGATGTTTTTGATGATTGAAAAAGCATACTAATTTTGATCTAGAATTCCTACAAAGACACTTGTTTTGGAACAATATTTTTTGCTCAAGTGACACTTATTTTCGAGGCGAAAGGAGTATTAGTATTTAAAAAATTAGTATGCATTTTTCAACTATACTCTTATATTAAAGAGCTACTAATTTTTAATAGTGCTCAATTATAAAAAAAAAAATCTAATAAATAGAGGCAACTTAGTAAACTATACCTCCAATTTATTATTCTCCTTAATGGGCGTGAAATCATCTAAAGTGATACTTATTTTGGGACAAAAAAAGTAGAAGTATATAGTTATTTTGTTTCCGGTCAATACTCATTTTCCCAATCATATCTATCCCGGTGAATACTTCTTTTCGTTCACTCCGCCCTGTGCCACGTTTCCCCCCTTGCTCTTAAATTTTGTAGCAATATATATGGGCACTTATTACTTGTCAAGAACCACATACTATATATATGTATGGAGAGATAAAGAGATATATTTGTAGAGAGAGTGAGATGGATAATCGTAAACATAGGAGGACATACACCCAAGAAGCTGGTGGATGTCATGTTATTGTTGCTCAGCTCACTCACCTTAGAAGAACTGAAGAAAAAACTTATGTCTTTGCTATCACATATCCCTCAAGAAGAAGGGCTCTTGATACTACAATTATACTTGGAACTCTTGAGAAAAAGATAAGGTTCACCAGAATTTCTTTTTGTCATTCATATGGCATATTACAAAAGACTTAGACACATATCATCATATGTTATTAAAAGTGGGAAACTCCTAACCTCAGTTAGATTACCATTTGTTATACCCCATTCTAACCAAGTCAAAATAGTGTACAATATATTAGTGATTTCTAAATTAATTAACTAACTAAATGAGTTGCCACCTAATTATTTATGGTGAATTAAGACACCTAAAATGGATTAAAGACGTTGTTTAGAGTTAACTTCATTTTAAGGTCTACTAAACATAAGATTCTAGGTAAGGGTTCAACTAATCTAAAGGAAAGGTATTAAGCATCCTTTACGATCCATTAAAAATGATTAACCAACCAAACTTAATTAATTAATTAGGCTGAGTGTCAAAAAATGTGAAAGCTAAATCTCAAGGAACTTTAAAATCATTGAGTGAAAAACACCTCTTAATGAAAAATTGTCTTGTTGAAAACGTGTGGAAGTAAAATATTTAGTAAACATTAAACTAGTTTATTGGATAACAAATGATGACTTGAATCTATTTAAATTTAATAAGAGAAGGAATTTTATCAAAATTTGAAGCATTGGTAGTAGTAAAAGAAGATCTAGTGAACTTAACTAAATTTAGAGGGAAAAGTTTAAGACTTGAATAAATTCAAGAACTTACAAGTTAAAGAATAATTTTTATAATAAAATCTGTAAATCTAAACTATAAAAAGAGTTGGGCAGTAAACGTTGTGGTTTATTTTTGACAAGAGTATATGAAAGGAAAGTGAAAAAAAATAAAGGCTTTCTTTTATGCAATAAAACGAAGTATTCGTAGTTACTGTATGAGGTCAAAGAAAATTTGTATATATCAGGGAACACACAATAGAGATGAAAACATTAATCACATCAACACAAGTAAATAGAACAAACTGAGAAAAATGAGGTAATTAATAGTTGTGCTCGACTTTTATAGAATGAAAGAATCTCATCCGTTATTCGACGTCTGAACAACGTAAAGGCAGAAAAAGGATACGTATGTGCGGACTCCATGTACAAGATATGCAAGCTTCATGCAACAATGTATGGTTGAATCCCATAGTGGGACTCTTCCGCTCCAACGTTCGTGCAAAACAGAGAAAAGAAAAGGGAATGAAAGTTACGAAAAAAACATATTCTCAAACAGTTAATAAAGGTGAAAAACAGAGCAAGTTGTACAAAAACTTGATTCATAAAAAGACTAACATATACATAAATAGAAAGTAATTTCGAAACTGGGTTTTTAAGTAACACATTTTAACAAACATAGTATTATACATATATATACATTAATGAATGCTAAGTGAAATTTAATAAAAGATACCTTTCCGTGAAAGTGGAAAGATAAAATTTTCAATTTTTTTAGTACTAAACTAAGTACGAATATATTCCTAACGTATGTATTTTCTAGTACTAAACTTAGTCAGTGATAGACCAAGATTTCTTGGCTGACGCGTAAGCATATGAGAACATAAAGTAGACCGTTCAAATTGAAAAATTAATCAAAATTTATAGCGTGATATATACATTAATCATAATTTCTAACAACAAAATAATCATCGACGATGAATGAATAAGAATAAGTTCAGATTTTCACCTTTTGTGGGATAGTGAACTGAAGGCGTTGTCAACCTCAAATCTAGAACTCGCTATTTCACAAAAAACAAGAAAAGATGAACAACCTTTGCTAAAGCCTAAACATGTATGAAATTATTCAAAAGCTAGGCAGCTATGACTTCTTTTTTTGTGTTCTTGTGAGTGTTCCAGCCTGTGAGAAAGATGAAAAAGGTCCAAAGTTTTAAAAGGTGTCTCTGGCTAAAAGTTTAAGATGTATAGACGAATCTCAGGGTTTTTTGAGCGGGATTTCACCTTGATTTTGAATTCGTAGTCCTTCACGCAATTTTATGTTGGTCTGAAGCAATATCAAGAGTCCTTCAAGCGTCCATATTTCGTGACAACACGAGTGACGTTAAAATTAGTCAAAATGGTATATTTATTGTGGATTCAGATAGTTTCGTGGGGTAATAGGACACTCGAAAAGTTAAAGTGTCTTTTTGAAAATTCGAGACAACTTCAGTGGTGACGTTATGTCTTTTCTCTATTTTAATAGTCATCATAATCACTCTAAGCTTTTAACCTTCCATTATTTAAGATGAGAAGCCCAAAATTCAATATCATAATTATTCAAACCTTTCATAGTTTTAATAGTTTTGAAAGAATAATTTTAGAGTCACGATACATATTAGTATAAAGGTAAAATTACATAAGTGAAGGTCTTTTATTTAATAATTACCACTTTTAAGTATACTTTTAATTTATTACCATTTTTGTCAACTTTTAGCAATAGTTACTTAAAACAATTTTAAAACACGCTCATATCCTCTCTCTCTTTAGGGTTTTGTTGTTCTTTCTTCTCCATTCCATTCGCTCATATCCTCTCTCTTTTCTTTCTACTCTTTTGTCCGAAAATTTTAGGGTATTGTTGTTCTTTTTTCCCCGTTTTTCAGCATAGAATTCTAATGGAAGAAGGTCAACGAAAATCGCCTAGAAGAAGTCCGCGAATACATAGTGATGGTGGTACTTCGAATCAGAAAGTTTATAGAAGAAGTCGAATAAGGGGTCAAGTTTCATCTCCTACTGCTACGGATGATGTTAATGACGGTCCCAATTTTAGTTTGGAAATCTCACAATTCGTATTTGGGTGTTTCAATAGAGATTCAACAGCATAAGAAAACTAAGCATTGTGTAAAAACTTGAAGGGGAATATACAAAAATCACTGGGAAAAAGTGTATTTGTCCCTTGGGTTTTGTCTGTTTCTCTTTAAAATATACCAAAATCGGAAAGTTTGGCCACCATAGCTCCCAGTTCACTAATGAATCTGTTCACATCATTTGAATCAGCCATTTGGCAAAACTGACTTAGAGCAAAGATTGTCTTCTACTTACTTCCAGCGGTTCTTTCCACCCACGAAAACATTTTCACCTGACTCCTTGAGTTGCTCCCCAACTTTCACCTCCTGCAACAAAGTTAAGAAAGGATTTAAAAAAGTCATCAAATCATAACAAATCAAACCAACAAACTACAAAAATGAATAAAACTTGAATTAAAAATGTATTACACTGTATTAAAGTTGAATTAGAAGAGCGAATTAAGAAAGAATTTAAACAAACAACTAAGGAAACAACGAGAGAGTCTTCTATAGATTGAATTAAACTTGAATCTATTATGAATTAACCAGGAAAATCAATCAGAAGAGTGAATTAAGAAAGGATTTAAAAAAGTCATCAAATCATAACAAATCAAACCAACAAACTACAAAAATGAATAAAACTTGAATTAAAAATGTATTACACTGTATTAAAGTTGAATTAGAAGAGCGAATTAAGAAAGAATTTAAACAAACAACTAAGGAAACAACGAGAGAGTCTTCTATAGATTGAATTAAACTAGAATCTATTATGAATTAACCAGGAAAATCAATCAGAAGAGTGAATTAAGAAAGGATTTAAAAGAGTCATCAAATCATAACAAATCAAACCAACCAACAGCAAAAATGAATAAAACTTGAATTAAAAGTGTATTACACTGTATTAAAGTTGAATTAGAAGAGCGAATTAAGAAAGAATTTAAACAAACAACTAAGGAAACAACGAGAGAGTCTTCTATAGATTGAATTAAACTTGAATCTATTATGAATTAACCAGGAAAATCAATTAGAAAAGTGAATTAAGAAAGGATTTAAAAAAGTCATCAAATCATAACAAATCAAACCAACAAATTGCAAAAATGAATAAAACTTGAATTAAAAGTGTATTACACTGTATTAAAGTTGAATTAGAAGAGCGAATTTAATTTAATTCAGCCAAATTGTCTTATATGATTAAAAAAAAAATAATGTTGACAAATATAGTAAATATTTTTTAAAAAGTATACACGTAAGTGATTTCCCCATATTTTTATATGCGGCATTGTATTTCCATTTTATGCTATGCGATAATTACTACACAATCATCCCCTTTTTTTAATTTCTAATTTTTTTAGTTATATGTGCAAACACTTGTATATATTCGAGTATATATTTATTTTTAAATTAAAGTACTATATATGTCAGTAAAGTAGAGCATCAAGCTTGTAAGATTTTACACTTAACTTGCAAGTGTTACTTTTTTCTCTATATGATTGTTTTGTATTTATAGCACAAAGAGTCCAATAATATATGCCCCATTTAAAATTTGTATTAAATATTTTAAAATAAACATGCAACGCACGTTCCCAAAACTAGCTAGTAGTTATATAAGCTTTCAAAAGTTAGTAGAGACCTTACCTATCCAACCACTATTGACTTTCTTACAATATATATTCCATAAAATAAGGACTACCTTTCCGTTACAAACTAAACATAACATTTCAAAAGGAACCATTAAACAGAAGACTATCTAGAAATATCTCATTTTCAAACAAAAGTGGTACCTTTTGATGAAAAAAACTCCTCATTTCAGAGGACCATACTAAGGCAAATATTTATAGACCCCTCAATTCATGTTTAAGTGATTATCTAAATTTGTATATAAAATACTTCTGAGAGAAATCTATGTGCTAGAAGTAAGAAATCTAGTGATCTGTGCAAGTCTATTATTTTTGAATTACCAACTGACACGCTAAATAGAATACTAGATCTCATGCCCGACAAATATGCTGCAAGAGTTACATCTTATTAAAAAATTTGGACTCAGTTATGGTCTACACAACCTAACCTTGTGTTTGATCCCCCGATTTTTCAGTATGTATCTTATATCCCCTGATTTTTCATATGCTTCGTAATATGAGAAGCCAATGTGAGCAATGGAACACCATCACCATTGAAGACGTGCATTGGGTCATGAGCAAGTTTCGTTTTGATGACTACATTGAACCCTTGACTTTGTACTTGCCTCATTATCGTGAGAATGATGGTTGTGGCATGGATCCCTGAGAGAGAAGTCCTTTTTGAAGAGTCAAATGGTTGATGCCGATTCAGGATGCAGCATCAGGCCCTATCACCTGCCTCCTAATTTTCCTATTACTCATCACCACTTTGTGTATCCACCACCAATGGAAAATGGTGACATGCATGGGGATGCATCAAATGGAAGCACTTCGCAATGTGCAGTGGATAGTGATGTTGAGTTTCCAGCAGAGGGGGGTAAGGAGTGATCAATTTCTCTACTGAAGGAATTAAGTTGTTGTTGAAATTTCGAGAGCAATAAAGAAAGTAGACTATTTTTTCTATGTTGCCTAATGTAGGATAGTTCTTAATTTGTGAAGTTTAGGAATGTGTCTTTCGAACTAAGTGAGACAATTAGTGGCCATTTCAATTGGATGCTTACTTGTGTGTGTGTGATGGAAGCGATCAACCACTTGAACAAGCGTCACCTGTCCTTATTCTGATCTCCACAACCAACCCCTACACATTCCCCTTCCCCTAGTATGCTACCTAGCTTCTCTTTTACTTTTACAAATGCATTGCACAGTCTCTATATATCAAAATAAGGACCAGTGACGCTTGTTCAAGTGGTTGAGCACTACCACACACACATACACATACATATACACACATAAACAAACAGACAATTGGATGGACCACCTTTGGCTCACTCAGTTTGAAAGACACATTCCTAAACTTTGCAATTAAGAACTATACTAGATTAGGTAACATAGAAAAGACAACCTACTTTCTTCACTACTCTTAAAGTTTCAAAAACGGGTTAATTCCTTCAATAGAGAAATTGATCACTCCTTACCGTCCTCCATAGGAGACTCAACGTCACTATCCATTACACACTGAGAAGTGCTTCCATTTGATGCACCCCTTGCATATCACCATTCCCCATTGGTGGTGGATACACAAAATGGTGATGAGCCATAGGAAAATTACGAGGCAGGTGATAGGGCGTGATGTTGCAGCCTGAAGCTGCATCAACCATTGGACGCTTCAACAAAGACTCCTTTATCAGGGATCCACGCTCACCACCACCATCCTCACGATAATGAGGCAAGTACAAAGGTAAGGGTTCAATATAGTCATCAAAACCAAACTTGCTAATAACCCAATGGACGTCATCAACGGTGATGGTATTCCGTTGTTCACGTTAGCAACGAGCGTTGACTTCACATGTTATTAAGCATATGAACTACATTCATGCATAGTCTATTTGGTGTCATCGGATATATTGGCATGTGGAGAAAGGGTTCTATGAGTGATTCTACCCACGTCTGGCATGAATCGGTCTTGCTCCTCAATGATGCATCCTACAACCGCCTGGTTGAGATGTGCATATTTCATTACCTATTTAACCACTATTGACTTTCTTACAAAACATATTCCATAAAACAAGGACTACCTTTCCAAACTAAACATGATATTTAAAAAGAAACAACTAAACAAAAGACTTTCTAGAAATATCTCATTTTCTAACACTCTACGAGATTTTTCTTGGATACTCCCAACTTAGCCCTTAGAACTTCAAATTTCCCCTTAAGAAAAGCCTTAGTCATGATGTTTGCAATCTGTTGATCTGAGCTACAATGAACAAGTTTAACTTCGCCATCATTCTCTGCTTGCCTGATAGCATGAAACTTCACATTTATACGCTTGCTACGACCATGTTGCACTGGATTTTTGGCCATAGATATTGTTGACTTGTTGTCAACCTTAATGACAGTAGATTCAATGTCATTTTGCTCCAGATCACGTAGAATCATTCTTAACTATAATATTTAAAAATTAGTATGTTTTTTTTAATTATACTCTTATATTAAATAGCTACTACTTTTTAATAGTGCTCAATCATCAAAAACATCTAATAAATAGAGGCAACTTAGTAAACTGTACCGTCAAATTTTTATTTTCCTTAATGGGCATGAAATAAGCTAAAGTGATGCCTATTTTGGGATAAAGTAAGTAGTAATATATAGTTGTGTCATTTCAGATCAATACTCATTTTCCCAACTGTGAAATCATATTTATCCCCGTGCATACCTTGTTCTCGTTCACTCTACCCTAGTCCCACGTGTCCCCCTGCTCTTAAATTTTGTAGCAATATATATGGACACTTATTACTTGACAATAACCACAGACTATACATAGAAGTGTGATGTGTATGGTATGTGGATCTTGGAAAGTAATAAGTATCCATATATATAGCTACAAAATTTAAGAGAAAGAGGGGACATGTGGCACCAGGGCGGAGTGAACAAGAAGAAGCTATTCACCAGGATAAATATGATTTCACAATTGGAAAAATGAGCATTGACCAGAAACAACATAACTATCTACTACTACTTCTTCCGTTCCAAAATAAGTATCATTTTCGCTCATTTCACACCCATTAAGGAAAATGATAAATTGAAGGGGTAGTTCACTAAGTTACCACTATTTATTAGATGTTTTTTTTAAAAAAATAATTGAGCGCTATTAAGAAGTAGTAGTTCTTTAATACAAGAGTATAGTTGAAAAAACATACTATTTTTTGTCCCGAATTCATATGATGACACTTGTTTTGGGACAAAAAATTTTTTTGCTAAACTCTAAAGTGACATTATTTCGGGATGGAGGGAGTATGTCTTACTTAAAATTTAATTCAGCCATTTCCCTTTTACTTTTCTCCTTTTTCAACAATTTATAGATCCAATCCTATTCAAACCGGCCCCATTCATTCAAATTCATTTTTATGAAAGAACTCCTTATTTCAGAATTCTATAATAAGACAATTATTTATGTGAGTCGATGTGCTAGAAGAAAGATATCTAGTTATTTGAGCAAGTCTATTATTTGTGAATTACCAACTAGCATACTACACAAAATACTAGATCTCATGCCCATCAAATATGCTGCAAGAGCTAGCATCTTATCAAAAAATTGGATGCAGTTACGGCCTACACAACCTAACATGTGTTTGATCCTTAGTTTTTTATGTATCTAATATTGAGGATTCTGCTTCGAGCATAATCCATAAAATTCTCATGAAACAAATTGGACCTATACTGGGATTTCATCTTATCTCCAAGACAGACACTTCAGCAGAGTCAGATCCCCCCAGTCTTGTTAGCCTTCAGTTAGAGCATTCAACAATTAACAGCTCTGCTGTAGGATCAATAAACACTACTCTTATTATGCCAATACTTGAGACTTTGGAGTTGAAATATTGTGTTGATGTTAATCGTGTTATGGTTTCTCCAAAGCTTGTAAACTTGTCAATCCTTACCACCTATACAGATAAATTTAAGTGTTTTTAAGTGAACCCAATAGTTGATTGGGTTAAGCACCTCTGTTTTGATGGCTCATCCCTAAGGATGAAAAAAAATCTCTGCTTGTGAACTAACTATCTGGTCGGTATCTATACCAGATAGGCTTGATGTATCACTTAACTTTCAAAGCCTAAGAACTTGTGACTTTTAAGATTTCTGTTAAATGTATCACCTGTGCACTTTGCAGTGGAATTTTCTAAACCTTTTATCTCTCTCTCTCTCTGTGTATAGTATATATATATGCACACACAGGCCCGGTACTTTACTCTTGTGGTAAGACACGCTATGTGGATTAGGCACATGTCAGGGATTTGAATCTTGTGCTGTTGAAGAATTTTAACTTATGCCCCGGCCCTCTGGATTTCTTGTTTATAAAATGTTTATGTATAATTGTATATATATCAGCTTCACTAATTTTTGAAACATTGACCACATACAATATGATTCTTTCCTCGGGTTGATGAGACGATATGTCACACAAAGGAACTGTTTGACTGCTTGTCCGAGGCAGAAAACAAAGCAAGTGAAGCTCTGATGATGATTCAAATAGTGAGGTTAAGGAAATTCAAGGGGACAACTAGTGAAATGTACTTGATACAAGTCATGCTTGCTCATTCTATGAAACTTGAGAGGATGATCATTGAGCGGTGCAAGAAAACTAATGCCACAAATGGTAATCAATCAAAGCAGTAAAAGAGAAGTAATGCCACAAATGGTAATCAACATTTGATGAAACTCGTAAGCTATCCTTAAGCATCACCAAATGTAGAAATCAAGTACACTTGGACTGATTCAAGTGTCGTATTACTACTTAATTGGTCAAGTGTGTTCATTTCATATTCAAACTTACTATTGATATCAGAACTTCATTGGGATTTCTGCACATAATCAAGTATTAAGATGTTTTCATCATCTTCAACAAAGTATGAAATAATGAAATTCGATTGGGGGGGGGGGGGGGGGTCTAGTTTTAATTTGTGGAAGATTAGAATGAGATCGTCCTTGGTGTTAGAAAGGTTATGGCAGTAAATTGAGGAGGCTTTTCCAAAAGAGTCGAAAGAATCAGTCAAAGCAGACCTGAAGGAAAGGGCTTTGAGTGCGATCTTTATGAGCATTACAGAGAGCATTATTCGCGAAATTACTGAAGAGAAATCTACAACGGCATGGAAGAAGTTACAAGATCTGTAACCTAAGAAATCACTCACATGCCTCTACTTGAAAAATTAGGTTGTACAATCTTCGTATGAACGAAGATCCACTGGTCAAAACTCACCTTGATAAGTTTAATTCAATTATAATTAACTTGAAGAATTATACTGTCACAAAACCAAAAAAATTGGGATGCTTTTATACGACTTACAGGTGAAATTTTGTAACTCTCTTGAAGCACCTTTCCCTTTTTTTTGGGGCTAAAATTTGAACAAATACCACCCTCCCGCAACTAGTAAAAAATATATTGTTTCAATTTTCTTTTCTTTTTGGGGATTGCACAAAAATTATATAAGAAAATATCAAATTAAAGTAAAACTCACCTTGTTAAACTAATCCAAAGATAAAACTAAGCTGATTAATGGAAGTTCAGAAGAATGGACGGTTTTATTTTATAAATAAAGTTTACTACTGACTATCTTAGTCTTTTCTTATTCTTTTGTACGGTAGTACATGACTTAGCTATTAAGAAATTACGTAATTAATGAATTAATTGGTATTTGTTTCAACACAGCTACTCTTTTGGACGCAGGCCCAATTTTTAAAAATTACTTGTTAAAGTCTATTTTATTTTATTTTAACAAGGTTTTTCAATTTTGTCTATATCACCTCAAAAGTTGTCTTAATAAACTTTGGCTAATAAAATATGATGTGTCATTTTATTTAGTCCACGTGAACTTATTCCTCAATCCACTAGACATTTATAATTGAAAGAGAAATTACATCAATTCACTTTTGAATTTAATCATCAAATTTACTTTAGCATTTTAGTATACACATGTGTATAATGGAGAGTGCATTATACACACGTCATGTCATTGCTACATTAGTGCCACCTATGAGCCATGTCAAAAATTATTTTATTTTAAATATTTTTTCATTTCTTTTTGTTTATGCACGATTTTTTAAAGCTAATTAATTTTTAAAAAATACAAAATGTTCCATGAAAATGTATCAAAGTTTTCAATCTCAGTTAACCATTGTTGTCATTAGTTCTTAACTTGGAATTGTCCGATAAATTCTCGTTTTTCTTTATTGAGAGTTTATTTTTCAAGAAAATTTGAAAAAAAAAAAATTGAATTAACTTTTGAAAGTATAAATTTTTTGTGTGAGTGTTGAAGTTTCTTGTGACTTTTATGTGTATGTTTGATAAAAATGTGATGGATAATGTGTATTTCGTTGAGTGTATAACAATAATGCTAAATAGAGTGTATTAGTATTTAGTAATGATTATATTAGCAATGCATGTATTTAGTTATGTTTGCATTAATTATACATGGATTACTTTTATACATTATTTGATTTGATGTATTAAAATAAGCATGCATTGCATAAAAAAATTGTTAACAAAGATGTTCTCCACTGTTATGGTGGAAAAGATATAAAAAAGATTTTTTGAGGGGATTGAATCTTGGCCTTTAATCATGCTAATGAATGCATTAAAATCATTGCATTGCTAATACCTAGAAATTCATTGCATTAGCAATCCATACTTTAATACACAATAAAGTGTATAAATAATGCAAACATTAGTTATGCAGTAAAATCTTACTAATTTAATATAAGTGGGGCCATGAAATATTATTATTTTGTAGAGGTATTATTTAATCGATAAATTAATATTTATTAATTAATTAAAGAGTGTTTTGAGATTCAAGATGTATTATCGCAACAAATTTATCATAGGATATTAGAAGGCTATGAAGTGGGACAAACTGGTCCATGAAAGATCAATGTTTTAGATCCTATTAATTTTGCAATCCATCTTGGACGACAAATATTCATCAAGAATCTATAGCAAATTGCTTTCGATACAACAAAATTTGCTCGAAGATGAAATCTAAGATATATAATTTTTTTAGAACTCACAGGTAAAATTGTCACAAGTCATGATCAATGATCTTGATTATCGCAATTAAATGAACGTCAATAACCTATTGGATTACCCATGTGAAAATGATACATGTTCAAAGGTCCAGACTTGGAAGAAATTGTGGATATCATCTGAAAAAATAATCTTGATGATAAAGTTAAAGTTGATACAATACATTTGGAGTCAGTTATGCACAAGGAAACACTCATTGCATCTAAAATTCTTCACAATTTTATGGCACAGTTCGAAAAGACAACATCAAAACTTTCGGATGCAATAAGAAATGTTAGAGATGAACTTCAACTAGATTTAAAATTTTTTAAAAAAACAAAACACAATAGAATCATATTTTACTAAATTGTCTTAGATATATTTGTACTTTTAAAGAATTATTAATTCATAATATTAATGGGACCATAAATTTATATAGAAATTTACTGAAAATATATTATCTTATCGAAATGGATGATTTTTTTCCATTGTCCCAAGTCTGGACCGGAAGAAAATATTATCTTAAAAAGATTATTAATTTATCGTGTATTAATTTAATGAGGTTTTACTGTACATATGTTGGAAAGAATACTAAACAAGGTATTAGTAATACACCAGGCTAATGCATGCATTATTTTTCCTAATATACTCTACCAAATGATGGGAGTACAATTCTGTTACTCTCTTGATTTTTTTTCCAAAACTTCTCCGTGTTTTAAGGAGATGTAGACCTCCTTGAGATGTATAACTTCTCCGTGATTCGAGGGGATGTAGACCTTCTTGAGATGTATTCGATCTCCAAAAACATCGGAAGCACTTCGTCATTTCAAATCGATCTCCGAAAAGAACCATGTTGACCACTCTTTCGAAGAACGATGTAGTTGATGTTGTGGCTTTCTCCAATGCTTGTTGCATGTTAGTGTTTTACTCGAAAAATATAAATAAAAGAAAAAATGACTAAGTTTCAAAAAATCGATTATACTTATGATTTAAGAGAAATCGAATTTTCAAAAGAACAGAATCGCCACTTAATTTTTTAGTAAAAAATCAAGAAAAACTTAAATTTTTCAAAAGATTTAAACAGATAAAATCATTTGAAAATAAAGGGGTTCGAGTTCAAATGTACATCCCGAGAAGGTGTTAGGCCCTCGAAATGTCCGCTAACTTGCGGTTGACTGGCGATTTGACTAAGAACGATTTTGACTAATTTTGAGATTTTAACTAAGTAAAAGAACTCATAACGACTTTGACTAATTTTGAGATTTTAACTAAGTAAAAGAACCCATAACGACTTTGACTAATTTTATGAAAATAATAACTAAGTAAAGTGAAATTTATTTTTATTTATTTAATATTTTTATTTATTTATTTACATTCTTCTTCTTATTATTATTATTATTATTATTATCTTAAGGGAAACAGGACTAAGGAGGGTTTTTCTAAAGGAAAATAATTTAAGCTTTGACAAGATTGATATTAAAATAAGGATTAAGTAATAAAATATATATATATCCCTTAACTTGAAAATAAAATAAAATGACCATTCTTGGGAATTTAATTAGATTAAACTATAAGATAATCAAAGTTAGTCAATCAATACAATAACAATAATAATAGAGGGAAAGAAATATTTGGACTTGGACCTTTGGCCCAAACCCAATTAAAGTGGCCTTTTGGCCCACCTGTCCTAAGTCTATAATTTGCCAACAAACATGGATTTCAGCCCATTAGTACTTTGGACTTGCTGTGAATTTCCTTGGGCCAAAGGCCCATTTTCGCCTTCCCCTTTCACACTTAAAATCTGTATGTATATCAAGTGTATATGGTTGTATACAATACGTATTTTGACTCATTTTCATGTATATTGGGCTGTATACTGCATGTATGCAGCCTAATTCAGTTCCTCGATCACTTGTATTAATTTTTGGACCTGTATATTAAAATTTTCCATGTATACAAGTGTATACCACTGTATACAGCAAGTACACAGCCCTTTCCTTGGGCTTTCCGAGATCTGAAAGACTTGATTTTTGCCTTGGGCCGCCTGTGACCTGTTCGTCGTCTATTTTCGGACTCGATAAAGGGAAGTATCGGGCCTCTGAATCCCAATCCATGAAATGCAAAGAGAGGGAACCCAATGGACTCCAACGACATTCATGTGTAACAATAATGAAGCAAAATAAAAGAAGATAAGTAACAAATCATTGCCATAATGGAATAGCATTAGATGAAAAGAAAAACCCCGCACTGTTGTTCGGGTATTAAACATTTTGAAGAGACAAAAATAACCCAAGCATGGAAAATCATTATTCACGAAGAAACTTGACGTTAGGCGATAACACAAATGAGATCAACATTAACCCAAAACTCAAAATCCCAAAATAATAACTCATTACTAATCCAATCAAGATTACTAGAGGAAAAGTAACCAAGCTACTGACCAAACATTATCTAATCTTAGGCAAATGCCTTTAAATAAGACAGACTCATACACATGCCGAGAATATAGACATACAACAAAGATACCAGCAGAGAAATTAGGCCTAATGCAGTAGGTTGAAATTGTTTATCATAATAACTTATGACGCGACCGATAACAGCAAACGAGTTCGATGAATAGGAGCATCACATATGAGTTTCCAAATTCTAACTTAGGCAATCAATCCATATAGAAAACCATGATCCAAAGTAGATGCTATGATTTAAATTTAATACTGAGTATATAGCGGATGGCAAAACCAAACGAGAGAGATTTTTAGGGAGGAGAAATTACTACGGCAGATTCACTTTAAAAACAGAGGTAACACAGATCGGATTTTGGGAATAAAAATGAATAAAATCAAACCACTATTTAAACAAGCAGGCAACTGCATTCATCAAGCTGATGTTGTAATCCTATCCCAACCAACTCAAATATGAATCTAAAGATAATTAGTTAAAGAGTTTAGGATGCATAATAGTTAGGAATTTTATTCATCTGAGTCTAACTCTTCGGGAAATGCTAAAGAACAGCCCCAAAGTTAAGCTATCTCTCATTAAAATGGGTCTTCAGTTAGGAGAAATCAAACACACGAAGACATACACAGAAGTTGTATAGCTTACGGGCAAGCAGGAGTGAGATTTGATAAGTAAATAAATAACGTTGAACTCCAAAAAAGAATTTATTCGTAGACAGCACGCATGGAAAGAAAGGATATTACTAGCTAAAATCCATTAACCCAAATCCATACACGGCAAGGAACACATCATATACGAAATAACATAGAACAAATAGGGAATTAAATGAAGCCGAAAGGATTTACCTCTTTTCGGGCAGCGAACAGGGACTACGAGATTCCGGGAATGATTCCACACACACCAAAGAAAATACGAGGAAACAACAAATTCACAACAAAACTGAAACTTGAGCGTCCTCTATTCTATTTGTTGATTTTTGGGTCTATCTTAGCTTCTTTTTTTTATTCTTTTTTTCCCCATCTTACCAGTGAACGAAAAAGAAGTTATATAGGGGGAAATTAGGGTAGATTTGAGGGGAAGCGCGGGGAAAATCCGAATAGAAAGGACCCATTTCAAAATTCAAATGCCATAAATTTCTTTCACCATTAAGGGGAAACACATTTTTCTAAAGCTTCGACTTCATTCCGGAAGAGGAAAGAGAAAACAGACGGCTTCGATCGAATCACTCGTCCTTGCACTCGACGTGGCATCATCTCGCACTAGTGAGGACGAGCTTGCAGCTGGAATCGCAGAAAGGTTGTGCAGGAACAGTCCTCAGACTGATGAAGGAGACGTTGGATTTGACATTGTTAATTCACCGTGAAGCTGACTCCGTTTGCTCGATTTTAGAGTTGGAATCGAGCAGGCGTCGTTGGTATTGTTGTGTTGGCGTGGAATTAGAAAGGAAGAGGGGATGGGGTCGGGTCAGCTTGCTGTTGTATGTTGCTGTGTACAGCTGGGTTCCTGGGTTTCTCTTTGTGAAGGGGAAAGGGTAGTGGGCCGGGTCTAAAGGGGAAAATGTGGGCTAGAGTAAAATGGAAAACAAAAGGGAATTGGGTTGGGGAAAAGTGGGCTTCACGTAATAAAGGGTTAAAATAAGAAGGGGAAATCACTTACGTATATACTTTTTAAAAAATATTTACTATATTTGTCAACATTATTTTTTTTACCATATAAGACAATTTGGCTAAATTAAATTAAATTCGCTCTTCTAATTCAACTTTAATACAGTGTAATACACTTTTAATTCAAGTTTTATTCATTTTTGCATTTTGTTGGTTTGATTTGTTATGATTTGATGATTTTTTTAAATCCTTTCTTAATTCACTCTTCTAATTGATTTTCCTGGTTAATTCATAATAGATTCAAGTTTAATTCAATCTATAGAAGACTCTCTCGTTGTTTCCTTAGTTGTTTGTTTAAATTCTTTCTTAATTTGCTCTTCTAATTCAACTTTAATACAGTGTAATACACTTTTAATTCAAGTTTTATTCATTTTTGTAGTTTGTTGGTTTGATTTGTTATGATTTGATGACTTTTTTAAATCCTTTCTTAACTTCGTTGCAGGAGGTGAAAGTTGGGGAGCAACTCGAGGGAGTCAGGTGAAAATGTTTTCGTGGGTGGAAAGAACCGCTGGAAGTAAGTAGAAGACAATCTTTGCTCTATGTCAGTTTGGCCAAATGGCTTATTCAAATGATGTGAACAGATTCATTTGTGAACTGGGAGCTATGGTGGCCAAACTTTCCGATTTTGGTATATTTTAAAGAGAAACAGACAAAACCCAAGGGACAAATACACTTTTTCCCAGTGATTTTTGTATATTCCCCTTCAAGTTTTTACACAATGCTTAGTTTTCTTATGCTGTTGAATCTCTATTGAAACACCCAAATACGAATTGTGAGATTTCCAAACTAAAATTGGGACCGTCATTAACATCATCCGTAGCAGTAGGAGATGAAACTTGACCCCTTATTCGACTTCTTCTATAAACTTTCTGATTCGAAGTACCACCATCACTATGTATTCGCGGACTTCTTCTAGGCGATTTTCGTTGACCTTCTTCCATTAGAATTCTATGCTGAAAAATGGGGAAAAAAGAACAACAATACCCTAAAATTTTTGGACAAAAGAGTAGAAAGAAAAGAGAGAGGATATGAGCGAATGAAATTGGAGAAGAAAGAACAACAAAACCCTAAAGAGAGAGAGGATATGAGCGTGTTTTAAAATTGTTTTAAGTAACTATTGCTAAAAGTTGACAAAAATGGTAATAAATTAAAAGTATACTTAAAAGTGGTACTTATTAAATAAAAGACCTTCACTTATGTAATTTTACCAAATAAGAAACTGATTGTTGGAATAGGCCAAAAATAACATTGCTAAAGCTTGGTCTCGAACAATAATTAGGTGTTAAAATATGAGATGGCTAATTTGGCAATTGCAAACATGGCTATGGATTATAATTATAGCCAAATAACATTCAAAACCTAGTCAAATCGGGATAATTCAATGAGACATGCTAGGACTTGAATAAGACAAATTAATATTAATTAATTAATGAGCTTCTTAATCTCAACGAAATAAAGTAACTAATTTAATTATAAACTAATTAGTCAAAAACATAAACTCTTATATAACTAAGATAATTAACCAAATATTTTTAGAAGATTTTCGAATGTTCATATACTGATCACATACATAATTGTGTAAAGTATTTATATTATCTAAAAAATTATAAAATGATAAAATTAATTATTTCAAATCATTTGGAATTTGACAAGCTCAATGATTAATTTGTATTGTGGAGGTCCAAAATTGGGTGTCAACAGTTAGTCCCTTATTTATAGTTGTAGGGGGTGGACAAAGTTACTTATGATTGGTCAAAAAATGTCATTTTGACACTTGACATATTGTGATTGATTCTTAAACTTGACTGGAACTACCACATCATAAGAACACATGGCATCATCTTGTTTATCTTGGGTGCCTATTCATTGTGACACATGGCTTGAATTTTTGCTTCAAGGTGAAATGGACCTTGAACTTGAATTTAATAAAATGGACTTAGTTATTTGTAAAATTCAAATTAATCATTTAACCCAAATAAACATGGATTTAATCCAAATTTAGTATGAATTTGATCCAATAAAATATGCGTGTCCACAAAGTGTAAATACCAAACCTGGTATTCGAATGTGTATTTCTCTTATATATGTTCAAGGAATTTAAAATTTTATATATTATCAATAAGAAAATATTTTGATCTTATTTACGTAGTATAACTTTTCGATGAAATTCCCTTCTTCCTTGAAAACTAACTATTCATTTTCAATCCCTTTATCGCAACAAAAACATCACTCACCTCCTATGCTTCTAAGACCATCTTCAACCCCTCTCTATATTTGGAGAGTAAAATAGAGAATGTCCTCTCCAATCACATTCTAACTCACCTTCTACTCTCAAATTGTAGAGAGTTGAATAGTAGTTCTCCAAATTTGGAGAACTACTCTTCATACTCTCTATTTCACTTTTTGAATATTATATTATTATTTTTATTATTTTGTAATTAACATATTATTTTTCATATAAAATATTAATTAAATCTCTAATATTCGCAATTCTTTTTAAATATAACATAACATTTCAAAATATATATTATTTAATATATAATACTTTCAGCCCGAATAAATTGTATTTCAATTTTTTTTAATTTTTGTCATTTAAAGAGATATAATTTGATATTATTATTAATATTCAGTTTGGAGAATGCATGGAATTTAAATGGTAAGATGAAAATTTTAATTTAAAAATATAATACATAACAAAATAATTTAAATGCAATATAACAATACAGTACATAACATAATAATTTTTAGAATCACAATAATAATTTAGTATTTCATTAATTCGTTTCCATATTCAATAATATTTGGAAAAAATTAACATATTGTTGTGGTTGTGGTTGTGCTTGCAGGTGTGTTTGTCAATTTCTTTTTTCAATTATTCGTAATTGTTCTTATTGCATGTATTCACAAAAATTGTTTAGGTAGACATTAAAAAAAAATTAAGGACAAATGCTTATTTTGAACTCCATAATGCATTAATAGAGCATTTATGATATAATGCATTAATAGAGCATTTATGGGAGCAATTAGAGCCGTCAAAACGGGCTTAGCCTGTCACGCCCCGAGCCTACACCCTAGACGTGACCGGCACTTGAAGACCATCGCTGGCCCCCCAGCGAACCCTTGGCCTGGCTTTCTTAACTCAGCGGAAACTTAACTCAACAGGATAACTCAATGCAATGAAAGGTTATAAAACAACTCAACTGAAAGTAATTTGCCAACAAGGCATCTCGAGTCTCAAAATAGGATATTTAAATATAAACATGCATGAGAAACTCCAAACTAACTGACTGACTGTCTATCAAGCCTCTAAATACTGAGATGGATGTTGGGACAGACCCCGCAACATCCTAATAAAACAAAGACTAAGAACACAAAATAATTGAGTCCTCCGGAATGCAAGGAGGCTCACCACTGACTCTGGAGTGCTCAGCTGGATCAACGACATGCAGGATGCTGATCCGGGGTACCTGTATCTGCATCATAAGACGATGCAGGCCAACTGACATCAGTACATGGAAGGTACTAGTATGCGAGCTGAAAAACTAAGCAACATAGGCTAGAAAGAAATTTGGAAGAAACTGAAAAGTTTACCTTGTTCAACTCAACTCAACCTGACTGACTTCTTTCAATATAAGGCAATTTAAAACAAGTGTGATATAAAGAAAGACTGTTTAAAACATGCTATAAACTTTGTGTGTATACAAGGATACAGTAAGCCTGAGATGTATATAGAAATACAATTGAACTGATGTATATAAAATACAATAATTTTCGTGTATAAAAAAAAATACAATAACTGAGGTGGGAGTTTCTCTAACCGACAACCATCACATAAGAGCTAAAGTGATGATACAGCGATCAACCTCACGCTGCCAGAGCATCCTATACCCGGCCAAAGGTATAAGACCTGAACTGCCTAATGGATCCACTAGTCTAATATGAAAATGATTCATCTAAAGAGTATGATCCCTTTTTTTTTTTACCCATGGTGGCTAACATGGTTCTATGGGGGCTGTGGGTTCTTTGAACGCTCCCCCAATTCGGTGCTCGATACTACTCCCAAAAATGTACTGGCTCTTATGTTTTTAAAACACATTTCTTCCTGCTGACATGAGATAATTACTCAAAAAAAAAACTATCCCGAAGGCTCTTTGGAAATTTCAGTTTCCAACCTTGTTTAAATGTAAAGACAATTCTTTAAAACTTCTTTGGGAATACATAGTTCCCTAATAACTTTGAGAAAATGAACTCAACTTGAAACTTGAGACTCTTTACTTAGCTTGAAACTCTAAGCTCTTTGCTTGACTTGACACTTGAGTCAAAAAAATAAAGTTAAAACGTTCAATAAGGACTCTTGAACAACTTTACAACTAGCTTGACTTGCTTAACTTCTAAGCTTAACTCTTGATTTCTAACTTCACTTGACTTCTAACTAACTCTCCTTAAATTGGAATTTTTGGATTCAAGGTGTTTGCTCACATGTTACGGATGAGTTCTTGACTTTTAGAAGTACCTTGGAGTGTTGGAAACAACTAGGAAACATAGGTATAATACCTAGGAACAAAAATAAAATAAAAAAAAAAGGAAAATTAAGGTAACGGGAAGGATTGGCGTCCTTGGCGCTCTTAGAGGCGCGGGGCGCCAGCCCTCAACTTCAAACGGGACTGCTGGCCACTCTGCCAGGCACCAGCCCTCAGCTTCAAAGGGGACTGCTGGCCACTCTGCCAGGCACCAGCCCTTTTCCCAGAAAAAAAAAACCGACTTTTCTCCCTCTTTTCTTCAACTCTAAACCACCCTTACTTCAATGGATTTAACCCCAAACACTAGGGATCATCAATCTCTCAACATACAATAAATTACAACTCAAATACACAATCCAATCATGTCCCACAACCAACAATAACTTCAACAACACAACTAACAACATCAACAACAACTAACAACTTCAACAACAATCCAATCTTTTCTCAAATCATAAAAAAAAAATGAGCTTGGTGTGTGGGGGAAAGGATCAAACCACACAAGGAACTCACATACCTTGATAGGGATCACCCCCGACGAAAATCCACGACGGAAACTTGTTGATCTCCTTTCTCCTCTTTTTCTCCTCTTCTTCTCTTCTTCTTCTCTTCTTCACTCTCAAGAACCCTAACTCTTTCTCTTTTAAAATAGGATAAAATGATCCAGAATCAGCCTAACACACAATATAACCTCAAAAGAAATGGCTAGGGAAAAGACCAAAATGCCCTTAAAATTTCCGGACGGATTCCCTGCCAACTGCCCAACTTTCAATGGCCATAACTCGCTCATACGAACTCGAAATCGAGCAATCTCAGTGGCGTTGGAAAGATCATTCCACAAGCTTCGCAACCATGACTGGAACTACTCCTAACTCATCCTGATCTAGGAGTTACGACTGCTCAAAGTTGGCCAAAAATTACTGATTTCCACACTTAGCCAAATTTTCCAGATTCTGTATTTCTTTTTTTTTTTTTTCCAAAAATGGCTACTTCCAATTTCAAGCTTCTTCATAGCTATTTCAAATTGTCGGATGTTACATAGCCCATGTGACTGGCCCTACCCAACTCGTTATTGGGGTAGGGTTGGGATAGGATTTTCAAGCACATTTAAAACTAGGACTTATAAATCGGACAATATAAGCCCTTGGACCTTGAGGCTTGATCGGGGTTGAGTCAGGGTCGGCCCATGGGCCAAACTTTTTAGTTAAGGATAACTTACAATAATCTCACTAGTATATAATCTAATTACTTAAATACATGTTATGTTATAATATTATGAATCTTACCATATTTTGATACGTCCAGATGCATGTATCTTAAAATACATGGACTTGAAAATTTTAGGTTAATTTTTTCTAGATACACTCTATCCAAGTAGATTCGCATGTATCTAGGATACATAGACAAATCTCACGCCCTCACTTCCCTCCCATCTTGTTTGTCACTCTCTTATCTCGATCGCGTATTCGGTATACGAGATACATGCTAAACCCTAGATTTTTTGCCATTGTTTGTCATATTTGATTTGAAAATCTTCTCATTTTCTTGATGTTATAGAATTATAAATTTGAAAAGAAAAAAATGAAAAAAAAGAAAAGAAAAAAAGAAGGGCTAACCTACCCCACCCCTCGGCTCTTGTAGGGTTCGGTTGAGTTGAGCATTTTCAGGCCCTACCAAATGAAGTGTTGGCCCACCCTAGCCCTTCAAAATCCTTGGCCCGCAAGGCTTGGGCCGGGTGGGGCTGGGCCAACCCTTTTTGATAGCTCTAGGAGCAATGTAATAATTTTGAAAATTGAGTATTTATGTAATTTTATTTCATTAATGATTTCACGTTTATTTGAAAACAAATATTAGATATTTAATTAATGGTATTATATGAAAAATAATATGTTAATTTATGGGCCACACAAATATGTGTTACTTATTTTAGATGACAAGTTCGGAAAATCTTTCTTGAACTTGATTCTCAAATTAAGATGCATCACAAATATTGCAGGGAGTTTATGATTGGTAATATGAGAAAAATAATCTTGCAATTTCTCTAAATGGAAAAAACATAGCCTAGACATTCAATTATCAGAGTATGTTTAGTCAAGTGGAGATCAAAACAGATTCCTACTAATATGAGTACTCTACTTTAATTAAACAACTAGCTAGCCATCCTAGTAGAAATAAAATTTATTATGATAGAAGAGTTCGAGCTTGGAAAATGAAACAAATTCTCGAAAAATTGAATGAGTTTGCAATTGCTATAACACAAAAATCAAAGAAAACCATTCGACATTTGACTCTCAAATAATTCATCCTTTAAAGAAGATCAACAATAAAATTAATTTGTCCTTTTCAAACTTGGTCAATTAATCAGGCATAGTAGGGACCATAGATATATTTAATAGAGGCTTCCAATTACGACAATAATTCTCAAATGAACAAATTAAGCATATCGCAATAAATTACAAATTATTCCACTAAAAATCTGTAATTGCACTCCTCGATTTAATGTCGAAATCTACCACTACATCTTATTTAACCCCCCGTGTTAGAATTACCGACACCAATCAATTAAATCAAATTTTCTGAAAATTTAATTCATTGACTTAATTAATCCTTTATTATATTTACTTAACTTATTTCACATGACAGACATAAAATCCACATGTAGGGTTTTCACATGAAAACTTATAAGTAACCATAAAGGGGTGTCGTCAACTCGGGATCAAGACACGGTTCTATCAACTAATTATTATTTCACTAATGTAATTTGTCATTATCTAATCTATTAGGAATTTATTGACTCGTCAAAAAGTCTCACCTTTTAATAGATTACAACAATAAAATAAATTAAATAGATCATAATAATTATATCAAGATTAAGAGTATAAGTACAAGTAGTGGACTAAATAATTTATTTATAAATATTCAGAACATAAATAAATGTCTCTAATTGGTCCGTTCAATACATACAAAATGTACTAGCACAAGAAGTTGGAATTTAACCATTCTCATAATTAAGATCAAATTATATTTAATCTTGTGCTACGATCATCGAGATGTTTGTCCTACTTCATCTTTGATCGTGAAAATAAATTTATAACTTATATGCACCGACAATTTTAATCTTCCGCGTATGAGTTAAAATACTCCATACACAAAATTGTCTACTATATAAGCAATGGACACACATATATACACATGCAATGATCTATTTAAACAAAGATTTTATTATATTAAATAAATAACATAAAAATCTTTACAAGAGATTAAATAAAAATTACTATAACACAATTACTATATCCCAACATATCCGTCCTCCGTTAGTATCATACATAAAAACTGTTATTCGATAAAGCTTAAGTCTTATGATCCAAACTTCGAGAAGGTTGCGTGCCTTGCTTAAACTAGACGGGAGTGTGAGAGAGCTGCGCGTTTTAGCAATCACGAGCTTAATAATTGTGTCCCAGGTTTTGTTTAGTTTTTTAGTTTTATTATATGACTTAAACATTTCTAAGTATGTATACCAATTTATGGATTTCAAATTATTGGGATGGTCTTATTCTTTTACATAAATTTACTGAATTTTATTTATACAATGTCTGTTGGCAGCTAGCTGATTTAGCTGATTTGTGGTGCAGTGGTTTGTTTGTTGCTATTGCTTAGGAGTCAAATAAGTTATTTATTTCCTAGTCTTTAGGCCACAGGAAGATTAGTGGAGTCAGTTTAGATCAGAATAATTAGGAGTAATAGACGGATTCTGTTATTAGTAGTTTTTATCTATTTAAGAGAGCACTTGCACTTTTTTCTATCAATGTCACTACAGGAGAGATGTAATCCTTTATGATAGATGAGTGAGATTTCATTCATAAATAGCCTTGTGCTTTGATTTTTGACTTGCTTCTATTTGGTGTCTATACACATGATAAAATTAGATTCATAAGAATGAAACATGCCACTAGATCCCCATGCTTCTTCCACTATTGCTCTATTCATCATTGATGACATTACTAAATACAAATGAAAACAAAAATCAGAACAAAGAGTTGGCATTGCCACTTTCTTCAGCAAATCAAGTTACAGGAAAGAACTAGTTAATGAATGCCACTGCAAGAAGTCTAAGTATGCAAAATGTTAATCAGTACGAAAACATCATTCAGGGTAGATATGATAAAAAAAGATCCAAGAGAGATCAGTGCCTTAGTTCTTCGTTTCGAACTAGAATTTTTAACCAGATGGGATAAGTAGAGCTAGTGTTCCCAGCAGTTACTGCTTGATCCAAAAGGTGAACAAATATTCATGTCTTTCTCTTTTCTCAGCAACATATCCATCGTATCACCAAGTATGTGAAATGTTAATCAGAACCAAAACAATCCCCACGGTTATTGCTTGATCCAAAAGGTGAACAAATATTCATGTCCTTTTCTCTTTTCTCAGCAACATTTCCACGTATCACAAAGTATGCGAAATGTTAATCTGAATCAAATCAATTCCTGCGATACTGCTTGATCCAAAAGGTGAACAAATATTTATGTCCTTTTCTCTTTTCTCAGCAACATATCCACCGTATCACTAAGTATGTGAAATGTTAATCAGAACCAAATCCATCCCCACGGTTACTGCTTGCTCAAAAAGGTGAACAAATATTCATGCCCTTTTCTCTTTTCTTAGCAATATATCTACCGTATCACAAAGTATGTGAAATGTCAATCTCTGCGGTTACTGCTTGATCCAAAAGGTGAACAAATATTCATGTCCTTTTCTCTTTTCTCAGCAACATATCTACCATATGACAAAGTATACAAAATATTAATCTGAACCAAAACAATCCGCGGTTACTGCTTGATCCAAAAGGTGAACAAATGTTCATGTCCTTTTCTCTTTTCTCGGCAACATATCTACCGTATCACAAAGTACGTGAAATGTTAATCTGAACCAAAACAATCCTGGTAGCTACTGCTTGATCCAAAAGGTGAACAAATATTCATGTCCTTTTCTCTTTTCTCAGCAACATATCCACCGTATCACAAAGTATGTGAAATGTTAATCAGAACCAAAACAATCCCCGCGGTTATTGCTTGATCCAAAAGGTGAACAATTATTCATGTCATTTCTCTTTTCTCAGCAACATATCCACATATCACAAAGTATGCGAAATATTAATGTCAACCAAATCAATCCTTGAGGTACTGCTTGATCCAAAAGGTGAACAAATATTTATGTCCTTGAGCAACATATCCACAGTATCACAAAGTATGCGAAATGTTAATCAGAACCAAATCCATCCCCTCGGTTATTGCTTGATCCAAAAGGTGAACAAATATTCATATCCTTTTCTCTTTTCTCAGCAATTTATCTACCGTATCACAAAGTATGCGAAATGTCAATCTCTGCGGTTACTGCTTGATCTAAACGGTGAACAAATATTCATGTCCTTTTCTCTTTTCTCAACAACATATCTACCATATCACAAAGTATACAAAATGTTAGTCTGAACCAAAACAATCCTCGCGGTTACTGCTTGATCCAAAAGGTGAACAAATATTCATGTCCTTTGCTCTTTTCTAGCAACATATCAACCCTATCACAAAGTATGTGAAATGTTAATTTGAACCAAAACAATCCCTGCAGTTACTATTTGATCTAAAAGGTGAACAAATATTCATGTCCTTTTCTCTTTTCTCAGCAACATATCTACTGTATCACAAAGCACGTGAAATGTTAATCAGAACCAAAACAACATTCAGCTTGGGTATGATCAAGTGCGAGCTGATGAAGTTGATAGTAGACCAAAGAGAGATGAGCCAAGACAGTGGCACTAGAAAGGATACCTCTGTTTTTGAAAGACACGTGAACAAATATTCGTGTCCTTTTCTGTTTTGTCAGCAACGCATCAACTGTATCACGTAGTATGTGAAATGTTAATTAGTACCAAAACAACATTCAGCTTGGGTATGATCAAGTACAAGTTGATTAAGTTGATAGTAGACCAAAGAGAGATGAGCCATGACGGTGGCACTGGAAAGGATACCTCTATTTTTGAAAAACACAATGTGCAATGACAAAAGAGGAACCAAAACAGATCAGTTTCCCAGTTCCGCATTTCAACCTAGAACTTTTAGCCATATGGGATTTGTGTGCCCATAAGTATTGGGGATTGACAACATCAGAAGAAATTGCAGTACATTTGCGAGGTAAACATACCTCCTTCACCAAGTTTTTGCATGGCTTCCATAAATTTGGCATGAAGATCCACCGTCCATTTTGTGCATGCCCTTCACCTAACGGTCTTATTAATAACATTGTTTTGCCTTTTTCCTTAGTTAATCTCATGTGTGCTTTTTCTACCTCTCTACAAACTTACAAAAGCAACAAAATCCATCTCAATTCCATTCTTATACACAACACATATCCCAACAAACAACTGGAATCTCAAATACAGGCCACAAGCAGTAACTAGAATCTTTAGTATCATTCTCAAACTCTCGCATAGTGGTACAAAAGATCGGGAGAAGATTTTCTCACAATAGGATGCTAGCATAGATGCAGAACTTGGGATTATTAGCCTCGTGTTTTGATTTTTTACTCGCTGAGTTTCCTTGTTGAATGGAACATTTCAATACATTTAATCACTTTATAGACAATGGAAATCATTTCAATGTGGATAAAGAAAAGACACAAAACTACGCACTCAAGAGGAACAATAAAGTTCCATAGAACTAGCAAGAGGAAGACAGAGTCAATCTCTAGAAAAAAAAATGTTTTTTTCTTTGGAAACAGAATAAATTCATCTGTCATTTATCCTGAGGAAGCAACATGTTCAAGAGGTTGGTAACCAACGAAACTTGGGCTGCTTGACTGCCCAATAAAAGGATTATTCATTGGTGAATGTCTCAATATTCTTGAAGTCCTGAGTTAGATGAAAGACAAGACATAACTAAAGATTCTTTTATTTGGATAATTTTTCTCATCTCATACGTATTATGATTAGTGAGGTTAGATTGATGCCTTTCATTGCAATATTTTACTCATTTTATCCATATATTAATCAGTCTTACTCATGGATTCTCATTATAACATACACTTTGCTTGGCAGTAGCCGGTATGCATTTCCCTTTTGGTTGCAATTTGTTGGATGCAGAACAAGGTGTTTTCAGTTGTAGTATTCTCATATTATACATTCAAATCCAGCATAATGCCGGTTGTATTCTTCTTTGTTGAACCAATAACTAATACACTAGAGTTATCATACTGTCAAAATTCATCACACGAAAGATAAAATGGATTTGTCCAGCTTAACCAACTCCCTAATAAATTGCAGCAAACCTAATACTATGGTTATATATGAACATGCATGAAATGGTTAAAGACATTTAACATCGAATACTGAAATTGAGATTTACATAGATGCAAGAAAACTAAAGGAAGTTAGGAACTTAGGGCTCGTTTGGTGTGAGGGATTAGAAATAATAGTGATGGGATAAAAAAAATATTATGTTGTTTGCTTGGCAAGTCCGGGATAACTTATCATGGGATTAATAATTAGTACCGGGATAAGTTATCCCTCCACATGGGTGGTATAGTAATCCCGGGATAAAATAGGTAAATGACAAATATGTCCCTTTAAATCCTTTTTATCCATCATTTTTCACATTTATGTATATTTACATTTTTTTAATATCATGTATAATAATATTTACTACTCCTTATTTTTATGATAATTATACATATTTTTCTATTAAAAAATTATACTATATAACTATAATTTTTATTTATGAATTTATTTGACTAATTCTTATGTTTATTTTATTTTGATTTCTCATAAATTTTCTTCTCTTTAATAAACTTAAGAGGGAAGTTCTATTTTTAAGCTAAATAAGAAAAAAGTTATATTTTTAAATACACATGGTACTTATCATGGGTATACATAAACAAAAATATTTAAGTTAAATAAAATAAAAATTTTATTTTAAAAAATGAATAACTAAAGCTCACAAAGAAGAATTTAAAAAGTTTAAATTAAGTGAAGGGTAATTTTGTAAACAAACAACTTGTTCTTAAAATTTATCAATATATATTATTTTGAATATAACAAACCAAACACTCAATAAGAAATAATCTCAGGACAACTTATCACATCATAACTAATCTCAACATAATGTATTCCAACATAACTTATTCCATCATAACTCATATTCAAACCAAACGACCTTAGTATTAATGTAAATGACCTCTAGGAATTTGTTATCTTTCTGATGTTTATTTAAAGGATCTCTTATATATGAATTTGGTTTTATTAGTGAATCGCCGAGGCTGAAAGAACTCAAAACTATCCACAACATGATACAGAGGAAATAAGTCAGGTACGAAACAATTTTAACAACAGATGGAAACAAAATGCTTATTCAATATCTATAAATCATACACACATTCTCAATCCGTAAGTAAGCAAATCACTAAAATCAGTAGCAGAATACTATAAGTGATACCACCAGTAGTTCAACTAATACATCTTATATAAGCCTTTTTGTTCCTTCCAACTGCTTCAGCCGATAAAACTCCTTAAAAACTGTAAAGAAAATTGAAAGAATTAATCTTGTAATTAAGGAGTGGTTAAAACAAAAGTATAATCATTATGGCACAGCTAATACTATCTATTGTTGCTTACTCTTTACTCCCTCTAGTCCGTATTAAGTGAATTTAATATAAGAAGCTAATTAATTTGGGGTGTGGGACTAAAAGTTATTCGAGAGCAATTATTTGCACATTTAGACTTCAGCTCGCATGGAATTAACCACATACCTGATAACCAGTTCGAGACAGTACAAGAGCATTGTTGATCTACTTGTGGATGAAGACTTGGAAATCAGAATTTCCTATCTCATCAACTTGCATATTCTTGATTTCCAAGGCTGACTCGGCGAGTGATTCCTCCTTGCATGACTTTACCTCAATGGATTTTAAAGACATCATGTATCCGAAGCAAGAAGGGATCATCCTAAGATATTGACATCTTCTTAACACCAAATGCTCAAGGTATGGGAAAGCATCATCCGAAACATCCCATTCAGAAAAAGAAAAATCTTGCAGTTTCAAGAATTTGAGGTGAGGGAAATGCTCATCGGTCACTTTCCATACTTCGGATTTAATGGAAATGTTTAGCAGTTTGAGTACCACAAGTCTGGGGAGGATTGCGACCTGATCGAGTCTAGATACACAACCATTGGATAGTGTTAATTTCTTGAGACTTGGTGGCAAGTTCAGCTCGGTGGCCCATGTCCCCAAACGACCCCAAGAAAACTTGAGCATCTCAAGATTGTTAAATACAGGGAAAAAGGCATCACATGACAAAACTTCACATCTCAGTTTTTGAAGATTTGGTGTCTTTGCAAAGATCCTGTTTGCATCCTCCACACAAGGAAACCATGTAGAGGAAAGAGTTCTCAATCCATCAATCTCTTGGAGAGCATTATTTATATTGAAAATAGCGCGGTTGTATACGTGCAAATGGCGCAACTTGACCATCTTCCAGATGGTGTCTGGTAAAGTTACTCGTCCTCCAAGTCCTTTAACTATTAAAGTTTCAAGGTTCCAAAGATTGTCCGAAAATGATAATGAAGAATCTTCAGCAACTTTAACAGCAACATATCTCAAGCAGGTTAACCCTTTTGGGAAAGAATCAATTACCGTGAATTCTAAATCTAGCACCCACAGGAACTTGAAACTGTTAAAAGTGTGTGATGCATAGCCAATTGAAGATAATCCAATTTTTCTTCCCTTCATCAAGTGGAAAGATTGTACATCTGAACAAATCGAACTCCATTCTGCAAGATTATGAACTTGAAATTGAATGCATAAGCGCCGTTGAATGCTATGCTTCTGATAGGAAGTAGAAGAAAGATTCATATTATCATTGCCCCTGTTAATAGAGAAATTAATATGATCAGACTACCTTTAAAAGATAAAATTGATTCTACGAATTAAAATATTAGATTGTATTACCCTTCTATGCATTGTAGAAAGTTCTCCACCTTGGCTTTCTTTTTACAAAACTCAAGCAACAAGTCATGAATGCGACATGTCTTGGTCTTACCATCGGAACTTTTCTTGGAAACCATCACAAGGTTTCTTCCAATAAGGCTCTTTAAGTAATTTTCTGCTATATCTTCGGAAAGCTTCTCTGTATGAGTTTTTATCAAACCTTCTGCTGTCCACAACCATGTTAACTTTGATACCTTTATCTCTTCGTCTTCCGAAAATACTCCAAAATATAAAAAGCAAGGTTTCAAATGAAATGGTAAATCTTGGTAACTAAGATTTATTATATCCTCTGACTTAGCTTGGATGTGTGGACCTAAATTTATTGCAACTTGTTCCCAACAATGTTTTTCCTTCTCCATCGTTTCGAGAATACCTGCAACCAGGACAACTGAAAGAGGTAGCCCACCACACTTTTGTGCTATCTTTTGGCCAACATCTTCTAAGACAATGGGGCAACTTTTTTTGTTGAATACCTTATTCTTCAATAGCATCCAACTTTCTTCTAGAGTAAACTTTCGAAGAAAATGAGGATCACTAGTGAGTTTAGCATGGTAGGCAACATGATCATGGCGAGTTGTCAGGATAAGTCTACTTCCATTATTGGCTTCATAGAAGCAAGGCATTAGTTCATCACATGCAGTAGTTTCCCAGACATCATCAATGAGGATAAGATACCTCTGACCAAATAGAAGTTTACGCAACTTATCTGCTAATTCATTCTCTGGTAGTTTATCACTGATAACTGTATCCTTCTTCACACCCCGAAGAATGGTTAGTAACAAGTCTTTACGTGTATATACTTGAGATACACAACATTGTGCACGGACATCAAAATGAGAAACAACTAACTGATCAAGAAATAGTTTGTTAGCTAGAGTTGTCTTACCCAATCCGGCCATTCCAACAATTGAGATAAGATCCAATCGTGATGATCCTCTGATTAGCTTCCCCTTTAGTGTGTGCACCACCTCATCAAAACCCACCATTTCTTCTCTGATACTTGTAATCCGAGCAAGTTGTGACGTATGAGCACTGACATCATCAGTGGTAGTATGCAATACCAAGTCAGCAACTTTCTTTTCATCATGATTCTTCATTACCTCCTTCATGAGTAGTGGAATCTCTTCTATGATGTCTCCAATCCAGAGAACAAGGCACCACTCAGGAATGTCATTATTTATGCAACCGACAACCAAATGATACACCTCATATGCTTTAGAAATCACCTGCATTGAAAAATATTGGAACAATCCATTGTGATGCTTCTGAAAGTGCTCCAATTTCTGGTGAATTGTCCATAGTTGGCTCTTTATAGAAGAAAGTGAGTCTGAATAGAGGCTTAGATACTCCTTCAGGTGATCTAAAATGATATCAATAGATCCCAGTCCATCAATCTTAGGTAATTTGGAGTGAAATGACTTCCGACTGATGAGGTAGATCAGTGCTTGTATACTCGGAATATCGCCTGAGAAATCAAGAACTGGCACTTGATTTGACTCCCCAACAGCCATGTCTTCCTTCTCCTCCACGCGGTCATACAACGAGTAAACTAGAAGCCCAGCATCAATAATTGCGGTATCAAGATCTTTAAAGGCCTCTCTTGGTAGATTGATGAGATTGTCTCTCAAGAAGTTAAGCATTGGCATTTGATCCTTGAAAGTAACGGGTAGCACTTTCAAACGGTGTATGAGAGTCTCCACAAAGCCATATTTATAATCAGAAACGTGCTCAGCTTCAATATTCGGATGGCATCCTGATTTTAAAGCTTGCAGGACATCAACATAGATCTTGCGGATACATGGTTGAATAGGCTGAATCCTCTTCTGTAAGTCGGAAAATGAAGCATTCATTTTAGCTGAAGCCAAGTCTTTTTCTTTCCAATGGTTTGGCAAATTCAACCAAGAAATCATTGCTGCATGACCAGCCACAACTAAAACATGAGTCAAGAAAATATGTTGGCTTTGAGGATCCGACTCATCCGACCATATTCTATCTGAAATAAAGTAGACAAAATTTCTCAATAACTTTAACTCCTTTACAACCTCTTCCATTGGCTGTTTGCTTGAGTGAGGAACTAAGTCAATATAAGGATGACAAATCTCTGATAAATCACTGAAATTCCTTACAACAGTATCAATGAATTTCTTTGCAAATTCGGGAATAGCAACGATGGAGGAAAGTGGTAGTGATGCTTCGGGAAAAGAGTATTTATCTCTGATTTCCAACTTAGCCTCACAAATGTGTTCTTCCAACTTAAAGAACACGGATACAACATCGCCAGGATGGTTGATTCTCTTGACTTCAGCTTCAGCATAAGAAAAAACTTCTTGAACTTTCTGTGTAGCATACCAACATACAGTTGTGAAGCTCTGCAAGCTGAGAAACATATCTAAAAATTTAAGATACATATAAATGATCTCAATTAGATTCTTTGGCTCTTTATTTCTCGGGAGGCTGGAATCCCATTCATTGGCAAGCTTTTCTAAATGAGAAAGGTCATAATCTTTCCCTATAGACAAATATTCATATGAAGAAGAAGACATGATCTTTCTTTACAAGTTTCTGACCACACCTAGAAATTGTAACAATTCTACGTCTAAACAGTTTTCCGAAATAATATTACAGAAAAGGTGAAAATATCTAAGGCCAAACAGACACATATTCAAAGTTGATTGCTACACTTGGAAAACATTTATGATTTCTTGGTAGGTATTGGGGTCTTAATTCTGGTGGTTAGGATAGTTATTGCACTCTTAATGTGGGTTGGTGTTGTTGATAAGACTCTTAAATGGGAGTAGTTCTTGGGGAGTCAAGTGTGCAACATTCTCTTAGGCATGTTGATGTAACAATACTTAGGCCATATACCAACCAAGGTTCTAGCGGACTGTGAGGTACTCCTTCATCCTTAACTAGATGTTTCGGGTTCGAGTCAGTTGCCTTTGTTAAGGAGCGGTTTCCGCCAAATGTGAGACTTTCCAATATGAATCTAGATTTAGTCTGACTCTAATGTGAGTACCGAATACCGGATGAAAACCAAAAAAAAAACGGTTAGGCAATAGTGCTTGATGTATATTTTTTGTTTTGTAATATATTGGTGTAGTATATTAGTGTTCAAAGAATTTTTGGTTATAATATTTGTATTGCATATAATGGTCATAAACCACACCTAAGCTATCATTTTTTTGCGAGTTTCGCATCTCACTTAACGTATTAGTGTATGTTAAAGCTCAAATTTCGTGGGTCCATTGGTGACAATCTAGAAAAAGTTACACATTATTTTTGAAACACGGACATCGCCTTTTTGTTTTTGGAGTTTTTACGCCTTGAAATAGAAATTCATGATTATCTTGGTTTTTTTATTTGTTTAAGTCCATGAACTTTTTGGAATATGTGTAACCGATACTACTCATTGATGTTTTCTTAATTACTATTATTGAACTATTTCAGTAAAGAAAATTATACTAATAAAAGAACAGCTTGTTTGCAATGCTGATAAATCATAATATATATCAATATTGGACTCATTTTATCTTTGTTAGCATCTGATTATAGATAAAAGTGAATGAAGTATTCTAGTTGTGATATTAATAATTTGATGTTTGGTCAAATTGTCCTCCATTCTTATGTAGTTAATGCAACCACAATCGCCCTCTTGATCACCCTTTATGTGCATTGTTGTGCCGTAATTTTCCTATATGCAGAAAAAATCACTTTTTGAAATGTTCTAAGTATAAAACAATGTAAGAAAAATACTTAGAAAAGAGTCGCCACTTAATTTTTTAAAGAAATTAAGAAAACTTATAATTTTCAAAGATTTAAACAGAAAAAAAATCATTTGAAAATACCAAAGAAGGTTCGGGGTTCAATTTACACTTCGAGAAGGGTTTAGGCATTCGAAGTGTCCGCTAACATGCAGTTGACCTGCGACTTGACTAAAACATTTTTTGACTAATTGTTAGAAATAACAATTCACAATAGTTGATTAACTTTAAGAAAATAAATAAATGACACATTTTAATCCATTTTAGTTTTTAGGCAAAGGGACCAAAGAATGACGATTGAAATTAATTACAAGCAATTATAATAAAACTAGATTAAATAGAATTCATTTAATTCATTTTGAAATAATAATTTAAACTAAACGTATGGAAATCATTTTTTATTTAATTGACTACCCTTAAGAAAATGACTAAGTGGGTATATATATATATAATTGAAAAGGTTTTGACCAGCATTTTTTAAAGTTTATTTGAGAAAATACTTTAACTTAAAAGAAACATTATTTGCTTGATAAAATAAATGGACACAAAAGTAATGTGCTGAAAAAAAAAACAAATCAACACAACGAAATAAACTCGTCTTTGGGGAATCTAATTAAGTTAGATAACCATTCTAAAGTTAGAATTAAACAACAATAAATAATCACAGTTAAATAATTAAAAAGTAAGGAAGAATATCGAGTTTGGGCCTCTTTTTGGGCCAATTTCGTTGAAATTAACCCAATCCCATTTTGGGCATATACTGGTTGTCTATCAGTGTATATGATCATGTATATCCGCTCTTTTCATGTATCTCTCGCTCTCGAACACCTGTATTTCGCCCCTGCACTGTATTTTCACGTTTTGGACCTGTATTTCAGAGTATAATGCTGTATACAACATGTATACAGCCCATTTTAGGCTTTTGAATATTCTGAAATAATTTCCAGCAGTACATTGGGTCTCCAAGACCCGTAACAACTTTAGAATATGTAGGGGGCTGACTCAATGGAGGAAAAGCAAAGATCAAGCCTCTATGGCTCAACTCTGAAATGCGAGAAATGAGTCCCAAGTGAACTCGAATCGGGTTTTCACATGCGACAAAACAAATAAAATACATAAGTAATACTCATGATAAATCGATAGGAAAACAATGCAATACGATGGTGTCATAACACAACAAACTACTATTAACATCAACTCTGTTGTCACATAACTCATATATGTTAAATAATACCAAACAAAATGTTCCAATTGCACATCGTGGATAAGCGGAAGCATGACCAATGTGATTACTTCAACAAAGAATACAATACCATACCGTGGAATAAATGTGGCTATGACATATAACACCTAAAAGCCTAAACTAACAGGGGAAACAAACAAGCATTAATTGGCTATACTTAAACAATAGCAAATTCTCAAGGAGGAACTGTGTTTAAACCAATTTTTCATTTTAAGATAAAAACAATATATTTTGACACATTCATTCAAATTAAGCGGATACACATGAAACCAAGGGACTTGACGAGAAAATTTTAAAAGAAGACATATTATATTACATAAATTACCAAGTAGGACTACTAGTTTTACATTTAAGACAAAGTCATGTCATACCAAAATAATCTCAAACCGACTAAGAGCTAAAAAGGCTAACCTAATCAAACTCTTCAATAAAGTTGAGGGCTCACATCATTAAATAGCACCCGAAAACATCCAACGGAGGTGTATAATGACGGAGTTAGAGGAGACATAAAACGATATACCGAGAACACGTTTGTTTAACTTGGACCAAAACAAAACTATGTTTTCGTGACGCTATAGTAAATCCCATATTCCAAAGATGCTTTCTATCGCGAGATAGTTACTGAGATAAAAGTGATCGTATTGATAACTTGATTGAATTTTCCAAATTTTGTAGACAGCTTAACAACATTAAACAAACTTAGCCATACTTAGAAGTCAAAGAAGGTCTCGACTACATTCTAAAACCGAAAACATCGAGTAACAAATAAACTAGAGAATGCGTAAGGGAATTTCTTTTCAAAAAAAAATGTGGACATAAGCAGGCTGCGAGCATGTTATTTCACAACAACACAGCTCCAAAGATCGACTTATTTTCGTAAGAAACCAAATATACTACTGTCTAATACATTCGACATCTTCCGAACATACAGCAAAAGCGAGGATGTTATTTCAACGAATATGGTCGGAGCATAGCAAGATGATTGACAGATAAATAAACAAAATGACGCAAACACAACTAGGCCAAGAACACTCTATAGGGATCATAAACAGAGAAAACTAGAGTAAATGGACGACAAATCATTTTTGATAGCGAAATACATATAATAGTTTTGGAAAGACTTGTGATGAAGAGAAACTTAGGCTTGAAATAAATCAAGTAAGATCAGCTCATAACCAACAACAAATATTCCATGGTTTAATCGATCACCGAAAACAGAAAGACGAAAAAAGGGAGAAAGAGTTGTTTACCTCTTTTGGAGCAGCAAGACCGAGATGGGACGAGCAAGAATGAGCGGCAACTTTCGCACCGAAACGCGACTTCGAGAAACTCGAATAAACAAAACAAAGCGAGCAAGAGTCAAGACTGATCCGAACAACTTCAAAGATTTTTGGTTTAGATATATATATATTTTTTTTCAACACTTAGCTAACTCTTCAAAAATCCCCCCTTCGATACGATGGGTACAGGGGTTTATATAGGGGAAAACTTGGGGTCGATTTAGGGAAAACGGATGAAATTTTCAAATCCCAAAAATTGAAATCCCTCCATCCTTTTGAAAATCCCTTGAAATGGGGGAAAGGGATGTGAGGGTGATGGATTAGATTGCAGGGTGTGGGTTTTGCAGAGTAGTTAACACAATTTTCGGGTGGATTTATCATGAAGAAGAAGAAGAAGTATGGGCAGGGTCGTCTAGTTGCTGTTGACGTGAAAGAGGAGAAAGAAGGTTGTTGGGTTTCTTTTGTGGACTGAAAATTGGGCCAGGTCAGAGAGAGAAATGGGTTGGGCTATTGGATTTGTTGTTGGAACGATAGAAGTGGGCTTGGTAGGAATTTTTAAAGGAGCTTGGGTAGTTGGTTTTGCATTGTTGCTGTTGTATGTAATTGTTGGAATGGGCACTGCTTGATGTTGTTTAGAACGGTCCTGGGAATTATTGAATTGGAGTTGTTTGCTGCTGGAAATTGGTTGTGAATTTGGTGTGGGCCATTTGGAAAAATGGCCCAAATAAGAAACGGGGTTAAATCTTTTAAAATATCGAATTTAATTTAGATGAATTAACATTAATTAATTACTGAGCTTCTTAATCTTAACAAAATATAATAATTATTTCCATTATAAGAATAGTTAATTTAATTATCTCTAAATTCTAACTATAACTTAAAGTAATAAAATATTTAACTAAAATGTAAAATCTTTGTGATAATTTTCAAATATTTATAACATAACGTGGTTGTAAAAATATACATATTTATTATTAAATTTATAAAATTAATCTAAAAATAACTTGAAAGCATTTTGAATTTCATAAAATTCGTTAACTCACAATTACGACCCTTACTACTAATAAAATATTTAAAATGTAAAATCTTTCTGAGATGATTTTTGAATACTCGTAATATGCATTAATTATGTACATAACTAAATAAAACATATATATTATAAAAGTGACAAAACTATTTAAAATAATTTGCAAACTATATTTATTTTATTTCTGGAATTTTTCGTTTGAAATCGAAGAAGCTTGATGATTAATTTATATTGTAGATGGTCAAAATTGGGTGTCAACAGCTATCCCTCATTTTACTCGGATTGATGCAAGAAATTTGAGGAAAATGAAATTGACCAATCCAATTTTGACTGAGCACATCTTCATCTTTTCAGGAAGGGATTTGGGTATGGACTTTTAGGAGTCATGGCCGGGCCCCGGAAGTGGGTTTCCTACATATCTCAAGTTATATGAGAATTCAGGTCACTTGTAGTTCGACACGCTTGATTTGATGCACGATTTGAAAGAATTCAAAAGTCATTCTGATACCGAATTATAAAAGAAACGGAATGCTTGAGAATAAGATTTATGTGCTAATGTTGGAATACAGCCGTGATTCAACCTTGATTCTGGCTACATATCCCTCAACTTAGGGAATCAGGCTGCTTGTAGTTCTACTCTATCGGATGAAAAGGCAATCTATTATGCAAGATGACCTTTGGTTCTAGAAGAGTGACAAATAAGTCGAGTATGAAAAGGAGGTTTGCAACCTCTTAGCCATGAATGTGGGGCATCTCGCACCCATAATTAAGAACTTACATGGATATAATTACAAAACTCTTGAAGCATTGCCACTCAGATTGGAAATCTGCTTCCAATAGAGACCAAAAATTTTCGGATGCGAAACTGTAACTGAAAAACCCAAAGAAAAACCCACATGCTTTCTGATAAGGGTGTGGTTTGATTGTGGTGGAAGTCGTTCCTCTGCTCGCGTCCTAAGAGTTTGACACTCCTCTTTGGACTATGTCCCAGTTCGCTGCTAAGAAAAAGTTCCACGTTGTACTGCATCCTTTTTTGATGTCGTCCACACCTGTGGTTTGCTTTGAGAATTCATCCTCATGGGATGCTCTCGACAAAGACTGAGATAAAAATCATTAGCATAAAATATGATTCAAATGGAGAGATAGCGTCTTCTACCATGTTGACACTTAGTCGCTCTCATTGAATTTTTAACGTCAGTTCTTTCATCTTGACGTAAAGCAAGTAAAGTTCATATTTCATATTTACAATATAACTCTTTAATGTACTCTTCTTTTAGTACGAAGTAATAAGAAATAGACTGATGTAATATGTTGATAGTTTTCTTGATATCGTTCTTGCAAATGAAAATAACAATGATGATTCTTCCATAGTAAGATGACGATAATCCATAGGTAGGATGATGTTGATCCATTGGTAGGATAATGCTAATTCATTTTTAGGACAATGATAATGAAGATCCGTCGGTAGGGTGATGTTGATCCATTAATAGGTAATGCTAATCCATTGATAGGATAATGATAATGAAGATCCGTCGATAGGATAATGTTGATCCATTGGTAAGATAATGATAATGAAGATCCATCAGTAGAATAATATTGATCCATTTGTAGGATATGTTAATGATCCATTGGTAGGATAATTATAATAAAGATCCATCGGTAGGATAATATTGATCCATTTGTAGGATATGTTAATGATCCATTGGTAGGATAATTATAATGAAGATCCATCGGTAGGATAAGTTAATGATCCATTTGTAGGATATGTTAATGATTCATTGGTAGGATAATTATAATGAAGATCCATCGGTAGGATAAGTTAATGATCCATTGGTAGGATAATTATAATGAAGATCCATCGGTAGGATAAGTTAATGATCCATTAGTAGGATAATTATAATGAAGATCCATCGGTAGGATAAGTTAATGATCCATTGGTAGGCTAATTAAAATGAAGATCCAGATCCATTGGTAGGATAAGTTAATGATCCATTGGTAGGATAATTATAATGAAGATCCATCGGTAGGATAAGTTAATGATCCATTGGTTGGATAATTGTAATGAAAATCCGTCGGTAAGATAATATGCAAGCCTTTCGATAGAACGAAGGATAATGATCCATCGAAAGGATTTGAATGTATGTCCATCGGTAGGACGAATGAAAATGATGATCCATTGGTAGGATTTAAATGTATGTCCATCGGTAGGACGAATGAAAAAAGATGATCCATCGGTAGGATTTAAATGTATGTCCATCGGTAGGACAGATGAAAATGATGATCCATCGGTAGGATATGAATGCATGTCCATCGGTAGGACGAAATAAATAAAATAAAATAAAAAAATGATCCATCGATAGGATTTCGAACGTATGTCCGTCGGTAGGACAAAAATAAAAAAAATGATCCATCAGTAGGATTTTGAACGCATGTATTCTTCTTTTTACTTTCAAACATTTGTATGTTCACCTGCCTTGTTGGGGTTTTGAACGAAGACAGTGTTACTCATATCCCCGATTACTTCTTTTGGAATAAAAAACATTGGACCATTTTCTGCATCCAAAGAAAATTTGTTAGTTTTAAGTGAACTGATCTGTGTTGATTTCTTTGATTGTTCGCTCCTTGCCTTATTATCTCCAGTTGATTGCTCTTTGTCTCACTATGTATGATTCTTTTTCTCGCAATGCATGAATTCTTTCCGCAATGCATGAATCTTCTCCCTACGATGCATGAATCTATTGATGATGCTCTCCTGATACCGAACGAAGATAATGCATCACTAAGCAATATAGGTGATCTTCCAGGTATCGTTGGATGGCAGTATCGTTTCAATCAACAATATAAATAAAAGATAACCCTCAGAGTAGTTGTATCATCTCATTTGACAATACAATATAAATGACTCTCCAAGTAGTGGTATCGTCTCATTCTACGATACAATGAAAAATAACCTTCAGGGTAAGAATATTATCATATCTAATAATATAATGCAGATGAACGTCCTTCAGATATTTTGGTAGTTGGAAAATAATAATATTGCTCTCTTCAATCGTTTTCGTTTGTTTCGTCTCTGAACATAGTAGCATGTCCGTTATAGATTTCACCTTGCTGGGAGTTGAATAATAATATTTCTATTTCCAATTCTTTGGTATAAGAAACATAAAATATTTCATGTGTCCACAGAGAAATTGTTAGTTTTGGGGAGATCCTCGCCTTTTGACTTCTCCATGTTCGTTGAATGGAGGAATATGATGATCTTGAGGCAAACTTATAGACCTGCATCCACAGAAAAATCGTTAGTTTAATCATGAACTGATCTGTGTCGATCTCTTCAGTTGTCTGATCCTTGTCTGGCTATATCCGATTGATTTCTCCGATCTCCCGCTTCTTGGTAGATAAGACAAGACATTTGTATGTAAAAATAATTAAAACACGAAAGAAAAACTTTAAGCAAAATATATTTTCAAAAAGTAATATTTGGAAAAGATCACTGCCAAGTGTCATGTCACGTCAAGCTTATTGAACGCCTTTGAAGTTGATGCCTCGAGGTCTATCTGATTACTTGCTGGGAAGTATTCAAATTTGTTCAAAACTGTTGATGAACCTTATTGAAATTTTGAGGTCATCCTCAAATTTCTGTCCCAGTTAACTGTCTTGGCTTATCTTTAATCGTTGGTGATCAAATCATGGAATTTTTTAGACCTTCTTAAAAATGATGTCCCAGTTGCAAATCTCAAAGTAACTTCCGTCTCGACTTTGTTGGAGAGATCTTCTTCTTGAGAATTTTTGAGTCCCTCTCAAAAATTCTGTCCCAGTTTCTATTGTAAAGAGAGATAGAAATCTTACGGAAAATATGACCGAGCCCTTGTGGCGCCTACGTATCCTGTTGAGGCAGAAATCAGGTCAAGCGTAATTCTCCTTCTCGAGGATTAACAAAAGTAAGAAAATTACAAGAAAATCGACCGAGGCCGACACAGGCCGCCTACATATTGCATTCTTGAGAATTCAAGTTGAACGTAGTTCAAATACAAGGGAATATTAAAAGGGAATAAAAGGGTGACCGAGGCCGACATAGGTCGCCTACGTATCTCATTCTTGAGAATTCAGGTCAGACGTAGTTCATTACAAGAGGGATAAAAATTTAAACAGAGCGATTACAAGCAAATAGCACGATTAAATGGAAATGACAGAAATCGAGTCTTCAAATATAATATCCTTTTGACACATTTAAGTAGATTAATGACTTATGAGCTCCAAGTTTCATGCTCAACCTTGTAATGTCATCAAACAAATGTATCGATGTGTTCTTTGAGCGAAATGATGAGTTCTCTCTCCTATGCTATTGCCACATAGGCACCAATTTTGATTTCTTTGATTCGTTCATCATTTTCTTGGTTCACTATTCTGATTTCTTATAAATTTGGCTTATCATGACTTTTGAACTGTCTGAACTTCTCAACCAGGTGTTTGGGTACCATGGTCTTCTCATTGTAGTCCCCAAATTCGTCTGCATCTACCTCATTTTGTTCATTCAGCTTGTGACATGACACGCTATTGGCAGATTTGAAAATATTTTCACTGAAATCATAGACAGATACTATTAGGTAGCAAATATAAAGCAAGTAAGGCAAATTTCCGCATTAAGTGAGGTTTTCATTTGAAACAAGAAAATTAGAAATTTGACCATGATGATAAATCATTTTGTCTTTTTTTTTTTTTTCAAAATATGAGGAGGGAGATTAAAATATAGTGAGACAAAATAGAGTAAAGGATGGGTCTCAAGCCTCATTCGGAACACCACCAATTTTAGCAATAACATAAAAAAAATGTTTATGTCTACCAAGACGAGCAAGGAATCAAGAGCGAACTGGATGTCCAATTACACATTTTCTTCTTTGATTCGCTATCTGATATGACTGGTGTCTCGATCATCTCTTCAAGCACAATATCACCTTCTTTGAACAAATTTTTGATTCCTTCCCCTAGACCATTTTGCATTAGGAAAGACTGATATAAGTAAGGTAATGATTTTGAAAAAAATTGATCGAACTTCTGCTTATTCTGACCCTCCTTCGACACTAAAGCAAAATCTTTATGAGGTGTCATGATCACAAATTTGGATCTCTCTCTTTTGGTTGGAGAGGCTACACCATTCTCAAGTTTTTCAAGGTTGGCTGAGATTATAACTTCTACATATTCAAATCTTCTTCCACTTCATCCATATTAATAGTTATCCCTCCATAATTTAGCATGGGGTTACTATTAACATTAGGATTGGCGGTCTGAAGAGTGACGACCTTTTGATCTATCAAGTCTTGAATTTTATACTTCAAGTTGATACAATCCTCAGTAATATGCCCAGCACCTCTTGAATGGTAAGCGCAGTGAAGATCAGGTCTATAAAGCTTGGAGTTGACATTGATATTTTTTGAATCAATTGTCTGTATCAGGCCAACTGATTTCAATCTCTCAAAAAGTTGTGTTCGACTCTCAACTAAAGGAGTAAAGATTCTAGAAGGTTTCTTCTCAAGATTTGGGCGAGTAAGATAGTAATTATTTCCTGGATGTGAAGGTATTTGATGGTAGTTTGGAGTATTTTGGTGATTTGGCATTTGCGTTTGGAAGATTGGGTATTGTGGAGCTCGGTAGCTAGGAGGGGTGTTTTGATATTGCGGGGGTGGAATTTGGTAACTTGATTGGATACTTGAACAGTTAACTGATGGAGCTTGGTAATATGAGTGGGTATTTTGGTAATGTGGAGGTGGAGTTTGATAGATAGGAGGGGGAATTAGGTAAATCGATGATGGAGTTTGGTAATTTGGAAGTGGAATTTGGTAACTCAGTGGTGGAGTTTGGAAACCTGATTGGGTATAATAAATTGGATATGACTTTTGTGGAGCTCGGGGGTAACCTTTGTAAGGTAAAGATTTTCTAAAGCGTCTTCTCCCATCGTATGCGTACGAAATGGAAGACACGCCCTCTCTTTTCCTCTTCAATAATCCGAAATATTCAGTTAGGGCGGCAAAGCGAGAAATCTTTACAGTTTTAATCCCCTCTTCAATGGCCTCACCTACCTTGACTATCTCTGCAAATTTTTCTCCAATGAGCAACATTATCTTGTCATTATACTCTGGCTCTTGAATGCATATGAACACTTCAACGAGCTCCTTCTCAGTCATTGGAGGTCGAACTCGGGCGGCCTCTTTCCTCCACCTATATGCATATTCACGATAGCTTTCAGTGGATTTTCACTTAATTATCTCTAAAGAGTAGCGATCAGGAACGATCTCCACATTGTAGGCGAACCGTTCGACAAAATCCTTAGCTAGTGCATTCCAGCTAGACCATTGTTTTATGTCATGAGAGGTAAACCATTCCAGTGCTTCTCCACTTAAACTTCGGCTAAAGAGTCGCATTAACAAGGCTTCATTCCTGCCAACTCCTACGAGTCGGTCACAATAAGCTCTTAGATGAGCCAACGGATTTTCGGTTCCTCCAAAAGTGTCGAATTTCGGCACTTTAAACCCTTTCGGGAGGTCCAGATTCGGGTGGATGCACAGATCCTCATAACTCAACCCATTGACCTCAGGAATACAGTGCAGCTCCTTCATGGCTTTCCTGATCTCTTCTTTCATGTTCAGCTTGGCTGCCTGTTCCTTTGACGTCCACTTTCTCTCCTGTTCCTCATAGTGATCAAGCTTGAAACAATTGACATAGGGTTCAGTTGGAATTGGAATTTGACAAGTAGTCCTTTGAGGTAGAGGTGGAGCAATGGAGGGATTCTGGGCTTGGTAATTTTGGGGGGAAAGTTTAGGGTTTGGTATGTTGATTTTGGTGACGGGTGAAGGTTTACGGACTGCTAGCATTTTGATTTTGCGGGGGAGGAAAAACTTGTAGGTTGGCATTTAGATGAGGAGGGAAGGTTTGAGGGTTGGTACCTTAAGGAGGAGGTGACGTTTGGTAAGAGACGGAGGTATGATGGGGATTTGGGGCAGCTATGTCGATGATTGGGGAATTTTGAGCGGGGTTAGAGGGTGGATTTTGAACCTGTTCCGTGCTTGGAGGAGGAAAGTGGAGTGGAGGTCTTTCATCTCCTGTAGGGTTAATAGCGAAAATTGGATTAGGCAAATCTTGTCTTCTTTGCATTTCAATCCTCATTTCGGCAATTTGTTGCATTAATTGCATAATTAATTCATTTTGATCAGCGACAATGGGTTGAGCCACAACAACATCATTCAGGTCAATCTCTTCATTGTTATCACCCATTACTGTCTTTTCCTTTTGCGAATTTTAATGAGGGAAGGAATCTTTGTGAGCCTTAGATCTTGTACAATAAGAGTGTTCAGCCACCTTATCAACACAGATCAATTCTAATTACCTGACAAAGAAAAATAACTCAAGAGATAAACGAGTTAGCTTATGTAGATGATACATATTACAAAATATCACACATACTACTATAAACACATAAGAGTTGCTCCACTTGAAAATAAACTAGCCCACGAATTTAGAGAAATGACTAAATAGACAGGAATTTGTCTATTTGATTTTGAGCTTAGTGGATCAGAAACGTCAACTTGAGTCGAGACCAAGTCAATTGTTTTTTCGTACTTTTGATTTTTGATTGAGATGTAACTTTAATTATTTTTTTTTTTAAGAGTTGAAAAATATAAAATTTCTCAAAAATGGGGACCGAGCCTTTTCAGGTTGCTTACATATCTCATGAAGGAGAATTCAGGTCCTACGTAGTTCGACCCATGAATCTTTTTTTTGTTTGAGACGATGAACCTTTTCCTGGTATGAGAGAGTAGGAAAAAAAATTCAAATTCATTAGGAAACTAAAGACTCGAAGAGTATTTGGACGTACTTTCGATAATGACTTAATATTTGTGCTTAGGGGTTCTAAAAAAATGAGAAGAGGAGTGAGCTAGAATATCTCTAAATGAAGCAACATACTCACACAAGCAGTTATAACACATAAACAAATATTGCGCGTTCTAAACAGATGTGACCCTTTTGTGCCAAGGGTAGGCCTAGCGATTTGAAGGATGTATAACGTCGTTTGAAACATTCCATTGCTCCCAAACCCAAATTTATACAAATTTTACGAATAAACTAAATGGGGATACATAGTAGGGGAAATGGGATACAAAATAGCAGTCCCACGCAGGGGCACAATCCTAATCTACGCTTCCAAGGAAAGATCCTCTGTTCTTGATTTCTGGTCATCTTTAAATGTCCACACTTTTTGTATGTTATGATAACTTGATCCTTTTTCAACTCGATTAAAACTCTACCCCAAGAGACATTGGTTTGCAAAATGCGTATACATCCTTCAGATTTAAACACATAAGTATGATCGTCCATTTAGGCCGTGGGCCATTGTGGACTCAAGGTGGTCTCTCTAATGGGCCCAACACGCCCTGGGTGTTTGGGTCGACTTAGTTCAAAATGCGCTAAAGTATCAGGATTTGGTTTTGCTCTACACTAGTTGGCTAAGAGTGGCTTTCAAAGACCGGGAACCTAAGTGGACAACTTAGGCCGGAATTCTCGACAACCATTGGACGCATGACGAACCAATAAATTATCGATCATTTCGAAAAATGGTTAAGTATAAAAAAGTCTGGTTGCGGATCCGCAAAATCGTCCTTTAATATATTATACATACGAAGGAATATGCCATGAAATGCAATGACAGTTATAAAAATTTTAAACACGTTTAGCACAAATAAACAGTTCAACAGTTAATAACAATTAGCCAAATAAGTCAAATCTTGTGGTTAGAACTTAATTAATTCCCCAGCGGAGTCTCCATTTCTGTTGTGGCGTAATTTTCCTATATGCAGAAAAAATCACTTTTTGAAATGTTCTAAGTATAAAACAATTTAAGAAAAATACTTAGAAATGAGTCGCCACTTAATTTTTTTTAAAGAAATTAAGAAAACTTATAATTTTCAAAGATTTAAACATAAAAAAAAATCATTTGAAAATACCAAAGAAGGTTCGGGGTTCAATTTACACTTCGAGAAGGGTTTAGGCATTCGAAGTGTCCGCTAACACGCGGTTGACCTGCGACTTGACTAAAACATTTTTTGACTAATTGTTAGAAATAACAATTCACAATAGTTGATTAACTTTAAGAAAATAAATAAATGACACATTTTAATCCATTTTAGTTTTTATGCAAAGGGACCTAAGAATGACGATTAAAATTAATTACAAGCGATTATAATAAACTAGATTAAATAGAATTCATTTAATTCATTTTGAAATAATAATTTAAACTAAACGTATGGAAATCATTTTTTATTTAATTGACTACCCTTAAGAAAATGACTAAGTGGGTGTGTGTATATATATATAATTGAAAAGGTTTTGACCAGCATTTTTTAAAGTTTATTTGAGAAAATACTTTAACTTAAAAGAAACATTATTTGCTTGATAAAATAAATGGACACAAAAGAAATGTGCTGAAAAAAACAAATCAACACAACGAAATAAACTCGTCTTTGGGGAATCTAATTAAGTTAGATAACCATTCTAAAGTTAGAATTAAACAACAATAAATAATCACAGTTAAATAATTAAAAAGTAAGGAAGAATATCGAGTTTGGGCCTCTTTTTGGGCCAATTTCATTGAAATTAACCCAATCCCGTTTTGGGCATATACTAGCTGTATATCAGTGTATATGAGCATGTATATCAGCTCTTTTCATGTATCTCTCGCTCCCGGACACCTGTATTTCGCCCCTGCACTGTATTTTCACGTTTTGGACCTGTATTTCAGTGTATAATGCTGTATAGAACATGTATACAGCCCATTTTAGGCTTTTGAATATTCTGAAATAATTTCCAGCAGTACATTGGGTCTCCAAGACCCGTAACAACTTTAGAATATGTAAGGGGCTGACTCAATGGAGGAAAAGCAAAGATCAAGCCTCTATGGCTCAACTCCGAAATGCGAGAAATGAGTCCCAAGTGAACTCGGATCGGGTTTTCACATGCGACAAAACAAATAAAATACATAAGTAATACTCATGATAAATCGGTAGGAAAACAATGCAATACGATGGTGTCATAACACAACAAACTACTATTAACATCAACTCTGTTGTCACATAACTCATATATGTTAAATAATACCAAACAAAATGTTCCAATTGCACATCGTGGATAAGCGGAAGCATGAACAATGTGATTACTTCAACAAAGAATACAATACCATACCGTGGAATAAATGTGGCTATGACATATAACACCTAAAAGCCTAAACTAACAGGGGAAACAAACAAGCATTAATTGGCTATACTTAAACAATAGCAAATTCTCAAGGAGGAACTCTGTTTAAACCAATTTTTCATTTTAAGATAAAAACAATATATTTTGACACATTCATTCAAATTAAGCGGATACACATGAAACCAAGGGACTTGACGAGAAAATTTTAAAAGAAGACATATTATATTACATAAATTACCAAGTAGGACTACTAGTTTTACATTTAAGACAAAGTCATGTCATACCAAAATAATCTCAAACCGACTAAGAGCTAAAAAGGCTAACCTAATCAAACTCTTCAATAAAGTTGAGGGCTCACATCATTAAATAGCACCCGAAAACATCCAACGGAGGTGTATAATGACGGAGTTAGAGGAGACATAAAACGATATACCGAGAACACGTTTGTTTAACTTGGACCAAAACAAAACTATGTTTTCGTGACGCTATAGTAAATCCCATATTCCAAAGATGCTTTCTATCGCGAGATAGTTACTGAGATAAAAGTGATCGTATTGATAACTTGATTGAATTTTCCAAATTTTGTAGACAGCTTAACAACATTAAACAAACTTAGCCATACTTAGAAGTCAAAGAAGGTCTCGACTACATTCTAAAACCGAAAACATCGAGTAACAAATAAACTAGAGAATGCGTAAGGGAATTTCTTTTCAAAAAAAAATGTGGAAATAAGCAGGCTGTGAGCATTCTATTTCACAACAACACAACTCCAAAGATCGACTTATTTTCGTCAGAAACCAAATATACTACTGTCTAATGCATTCGACATCTTCCGAACATACAGCAAAAGCAAGGATGTTATTTCAACGAATATGGTCGGAGCATAGCAAGATGATTGACAGATAAATAAACAAAATCGATGCAAACACAACTCGGCCAAGAACACTCTATAGGGATCATAAACAGAGAAAACTAGAGTAAATGGACGACAAATCATTTTTGATAGCGAAATACATATAATAGTTTTGGAAAGACTTGTGATGAAGAGAAACTTAGGCTCGAAATAAATCAAGTAAGATCAGCTCATAACCAACAACAAATATTCCATGGTTTAATCGATCACCGAAAACAGAAAGACGGAAAAAGGGAGCAAGAGTTGTTTACCTCTTTTGGAGCAGCAAGACCGAGACGGGACGAGCAAGAATGAGCGGCAACTTTCGCACCGAAACGCAACTTCGAGAAACTCGAATGAACAAAACAAAGCAAGCAAGAGTCAAGACTGATCCGAACAACTTCAAAGATTTTTGGTTTAGATATATATATATTTTTTTTCAACACTTAGCTAACTCTTCAAAAATCCCCCCTTCGATACGATGGGTACAGGGGTTTATATAGGGGAAAACTTGGGGTCGATTTAGGGAAAACGGATGAAATTTTCAAATCCCAAAAATTGAAATCCCTCCATCCTTTTGAAAATCCCTTGAAATGGGGGAAAGGGATGTGAGGGTGATGGATTAGATTGCAGGGTGTGGGTTTTGCAGAGTAGTTAACACAATTTTCGGGTGGATTTGTCATGAAGAAGAAGAAGAAGTATGGGCAGGGTCGTCTAGTTGCTGTTGACGTGAAAGAGGAGAAAGAAGGTTGTTGGGTTTCTTTTGTGGACTGAAAATTGGGCCAGGTCAGAGGGAGAAATGGGTTGGGCTGTTGGATTTGTTGTTGGAACGATAGAAGTGAGCTTGGTAGGAATTTTTAAAGGAGCTTGGGTAGTTGGTTTTGCATTGTTGCTGTTGTATGTAATTGTTGGAATGGGCACTGCTTGATGTTGTTTAGAACGGTCCTGGGAATTATTGAATTGGAGTTGTTTGCTGCTGGAAATTGGTTGTGAATTTGGTGTGGGCCATTTGGAAAAATGGCCCAAATAAGAAACGGGGTTAAATCTTTTAAAATATCGAATTTAATTTAAATGAATTAATATTAATTAATTACTGAGCTTCTTAATCTTAACAAAATATAATAATTATTTCCATTATAAGAATAGTTAATTTAATTATCTCTAAATTCTAACTATAACTTAAAGTAATAAAATATTTAACTATAATGTAAAATCTTTGTGATAATTTTCAAATATTTATAACATAACGTGATTGTAAAAAAATACATATTTATTATTAAATTTATAAAATTAATCTAAAAATAACTTGAAAGCATTTTGAATTTCATAAAATTCGTTAACTCACAATTACGACCCTTACTACTAATAAAATATTTAAAATGTAAAATCTTTCCGAGATGATTTTTGAATACTCGTAAAATGCATTAATTATGTACATAACTAAATAAAACATATATATTATAAAAGTGACAAAACTATTTAAAATAATTTGCAAACTATGTTTATTTTATTTTTAGAATTTTTCGTTTGAAATCGAAGAAACTTGATGATTAATTTATATTGTAGATGGTCAAAATTGAGTGTCAACATGCATCAATCTAAAATCATGTTGCAAAGACTACCCGATAGACCCTAGAAGAGAGGAACATAAAGCCAACTACATTGTCAGAAATGATTTTGATGAAAAATCCCGTTGCAGCTTGAAGTAGCAACGAACGATTAGATACGACATGTTTTAGCAACAACTAGCTTTATTAGCACCTCAGCTTCGTTTGGGTTCTCAAATTATATTTGGTTAACACATGATAGTAGTTTTATTCAGAACATTATGCCGTTAACATTTCTACATCAAGGTTTAGTTTGAAAATTCAAACAAGAAATCACTTAATCCAAATTTTGTTTGGAGTACCAATACATATAAATACTATTTTAAAATAATTTTTTTTTAACAAATTATTCAGATAAATAGATAAAATATTACTAAATGAAATAATCCAAGTATTTTCAATTTTTCTCCAGTACAAGTGTCATGCATCTCCAGTTCCATTGCCATTAAGAAGTAATGGACACAATTATACTAATTTGTGGGGTCGTAGTTTGTTTGTTGCTGTTGTTTAGGCCACAGGAGGATTAGTGGAGTCCGTTTAGATTAGAATAATTAGGATTAATAGATGTGTTCTGTTATTAGAAGCTTTTATCTATTTAAAGACTTTTATAATTGAGAAATAAAGAGCACTTTCACTTGCATATTACTTTCCTCTATTATTGCTTTCAATTTCTATCAATGTCACCACAGAGAGATGATCTCATTTCGCTAGTATCTGCGAAATCATCCATAACATTAGTAGAGCCTGTGTTCACAAACGCTTCACCAATTTTGTCTCTTGCACTTTCATCAGCTATAATCTTATGGATGCAATTGTCACACCACCATCGCCGATGTTTTGGAATGCCTAGAGGAGGAAGTTACGTTGCTCCTCGAGGTTACTACTTGATCCAAAAGTTGAAAAATATTCATGTCCTTCTTTCTTATCTCAGCAATATATCAACTGTATCAGAAAGTATGTAAAACGTAAATCAGCATTCAAATTAGATATGATCAAGTGTGAACGATCGCTCAGATGGTTAGTTGAGAACGTCAAAAAGGAGTACCTTCGACCACATAGATAAAATCCATTACTCAGAATACTTTTCACCCTTTGGAAGATTGCAGTTCTCTGGGATTAAAATTTTAGTAATTTAAAACCTTTCCTGATGCCTTCTAAGCAAAGAAAAGAATTCAATAGTCATTTGATGTTGATTAAGTATTTTGTGAAAACCGCATTTACCAAAAACAAGACCTTAAAGCTTGCACCTTCATGTCATTCTATTTGAGACATGGCAGTCTTGCTGTCAACCATTTTAAAGCCACGAATTCCTTCAATCCACAATCTTCAGCATTTTCAAGAGCATACCATTTTAAAGCCACGAATTCCTTCAATCCAGCATCTTCAGCATTTTCAAGAGCATACCATTTTAAAAGCCACGAATTCCTTCAATCCAGCATCTTCAGCATTTTCAAGAGCATACCATTTTAAAGCCACGAATTCCTTTAATCCAGCATCTTCAGCATTTTCAAGAACATACCATTTTAAAGCCACGAATTCCTTCAATCCAGCATCTTCAGCATTTTCAAGAGCATACCATTTTAAAGCCACGAGCATACCATTTTAAAGCCACGAATTCCTTTAATCCAGCATCTTCAGCATTTTCAAGAACATACCATTTTAAAGCCACGAATTCCTTCAATCCAGCATCTTCAGCATTTTCAAGAGCATACCATTTTACAGCCACGAATTCCTTCAATTCAGCATTTTCAAAAGCATACCATTTTAAAGCCACGAATTCCTTCAATCCAGCATTTTCAAGAGCATACCATTTTGAAGCCACGAATTCCTTCAATCCAGCATCTTCAACATTTTCAAGAGCATACCATTTTTGCAGCCATGAATTCCTTCAATCCAGCATCTTCAGCATTTTCAAGATCATACCATAACTCTCTAGAAGTTTTACAAACACTGTTAACATTTAGAAGCCATCTTCCAAGCCATTAAGAATATAATTTTTGCAACCACGAATTCCTTCAATCCATCATCTTCGACATTTTCAAGAGCATATGATAAGTATATAGAAGTTTTACAAACACTGATAACATTTACAAGCCATCTTCCAAGCCGTTAAGAATATAATTTTTGCAGCCACGAATTCCTTCAATCCAGTATCTTAAGAATTTTCAAGAGCATATCATAACTCTTTAGAAGTTTTACAAACACTGATAACATTTACAAGCCATCTTCCAAGCCGTAGTATAACTTTTGCAACCACGAATTCCTTCAATCGAGCATCTTCAGCATTTTCAAGAGCATACAGTAACTCTCTAGAAGTTTTACAAACACTTATAACGTTTACAAGCCATCTTCCAAGTCATTAAGAATATAATTTTTGCAGCCATGAATTCCTTCATCCCAGCATCTTCAGCATTTTCAAGAGCATACCATAACTCTCTAATAGTTTTACAAACACTGATAACATTTACAAGCCATCTTCCAAGCCGTTAATAATATAATTTTTTCAGCCATGAATTCCTTCAATCCAGCATTTTCAAGAGCATACCACAACTCTCTAGAAGTTTTACAAACACTGATAACGTTTACAGGCCATCTTCCGAGCCGTTAAGGCCACAAATTCCTTTAATCCAGCATCTTTAGCATTTTCAAGAGCATACCAGAACTCTCTAGAAGTTTTACAAACATTGATAACATTTACAAGCCATCTAATTTTTCCAGCCATGAATTCCTTCAATCCAGCATCTTCAGCATTTTCAAGAGCATACCATAACTCTCTAGAAGTTTCACAAACACTGATAACGTTTACAAGCCATCTCCCAAGCCGTTAGTAATATAATTTTGCAAAGGAAATCTAAATGTTTTCATGCCTCAGTCAGCATAAACTTTTCATTATCAGGAGTTCCTTATGCCAATACAGGAACATCTTCATTGATGAACCGTTGTAGACTGAGGATGGTCAGATCGAAGAATATTTTCTATTGCCACCGTTTGAAGTCAATATTAGTGAATTTCCTAGGTTTTTCTGCCATATAGACATTGCTGGAGCAGCCGTTATTCAGCTTGAGGAAGCAATGTTTGAAAACAACAGTACTATTAATAAGACCGTTAGGGGAAGGACATGAACAAAATGGATGGTGGATCTTCATGCCAAATTCATGGAAGTCGTGCAACAACTTGGTGAATGTACTAGAATTGAGGAGATTGGCAATCCACCCACCGAGGTAATAGTATCTAAGTAATGCTCAACTCGAGAAATTGAAACACACAACTAAAAAATGTATTGCAGGTGGTTGAAGCAAGTATATAGGTTTCTTGAAGTTTATTTGAAACTCATTTGAATTAAGTACATTGGAATGATTTACATTGTTCGGGGAGTGTTAAACATATTAAAATGTTGTCCTCTGTTGTAAGTGTCATGATTTTCTGTCATTTTTCCATTAAAATGATCAAGTTCAAGATTTAGATCAAGTCATTCAACCTTGCAAATAAATCATTTGGTGGAACTAAAGAATGTAGTGAATGTGGTTAAGTATACTTCCTGAAGTGATTCGTTGAAAAACAACTTGTCTAGTATACAAGATTTCATCTCTCCTGTGGAACTGCTACTTTTTGCTACATATTTTGCTACTTTTATCATCTTTTAAATGTGAGAATTCTTGACTGACCAACACTCCGCCCCATGCAACATATTTGGTCTAACAACCACTCGATTGGTAGAACTTGCCTTTAAGTTTAGGTGATACCTTCTTATCGCATGATTCTTTGGAAGTGAGCTTCCATTTCATACACCCTTCACTAATACGATGTGTCATGACATCATCACCCCATAAGAAAAAAACTCCAATTTATTTATAGTTGAGCCCCCTTGATTTCAATATAACTGTGTTCAAACATAACTTGTCTCAAACCAAATGACCCCTTAATTAATGTTAAAAGATAGGTGTTATATGAGAATAAAATCCCCCATGTAAAAAGTATTATGTATACTATGAGAATGTGTGTATAATATGTCTGCATTTTCTCCATTAAAATAATTTAGTGTTCATCACGAATATTCACGATTGCTTCGAGCCACTAATGGATAAAATAGTGATCACCATATATTGATGTAATTCGTGTAATAAATATTTTACATATCATGTAATTATCTTTACTTGATATTGGATACTCCTTCTGTCTCGATTTATGACTTACTTTTCCCTTTTAATTAGTACCAAAAAGAATGACACATTTTTATATATAGTAGTAATTTAACTTTTAAATATCCATTTTACAGTGACTTATTTTAGACCACAAGTTTCAAAAGTTTTTTTTCTTTTGTGAATTCCGTGTCAAATCAAACTGCCTCACATAAATTGAGACGTAGGGAGTAACTTATTTTATTTTACGATTATAAATTTCACCTTTAAAAAATAATTACCTGTATATATTCTCTGAGTGACTTGATAAGACTAAAAACTCCTTTGTTGAAAAATAACGAAATTTTGCAACCTTTGTTTTTCTACGTATCCTATGTATTCCCACCATTTAATTACTTTGCATCATCAAGAAAAAAGAAAAAAGACAAAAGGCTTAGTGGACTCAAAAGGCTCAATTATGGTAATCACTATGTGAACAAAATATTTGTATAGCACAAAAAGAGCTCACTTCATTTGATAATTCAAGATGAGCTATCAGGCACTGTTTCTATAAACTTAACCACTCTAAGGACATTCAATGGCAGACCTAAGAGGCCTTAAACTTCATGAGATTCGAAAGCACGAATCTCATAAATAATTCAAATCACCCGCTTACCAAAGTTGCTCGAATTGAAAAATCTAAAAAGGGTATAATAGATATTTGAAAATCACCATTATCTTTATTTTGTGCGATAAAACAACATATGGTAATGACTATGTGAACAAAACATTTGTATAGCACAAAAATAGGAAACATTCCATTGATAATTCAAGATGAGCTATCAAAGCATCTAACCAAATTAATTAACTTAAGTTTGCATAACATATCCATATACTATAAAAACTTGCACCAATAACATGGTCTGATAAAAGACTAGAAATTAAACATGATTGTTATCTACATTATAGACAACTTCTGCTTTTGGTGAAGCCCTTGGCAACTTGTTTCATTATAGACTCATTCCGAATCCTGGGCTGGATTAACACCTTCATTTGAATATCTTGTAAATACGGAGAGCTCCTTATCAAGCAAAGAGCAACTATATAGTGCAGACAAATGTCGGACAAGCAATAAAAGAACGTTTGAGCTCCCCTAGAAATAAATGAACATTAATTAATATTTTCGATACTATCAAACTATTTATTATATATTAATATTAATAGTCAATGAATGATTTATCTTCACACCTATTCTTAACTGAAAAAAAAAAGTCATTTTAAAGACTCACATAGTGCAAGTAATTAATTGTCCTTTAATATTCATTAAATTAATAAACACTTTAAGCTAATATTGTTCTTCGGTCCTCATTTGGGCTAGTGAAAGAAATTACTGATTTTAATAAGATAATATATTTTTGAAAGACCTATATATATATTTATGGTCACATTAAAATTATAATTAATAATTCCTTGAAATTATAAAAATATCAAGACAATTTAGTGAAATATGATACTAGTATTTTTTTTAAAATCAAAATTTAAATCTAGCTAGTTGAAGCTCGTCATTAGCTTTTCTTATTACATTCAAAAGTTTTGGTGTTGTCTTCTCAAGATGCACCAAAAAATTATAATGAGTTGTAGATGCGATGAGTGATTTCTTACTCGTAACTAGTTCCAAAGGAATTGTATTATTTTCAACCTCATCATCAATATTGTTTTCTCGATGGTATCCATAATTTCTTCTAAACTCTGGACCTCTGAACATCATCATATTCAATCGGGTAACCCAACAAGCTATTGAAATTCATTTTATTGCGGTAGCTGATAAGTTGAAGTGACAAAGAATACGAGTTGCGATCTCTAATTATGCATAGTTGCCTACTTCAAGTTAGAGTCTTCACTTCTCAACTGAGATGAAGGTTATTGTAGTACCCTATTGATTTTATTTTGAACGGCAAAGGGTCAAATATACCCCTCTACTATAGGAAATAGTTTAAATATACCCCTAATTATACTTTCGGGCTAATATACTTTTCCCATTATACTTTTGGGCTAAATATACCCTTATGACTAACAGAGGACACATGGACAGCTAAGATTAATGAACTATTTAATTTAAAATAAATCAAATTCAGATATGACCCGCCCCGCCCTGGCCCGCCCCAATAACTTAACCCCACCTAATAGGTAACATTGACCCACTCAATTTGTCTTTCAAACAAGAAAACCTAATGGGCGATCTCATGGTAATTTTCCCCTTTTATGTTGGTTGTAATTTCAAAAATATGATTATCATTGACTTGCTTGCTGTAACGCCAAGTGTTCCTTGAAAATATTATAAAAGAATATAAGTTCATATAGTTCTTTTTTGTAATACTTGTGCACGATATAGTTGTGTTAGCAACATTTGTTTAATAGCTAAGGTGCAGCAACCATTTTCATCAACATGAAGCCACATATTAGCCAAAAATCTGAACTTAATAATATATCAGCAACGCAGCAGTACACCACTCCTAAAATAAAATGTAAATAACAAACTAACTAATCTAGACAAAAAACAAGTACAACACTCCAAAATTATGATGCTACATATCGTACCAGACTTCTCTAAGGCCAGTGGAGGGATTACTCAGTCGAACCTGCTAACTAACTAAAGCAGCAACATTTCGCCTCAAAATTTATTAACAAATGGTAAAAAATGTAGCACGAGTTTGGCTAAAAAATGGTAACCTACTAGCAGTAGTTCCATCCATATGTGGCAGCACAAGAGGCGGGTTAAGTTATTGGGGCGGGACGGGGTGGGTTATATTCGAATTTAATTTATTTTAAATTGAATAGTTTATTTAATCTCAGCCGTTTACGTGTCCTCTATTAGTTATAAGGATATATTTAGCCCAAAAGTATAACGGGAGGTATATATTTAAATTTTTTCCTATAATAGAGGGATATATTTGGCCCTTTGCCGTATTTTGAATTATTCTCTGCTTTCGATCTTTCATTGTTCAAACTTATCCACGTTTTGCTTATTCGACTACCAAAAGGTTCTTTCGGATATACATTATATCTAAAGAAAATTATTCAAATTCCTCGAGATTTGGTCAACTTCATATCAACCCTTTGGCTTCCACTTCAATTCAACTAATGTGGTCATATACCAAATCGTCCACCTAATTAAGTTAATTACCTTTTCCTTCCAGTAATTCAAGTAGAGCCCCTCAGTATCAATTACTCCCTTGTTTCAAAAGAAAATGCACTTTATGTAAGGCAAGTAACTCTATATTACATGATGTGAAGTCAAATGCTTTCAACTTATTAAGAGCATTAATTTGAAGAATAAGGTGTTGAATACCAATTCTTGAGAGGTAAGATATCATGCTGACTATAATAAGAATGTGTTCAAGTTATCAAAATAATAAGGAGAGAATGTGTTCAACAATGGAAAAACATGGAGATTGAACTCTTTCTTTTTCAAGAGAAACTATGGCAGCTTGGATCACGACCATGGGCAATATCGGGAGGATCTTAATTTAGCAGATCCAACTTTATTTGATATATGTTTAAACAGTTATTGTGCTTCCTGAACAAAGGAAAAAAATAATCGATTCACTACTACCGTAAATAGCATGAATGGAAAAGTTTTAAAGGGCAAGGAGAGCAGTCTTCCTCAATTCATGACTCTAGGAATAAATGAGATATATTGATTCTTATATCTATGCATTTATCTTATCATAATTATTGTCGCAGAGTTGGACCCACAAGCTACTATTGCAATGGAACAAGGTAACTAGTTTTGGCTATAGTTTCTTTATCATGTTGTACTATATATAAATCTGCTAAGCATTTTACATGTACAGTGATTAACAACTATATATGTTTGTGTAGCAATTCCAATAAGGCATAAGCAACACATGGTTATATTTCATGCAAATGTGTTTAACTGAGATACACTACTGTCTAAGAATAAAATACTTGAGATATAAACAAAGAATTTAATACAAGCCTCTCACGATTACAATGTCAGAATTCTACACAAAAAAAGAGTTTTGCATATATGTGCATTTTCTAAGATGGTTTGCTCCCTTCCCAATGTTGGGCGAATGGCTGATAAAGAATCTTAAGCCTGTTTGGATTGACTTAAAAAAAGTAACTTTTAAGTCAAAAATATAACTTTTGGTTGTTTTAGGGCGTTGGCATGTCTAACTTATGCAACACATGTTTTTTGAGTGCGGTTATGCAATCGTTCATGCACACGGTGGTGCTTCTTCAGCTCCTTGCGTTGAACGATCATGCATCGCCCTGTAATAGTAATGATCAACTTAGAATTTGCTAGTCATAATTATGGACCCCGAATCGTACCCGAACTAACTCCCGCGAATTAATTCAGTGTTCGACAATCGAATATGAGGAGTAAATTAGCGAGGTCGTGGAGGTCGGGGAAATGGTAATGCAGGTAAAGGAGTAGTGCAGCCAAGCGAGGAGGTTGCCCGTCAAGATAACAGGGCTCAGTTATATGCTTTTCTAGGCAAAACCAAGTTGAGGTGTGATGCAGTGGTCACTAGTGCTACTCTTGTATGTGCCCGTATGGCTATTATTTTGTGTGATATGGGTTATTCTTATTCATACATATCAGTTCAATTGTCTTGGAATTTGATGTGTTTTGTGATATACTTGATGCCCTCATTTATGCTTCTACCCCAGTTGAAGAGTCAGTCATAGTCCTCCTTGTATATCGTGTTTGTCCTGTTGTGTTTATGGATTTTCAGATTTGGGTTGATTTGGTTACGTTGGATATGACTGACTTGATATAATATTAGGCATGACTTGGTTTTCCCCCTATTACACCAGGCTTAATCGTAATGCTAAGTCGGTAACTCTAAAGATCCCCGTTAGGGAAAGTTTAGAGTGGGAAGGGGGTACAAGCTTAAGCTAGCTTAGATTATATCCTTCATTCGGGCTAGGAAACTGGTAGGGCAGGGTTGTTTGGCTTATTTGGCTCATATTTGGGATGTTGAGGTTGAGTCCCCCTCTATTGAGTCTATTCCTGTGGTGTCAGAATTGAGAGAGCTTAAAGCTCAAATCCAAGAGCTTCGTGATAAAGGTTTCATCCGTCCTAGTGTTTTCCCGTAGGGTGCTCCTGTCTTGTTTGTTAAGAAGAAGGAGGGTGTTATGAGGATTAGTGAATTTATCTTAAGCCATAAATGAGTGAATTAATACCAAAATGATAAGCTTATGGAGAAAGAAAGTCCTATTGAGTATACTTGGGTGAAGTAAATTGAAGTATTTTAGTAAGAAAGTGCATAAAAATTGGGTTAGCCCTCTGAATTTAATAAGTATACCTGAGTTAGAGGTGTCGTCTTGATGAAAGATTGGCTTCGTGGTGATAGTTAAGGCTGACTGAGCATAATGGTAATAAGAGTTCGTGATGGATTGTAACGGGATGCAACTGTATAATAAATTGTTGGTTAAGCGAATTTTTGTATAGTAATTGTGACTTGTGAGTATCTAAAGGTTGTGGTTATCTAAAATTTGGTGAGTAACGTGGTTGTATGAAAAGTTTTAAGAGATGGTGGGACACCATTCGAATAGAAATTAAAGAGCTAGAGTTATAATGAAGGAAAATATAGTAGAATGTAGTACAGTTTTTAGAGAGAGGCTAGAGCAAGAATATTTTATTTAATTCTTAAGGCTAAAGAGTTATCTTTAAAGGAGTAGATAATTGGGTTCAGAGACACGTGATTTCATTTGTCTTGTTGTGACTATGGTAATAGTGTCACAAGTGTGTCGAATTGGTTAAAAACTATCGAAAAAAAACTTGAGAAAAGAGTGCACAGACATTAGCTCGAGTGTGTTGATAAGTGCTTTGTTTTTGTTTTAGTAATGAGTACGATTGAATTTTAGCAAAGGATATTGTAAGATTGATGGAGATGCGATCAATGACAAGTGAAGATTTATGAATTCATAAGAATCTTCAAGGTACAAGCTAATGTTGATAGAGAAAGGGATTGTATTATATGGTGGAAATTACAATTCAGATTTTTCATTGTGAGTCTACATTCGTGGTGATGTATTTTGTCAAGGTATGAATTGGAAAGGTGAGGAATGATCAATTGTATCCGGTATTGAACATTTGAAAGGACTTACACCTGGGTTGAGTTGTAAAGTTGATTACCGTTGATTGTTAAAGTACCTAAGAAAGGTTTTTATTTAAAAGTGTTGGTTTAAAGTAAGGTCAATGGCCGGAGTGGTTACGATGGTTGTTAGTATTAAGAGTGTTGACTTCAGTCGAAGGATGTGAAGAGTATGTTGAGTCAAGTGAATGGAAATGACTGGTATCGACTCTTCAAAGGAAAACCTTTCGTGTTATTCGATAAATTCTATGTGACCATCTAATTCGTTTTGTACATGATTGTGAGTGTGATGAACTATCTTGGTCACGCATGTTTTTCAGGTTGTGGGTGAATCTTTAGTGGTGGATCAGGTTTACCAATCCTGCGACGCACTCTTGGTTGAGTGGGAAGATTGGGAAGATTTGGTTATTTCGAATGACATAATTGGTATTGTCTTGGAGCAGTTAAAGTATTTTAGGGGTTCTACATGTACCACCTTGCTTATGAGCATTTATAGAAGAGCTACCCTGTATATTTATGGTTGTCCGACAATATAATATTTCATCTTGTTGTTAAGGTCATGTATGGATTATGTGTGGTTGAATGTGGGGATCATTGAATCTAATTCTACTGTTCTTAAGAGGTAATCTATAATTACTAAATCTAACATTTCGATAGTGTTGTTGGTGGGATTGTATGCTTGGATATATTCCTCGATGAGTATCTGATTTCTGAAGATCAAAATTGTTATAACTTAAGCTCATAAGAATTTATGTTGTGGGATGGAGATATTGTTAAGAACTATGATTGGTTGGGTATTATGAATGTGTATTGGTTTGTTCAGGTTCACTTCTAATTGTAGCGAGCATTGATTTAGAATTTTATCATGGTTATGTGATAAAGGATTCGTCCTGATGTTTGTGTCAAGATCCTTGATAATATGTCGCAAATGTGTGTACGACCAACTTTGGTGGTTGTTGAAAATCGTTTTGTTGTTAGTTAAGTTTACATACAACAATATTTATCACTTGAGTGTTGAGATGACTTCATTGAGACATTGTAAGGGAGGAGGTGTAGGTACTCAATTGGTTGGTTTGAGTTTGAAGATATGAAACCCTTAGGGGGTAATGAGATTCGATAAGAAGGGCATGCGATACAAGTATCCCCAGTAATTCGACGATTCAGATACTACTCTACCGTTACCTTAATCAGTCTTTCCTAGTTGATCACTCGGGGACGAGTGATGGATAAATTTGCATCTATTGTAACGATCTGATTTTCGTTGTTATGGAGAAAGAATTGGGATCAGAAAACTTTTTCGTAGTAACTTGGAATTTCCTAGCCTAATCTAGATTTGGACGAAATTGGAGTCTTTAAGGTGTAGGAAAATCTGGTAACAATCGGTGAATCATTTATGATTTGATTACATGAGTAGTTAGATAACTCGTTAAGGAATCTGTACGACTTTACGAAATTGAATTTGGGCCAGTAAAGCTCCCGAAATTGATCGTGGGTTTGTTATAATCCGGATAAATAGACCTTTGATTGTTGATCCTTGCATATAAATTGTTGTTTGTAGACCTAGAACTTGCAGAAAGAATCCGAAAAGGGAAGATTCAAGTGTCTTAGGGGATTCAAGCTTGGTTTTCGAGGTAGGTGGTGGTTGTGATTCTATGATTGTGTGATGTATGTTTGTTCTTGCTTCATTATGATACATGTATGTATGTGAATGTTGAATTATTGATCACACTTGTTGTAATTAAGGATAATTGAATAATTATATGCCATGAATCACCTTTTGTTGTATGATTGTGAGAATATACATTGTGATTGTGATTGTGATTGTGATTTGTTAAATGGGCGGGTGTCACGATCCGACATACTAACTGGAATCAGTTGTCACGTTCCAACATAAATATGAGATCGGCTGCCACGTTCCTGCATAACTAACTTTGATCAAATTTCCACATTTCGGCATAAATATGGGATCGAATTGCCACGTTTCGGCATGCTAACTGTTTGGGTTTGGGTTCCATGAGAGGACCATTGAATTGGATTCCGTGAGAGAACCATTAAATTGTGTTGTGTATCTACTTGTGATGAGCTCGTTCATATCTAATGATGATTGATATTGGAAGACGGTATATTGCTCTAAATTGATATAATTGTGATATATGAGAATCGTGAAGTTGTTCATTATTAGTATATGTTGATGATATTGCATATGTTCGATATGTGCATGTGATTATATTGTCATATTGACTAATAATGTATGTTACACTTAGTGGGATAGCTGCGTGATCCTACCAGTACACGGTGGTTGTGTACTGATACTGCACTTGCTCTTTCTTTGTTGAGTACAAGGCATCTTCAGGTAGCTATTGATAGACCTCAGCTAGGTGACTATGAGCGTGACCGGATTCAAGGGTGAGCCAGTTCTTTCAGGCTGCCATGAATCTTCCTTGTTTATATCCACTCTTTTTGGACTCAGACTTTTGTTTAAGGTGTTGTTTAGACTTGTCGTTAGTAGAGTTTTGATACATTGACTTTCAAGTTCTAGGTTAATTCTTCTACATTTGTTAGTTATTGTTGAACTTTTGTTAGAGTTTATGGAAACTCTATTTTTCTTTCCTTTGTATTTGATTTATATGCCTTAGTTTTTAGATTGATTGCTTGGTTTGGGTTGTAGTAGTGGTTCTCCCATCGGATTGTTAGTGTGGGTGTCAATTACGCCGGTCTGGGTCACGACACTCCCTCCGTCCCATATTAGAAAGTTTTGTTCTTTGTTTTTTTAAGCTTTAATAAATTGGTGACTATTTAGGTCACGTTTTGGGGGGGAAAAATTAGATGGCATCTTACGAAAAATATTTGTCCCATATTATTTGATCACTTACTAAATCAGGATAAAATTGATAATGTTTTCCTATTTTACCCCTATAATTAATATGACATATGGAAGTTTAAACAAATTTTGTAGATCTAAAATTTCTTTTTCCAAAAAGCTAATTAATATGAACAAAGGGCAAAATAATAAGTTGATCAATCTATTAATGATTTATTAATACCGTATAAAATAGAAAGTGTCATTTTTCTAATATGAAACGAAAGAGTAACATATATTGGATTCGTATCAGGACTAACTCTCATATCCAATACTAAAAGAAAATATGAGAAAAATAAATAAAGAAATAAATATTGCATATTTTTATAAACACTTGCAAATAATTTTGAAAAATGCTATAATGCATTACTGGAAACAAATTAAACAAGCAAGGAATAATGATAAATTAGATATGATCAAATAAATAAGTGATTGAATAAAAAATAATATTGTGTGTTTGTGTTCTAATTCATGTACTAATCATAATTGGGGTTCAAAATGCGGAAGGAGGAATATTTTTTGTCCAAAAATTAATATTAACGTTAAGCACATGAATTCAGATTTAAATGGCGAAAGCATAACAAATTTCTCATTTTATTATGTCAAGAGTATTTGTTGTAGTAAATTTCATATACAAGATTTGAAGTTGTTAGTTAAAATTTTCACGTTTATAAATCTTTCAATTATTTTATGAATGTTGAATTAATTTACTAATTTTTTTGTATTTGTTAATATGTTTATTTATTACAAGAATCAATATTCTATTCAATGATTGAAAAAAAAAAAGACCAATTCATTTATTTTCTAATCAAGGGGAACATTTCTAATTCGTAATTCTATAAGGTTGAATAAAATTTGATTGACCATTTGATATAATTGCTATGCTTAGTGTGTGACTCGTTATATTGAAACAAATATTAACATTTTGTTGATTCGAAATAATTCATTTCACAATAAACATAAATTGTTTATAAATATATATTGTGAAACAGAAAGTTTTATTTCTTATAAGAATATTGGATTTAGTTGTTATGACTATGAAAATAATACATGTAATACACTATCTTTTATATACTGAGTCAAAAATTATAAACACATTTTAAAATACTAGAATTATTACAGAAAAATAATAGAAGCAACTCAAAAGTGAAGTATGAAACTCTAAAATCCAAAATGACAAAATTTCTAAGTAGTTTTATAATTAAAAGTAATTACAAATTATCCCCGCTAATATTTTTTTGTAATTTTCTAGTTTTTAAAGAATCATAAATTCCTGAATATTTTCTTCCGCTAACAACTGTACTCTACATATTTTTTTTTGGCTATTTCAACCATACATCAATATTCTTTCCCTCTAACCCTCTAATATTATTGTCTATAGTTACCCTTTACTTTATTAATTTTCACTCTAATGGTGTTGTCTAGATTTACCCGTTGAACCAAAGGCGTATCTAAGGGAGGGTCATTGGGTTCACGTGAACCCATGTCCCCTCCCGAGATCATATATAGTAGTGTTATATTTTTTAAAAAATATTAAAATATAAATGTCTGAATCCACACTTGAAGTATCACATAATGCAATTATGACTTGGTGCACCTCTCTCCGTGAGGTTAGAAATTTGAATTTTATATTTATCTTGTTTTATTTTTCTTTCTAAAATTAGATAACACTTCTCTAAGTGGTAATTGTTATATATATATATATATATATATATGTGAATTAATTTTAGACCTATAATTTTAAAATTTTACCAGTTTTCAATAAATTAAAAACCAAAATGTCGTACCGATTAAATTTATATCATAAATCAACCTTGCACCCATCATTTCAAAATTCTGAATATGCGTCTTCGTTGAACCACAATATTACATAAACCATTACTTCGCATAGTAATAATAACTTTACTATCTGTTAAGACTCTTACACTTGAATATTTGTTGAAATCATCCATTTTGTATTAAGAAACTTACAAAATATTTATAAATAGTTCATTAAAAATCTAGTTATAGATAAAAATGAAAAATAACAACCGAAAATAAAGATTCAAACTCATTAAAAATTGTATTTATTTAAGGAATTTAATTCATGTTCAAGGTTTAGATTAATTCTTTTGAACATGATTCCTGTTTTTTTTTAAAAAAAAAAAAAATCCTCATTGGGTGTCCGCTTTCTATATATTAAAGATATATTAAAAGGCTGGTAAACGTGATCAGACATACCATACGTTAGAAAAAAGAGCCCTGATCAAAGAAACCCTCTCCTTAAAAGGAAGCATTGAAGAGTAAAAAAAGCTACATATTTCTTCTTTCTTTTTTTCCCTTTTTTTTTCTTTTTCAGTCTTCAATTTATTTAATTTTTATCTTTCTTATCTCCTTTTGACCAATTTTTTTTTTTTTTTAAAAATAAATAAAAACGCCCAAGGTTTTGCGTAGGATTGTTTTGTTGACAAAATACTTATACTTCCAATAAGGTTTGAGCTAAAGCTAAGCTGGTATAAGGTTACCAGCATGGATTGCGGTGCAATGATGGAATTATTCATTCTTAATTAGATGTTTGGAGTTTGAACTTTGGGTGTGGATAAAATTGTACTGGAAGCACCACCTCCAAAATAGACCCGATTCGAATTTAGTCAGTACTTCAACGTGGACATCGAAAATCGGGTAGGAAACAAAGAAAAAAAATGGTATTATAAATTTCAAACTAACCTTTCAGTTAATGTTTTTAAGGGGCATGGAAAGAAAACATTACAAATGAAATAGATCGGAATAATAAAATAAGAATATAATTAATCCTTTAGAAAGAGGGGATGAACCACATATAAAAAGAAATTTTGCAAAATTGAAACTGTTTTCAGTTAATAAATAATGGTATGGATAAAAAATTTCTCAAACAGAAATGAAATAGATGAGCTAAATTTTTAACAAATAATATAAATAAGCCTTTTCTCAATATCGATAACATATATATTTAATCCTTTAAGTATTTGTAAGATGCATGCAAGAAAAAACATAACAAATAAAATAGATCCAAACAATTAAATGAGAATGTTGTTAATCCTTTGGAAAGAGGTGAGGTGGACAAAAGTTTTAATGAAGTGATAATTAGTGATTACAATTATAAGCATATATTAGTGATCTAATCATTTGAAGACAAATGAACCCTACTCTAACTCTATCGAGATCATATCCTATAATTACTTTCCCAAAAGCCAAGGAATAAAGAAAAGAATCAAAGCAAAGAGTACTCTCCTAAATTACTCCCACCACTATATGTTTTGTCTCCATTTTTGTATTGAAAAAAAAATTCTACTTTCATTTGATACTTTAATTTTTGTTAGGTGGATTCATACCTACTTTTCCACATTTCACATTATGATGATTATTTTCTGCTTTTTATGCCACCAATGCTAAAAACAAATATGACCTCCTTCACTTTTATACTCAAAATCATCAAAGAATGAAGACCAGATCATAAATAGTATACGGCGATTATTAACACATATCCTCCTCGATTTCAGCAACTTTGTTCTACTCTCCACTCCATCCCGCTCCGTTATTTTACTTGTTTATTTTAAATTGAGAAAAAAATATTGAAAATACCTAACATAAATTATTAATTTTATTTTCGAATGATTGACAATCTTAAAAATATTTTTTTACTTGTCGAACTAAATTTAGATACACTCATGATCTATCGCATGCATAACAAGTCATCTCAAACAGAGGCGTATCAAGGAGGGGGTCACCGAGTTCACGTGAACCCATACTCAGTGGTGGAGGCAGCATATAATGAGGGGGGTCATCCTCGGCGAAAAATATTACTATTTATACATGGTTAAAATTATTTTTTAGGTATGTATAATAGATGTCAAACCCCCTTCCACTAGTTTGTGTGTTTACTTCTCAGATTTTGAACCCCCTTATTAAATTTTCTGGCTCCGCCGCTGCCCATACTCCCTCCTAAAATCATATATAGTAGTGTTATATTTCTAATAAATATTTAAACATAGATGTGTGAACCCACACTTGAAGTATCATATAATGTTGTGCAATGATGATTGGATGCACCTCTCTAAGTGAAGCTAGAAATTTGAATCTTTTATTTATTTTCCTTTCTAAAATTGGGTAACACCTCTCGAAGTGGTTTGGATAGATAAAAAAATCGGACCTATAATTTTAAAATTTTAATGATTTTCAGTGATAAGAACCTAAACATTATACATATCAAATTTATATCTTAGATCTACCTTTTCGTAATAGTGCACCCATCATCTCAAAATCCCGAATACGCCTCTGGACTCTCAAACTCTTGTCGGAGCATGAGACTCTTAATAAAAATCTAAGAGAAGTGTTGAAACTTCTACACTTGACGAGAATTTAAGGGTGTATTTCACTCATGTTGCAAGATCAAGTGTGTATTTAAGTTCAGTTAGTCAAGTAAAGGAGTGTTTTTAAGGCTGACAATAATTCGGAGATAAACTAATAATTCACACAAGTTTAGAAGTATTTTGAAAACTTCCCTCTTTTAAATTTTATATTTTGTTTAAGCAATAATAATTGACATAGGTGTTTTATTATAATATTCATATTAATTAATGTTTAGTCTTAGATCTTGAAAATAATTTGAGAAAAAAGTAACTGCATTAAGCGTATGCGGGAAAATATGTCTTTCTCTTGATACGCTAAAAATGAAAATATACTTTTAGTGTAATGGACAAGTAAAAGTGAACGGATGCAGTACTGTAATACTTCCTTCATTTCAAATTATCTTTCTTAAAATAATTATCTCAAATTATTTGTCATATTTAGAAGTTTAAAACAAAACTAAGAACTTTTTTCCATATCCTTAATAGTACTCCCTCTGTCCATCTTTACTTGTCCATTATACTAAAAATAAGTATTCAACTTTATTTATTGGATTTTAAAAAATCAAGAAATAATTTATCATTTGTATCTATTTCTTTTAACATTTTTGTGTCTACTTTATCCTTATTTATTATATACTATTTATTCTCCAACATTCAGATAATTTATAATTAATAGAAGTGATATAATAAAGTTACTCTTTAATTTATTGTTTTTGCGAAATGCATCAAATTAAATATGGATAAATAAAAATAGACGAAGAGAGTACTTATTTTCGAAGACTATATATAAGAAATTTAAGAATAACATATAAATAAGAATAAATTAAAATAGTTAAATTTACTTTAATTATGAAAGGTTTTAAGGATGTGGGAGAGATATGTTAAGAAGTCCCACGTGATAGAATGATGCGAAATTGGTCTTGCTTCTTATATGGATTTGGACAAACCTCTCCTTATGAACTAACTTTTGGGATTGGAAAAAACTCAAATGTTATATATTTACATAGTATCAAAGTCATATGCGTCCCAATTTATTGTTCACTAATATTTGGCCCCCAATTACAAATATTCACACCCTAATTTCATGAGCTAATTTTTAGTTAGACTCAAATACCATAAGCCGCATAAACATAATTATGTGAGCCAAAGGGAGTAGCTAGTAGTGGAAAATATAATCTTTTATTTTTGACTCAAATCCCAAGTAGATATCATTTTGCTTTTCCCAGTCCAAGTAATTTGACACAACTAAAGTTATAGTACTTGAATTCACACCCAATTAGTTTGAGTTTGAGAAAATGGTCTAAAACCCCCCAACCTATACCCGAAATCCCAACTACACACTTTAACTTCACGGGTGTCCTATCACCCCCCTAAACTATTTAAAACTAAATTATCACCCCCCCTAAACTATTATAAATTGAAATAATTACACACATAAAAAGTCACAACTACATTAAATGTTGATAAGTGAAATGCACGCGCTTGACACGTGGAAATGCACGCGTTTGACAAGTGGAAATTTTATTAAAATAATTTAGTTTTAAATAGTTTATGGGGGTGATAGGACACCCGTAAAGTTAGAGTGTGTAGTTGAGATTTCGGGTATAGGTTGGGGGGGTTTTAGACCATTTTCTCTTTGAGTTTATGTTTCTACACCCGCAGTAAACCTATATAAATTGAGTTAACCCACTATAACATGTAATTCTAGTATATATTAAGTCCAATATGATTAGGTGAAAATACCGTAATAATATGTAAAAAAAAATTATGCCATAATCATATTATAACTTTAGCTCTAAATTTTTTCCAAGTTTTGAAAAGTCAAAAGTTTTAAGGAACATGATCTAACGTGTGTTTAACCTTTCAGAAAAGGTGACAATGATGCTACAATTGTATGCTGAGACCACTGTTGGAAAATTGAAGATTGATGTACATTCATCATTCAACATGTAGAAAATTTTGAGACATCCAAAATAATTAGATGTGGGGAAAAAAATGAAGGATAGAAGACTACAACTTGTCATGAAAATCAATCATAATCTTATTTTTTTTTTTCTCAGTTTTAGTAATAATGTTGAGACTAAATTTGGCTCATACCATTTATATGTGTAAAGCAGAGTACTGTTTTCTTTTAATCTTTGTGGTATAGTTTAGATATCGATTTTTTTTTTTAATTTTGATTTTGAATTTGGAGATAGAATCTTTAACTAACAATAGCTTATAACTCAAAATATATTAAAATGTATATAAAAATAATACAATTGTCTTTGTGGCTTGATTATTTGTTGGTCTAATTATTTATGATCGGATCTTGATGAAGTGATGATATTTATTTTTGGTTTATTTCTAAGAAAATTGTAACTATCTTGTTTATTTATGTGTTTGAATTACCTATATTTATTATTGATATGATTATAGAGGAGCGTGGAGGTTATAAGCATGGTTATACCAATCCTTGTCATCGCTTTATTTAGGATCGATCGGCGATGTTAATGAATGTGTGTGTTTTGTCATATTCATTCTATACTTGTTGTACTTTTATGTGCAAGTTTTGTGTTTCGAGTTTTGAGTGGTTGGTGAGCTTGCTGCTGGTTAGTGATATATATCTTAAAGTATTCGGGGTGAGCTACTTGACTGTTTCAGAGCAGGATACTTCTTTCCTGTTTATTTATTCTTTTTTTTTCTTTTAAACGAATGGATGAAATTATAATCCTACTTTAAAAAGCAGAAAGACACGAGTTATGAATGACATTGTACTATATTTTTCACATTTTCTAATGTATGAATGCTACTTTTGACTTTATTATCAGTTATTTTTGTTACTTCCACGTTTAAAATTAATTGGTTCGCCTACAAGGTTTGAGTAGGTGTCATCATAACTTAGAATTTTTGAATCGTAACACATCCCAAACCCATAAAGTTCAAATCTCTAATTACATGATTTCCCAAATGATTAGAAGTTAATAATTTCATGATTAGTGTGTTAATCAACCAAGCAATATTGAAAAAGTACAATAAAATATCTAAACAAATTCAGGCATGTAAGTTTCTATACTGACTAAACTGACATAGCAGTCTCTCCTGCATCGTAAGACATAATGCAGTGTAATAAAACAATAAAGTGTTTGATAAAAAAAATAACAATAAAGTGAAAGTAGCTGAGTCATGTTGGAACAAGAGAGTAATTTAATGGGGCCTAGTGAAAATTCAACATATTAGTGAAGTATTCAAAGGAATGAAAGCCAAAATGTTGCTTTCTCTAATAACAAAGCAAAAACAAAATTAAAATGTACACCCTACCTTCTTGCAGTAAAGGACAACAAGAACATCTTTAGTTGTCTCTCTTTAATAAAGAAAAAGTAGCACTTTTTTTTTTTAATTCAAAAATCCCCTCAAACCAAACCAAGAATATATCTAACCTATTGGAATGCAATCATCCCACATGTATGATTCTTAATACTCCTCCGTTATATTTTATATGAGTTATTTTGATTTGATATCGAATTTAAGAAAGAAATAGACTTTTAAAACTCGTGGCCTAATAAATCACTCCATTAAGGATAAAATGGATAGTTTAAAGTTAAATTGTTACTTAATATATAAATGTGTCATTTTTTTTTAACGGACTAAAAAGAAAAGTAAATCGTATAAAGTAGAGTAGAGCGAGTAATTGTTTCTCCTAAGTCTCTTAATTCTCTTGTTTCACTCAAGAAACAAACTTTATATATATATTGAAATATTCCCACATGTATTGTCTTAGCTAATGCAATTGTTCTCCATCTCCCATTTACTTCTCCAACATCTTCCTTTGGTTTCACTCAAAGAACACAACCTTAGTCTTAAATCAACTTCATACCATTAGTCGAACTACTGAACTCAATCACTTGCTGTCGTTTACTCTTCAATTTTCTATCAAGGCCCATCCTACGTCCTACCTACCCTAACATAATTGTCACGATCCAAAACTCCAAGAAGATGGATCAATTGCAACCACAACAACCAGTTCAAGTTTATCCAAACAATCCAAACAACTTCCCTAACCAACCAAACAATATGCCAATGACTCAATCCTCGTCTTCTCATAACTCATCAAATGGTTCATTTGTGAGTGTTTTTGTTGTCCTAGCTATTGTTTTTGTCATATCTGTTATTGCTTGTGTTGTGGGACGTTTATGTAGCAAGAAAAGCAATGGACCTAAGGTGAAGAAAAGTCATGGTCAACCACAAAAACAAAAAGAGGGAAAACATAATAAGCACAATGAGTTTCATAATAAAAGAGAAGGAGGGGATATAGAATTTGGATTTGATAAGAAAATTGCAAGTTCTAAAGTGGCTGCAGCACATGGAGATAATCATTATAAGGGGCCTAAGCCTTATAAGAATGCTAGTGGAGGTAAAGGGGGAGTTAGATTTTCTGATAATCATATTGATTTCAAGCTTGGTCCATGAAAATTTGTAGAAAAAAAAATATATGTTCATAGATGAACTCTCTATGTACTAATTACTTTGGTAGTAGTTTTTTTTGTAACATGGAGGAAGGGGAATATTGTGTGAAAAACTCTCATCGATATCACCAGACTATAAGTTCTGAGGGTAATTATTCGTTGTGTTTTTCTTTGTTGGTTAATTGTAGCTTTGGGCCTTTTTTTTTTTTTTTTTTTTTAATGCCTAATGCAACATGATTGTTGTGATTGGGATTGTCAAAGTGTAGTATTTTCAGCTTATCATCAATTGGAATATATGGTTGGGGGTTCAAGAAAATCCAGAGTTGTTAGCTTTTTTCCATTTCATTTGTTACTCTGTGCCTAATCTCAATGTCTCCAAATACATATTTTGTAAACTAAATAGTGTAAAGGTATTGGACAGTAACTTTCTCTAAATTTGCATAAACTTACCTTCGACCATCTAGTTTTACAAACATGATCGAAGTATACATTATCTATACACTTTGGTTGTATATGCTATGAATAGTATGTATATATTATATGTATACTCTAAAGTATACACTATCTATTGTGTACATATTTTTTTAACTAGATGATTCAAAAGCATTAGACTGTAATCTTCTCAAATATTTATTCATATTTTTTATGTTCAAGCTAAATTATTAGTTACTTGAGAACTTCAAACTAGATTTGTCATCAAAAAATAATAAAACAATACTCAGTTTCAAATATTTAAGTCATTTGATTTATCAAAATTTATTAACCAAATTAATTTAGATTCACCATATGTATGATTCATTTTAAAAAAAAACATTTGTTTTATTTTTAAAGCTTAAACCCCCAACCTTTAATAAGAAAAAAAGAAATCACCTATTCCAATATTGCTTTGAATTTTGATGGCCATACATCTTCTATCGGATGCACATATTTTTCAAATCTTAGGCACCAAAAAGTCTCATTAGAATTATTTGAATCTTTATGTCAAAATACAAAGTTCCATCTTGAACAATAAATAGTAGCCTTTAAATAATTTCCATAACACATCACTCTCTTCATAGAGAAGTTGAGAAATGAAATGAACAAAAAGAGTATATTGTACAAGTATAAAATATTTCTAAAGAATGCAAAGAATTCATAAGACATAATACTCAAACAAATATTTGAATTTGATTTTAGCTGAAACTTTACTATTAAAAATACATATCTAAATACCTCAACTTATAATGTACCACTCCCAAATTTTAAACCATATAAAACATACGCTCCTAATTAGTGGACATTAATAATGCTAATTTCTCATATCCACCCATTATTGAAAGATTTTTTACTTGTATTAATGATAATGTGGCAAACTATAATTTAACTAATGTTAGTTGGCTCTTATGATCGAGTTTTTTTTCGGATCCTACCATAGCAAAGCTTTAATATATCGTATCGGATGTCTTTTTTTTTTTTTTTTTTTTTAAGTTGGCCTTCGACAAAATTGATTGGAAATCAATCTAATTTCTTTCTATTGTTGTTTATATACTTGGGAAAATTAGAGAGGATAACCATTCGGTCATCTTACATTTTTACTATTCAAAATTCACCCAATTATCAATTTATTATCTCATATAATTTTATTAACCCTTGATCCCCACCCCTTTTCCCTCTTTCATGGGATTCTTTTAGTGTTCAATTTCTTCTATCTCTTTTATTATATCACTACCTTTTCCCTCTTTCATGTAATTTTCATACCCTCATATGAGATAATGCTAATATCTCATATTCACCCATTATCAAAAGATTTCTCATATTGACTATAATGTGGAAAACTATAATTAACTAAGGTTAGTTGGCTCTTGTGGTCAAGCCATTTTCCATATCCTATGCATAATCAGAGCTTTAATGCATTAAACTGCTTTTTTTAACTAGCCTTCGACAAAATTGATTGAAAATTAATCTAATTTTATTCTTTTATTGTTTATAACTTACGAAAATTAGGAGGATGACGATTAGGTCATCTTACATTTTTACTACTCAGAATTAACCTAATTATTAATTTATTACTATCTCATATAATTTTATTAACCCTTGGTTCTCACCCCTTTTCGCTCTTTCGTGTGACTCTTTTAGTGTTCCATTTCTTCTTTCTCTTTTATTATAATCACCTTCCTCTTCTTTTTTTTTAGTAAAACTTTTTCTGCAAATTTAATTTGTGATCGATAGGAAAATTTAAATAACCTTTTTATTCTTTTTTCTTCTTCTTTCGTCTTTTCTATTATTTGATGATAAATTATATCTCTAGCCTTGTTTCTTTTGATTATGTAATACCTATTTTCCTCTCATGAAATAGTTGTTTTTATCGTATTGTAAAAAAGAAGAAAAGGAAATATATTAAGGTGTAAATAGTGAAAAATAAGAGAATAGGTGCAAGGTAAAAAATGAAACATAAATTAGGGTGCAAAATGTAAAGAACCCAAAATACTCTTACGTAAGAAAAAAAAGGGGAAAAATTGAAAGCACGTGAAAACGGAGGAGTGCCACCGGAAATCATAACTTCCGGCGATTTCAGCAACGCTTCCAGTACAAGCAGTTTGAGAAATCAGTTGCCGGAGAATGAACTGAGAGAGTCATCGGAACCCTAAACCGAATCAGTAAGTTTCCGGATCCACTCCTCATTAATGATGAATTGATGATTCACTACTTGTCTCAAAACGGTGACAGTATCTCTAGGAAGTCGTATCTCTAGACTACAGTTGATAGCTTATATTTCTGTTTTTCATATGATTTGAGTCTAAAAAGCTTCATTTTTCTTTGTGAACGATTTGCTCATTGCACTTAGTGGAAAAATCAAATAATTCTAGCTCCATTTTGACTTATCTAAGATATGATGTCGAAATCCGTCGATGGTTTAGTATGTGTGGATAAAAATGTGGAAGATGTTACATTGTATTTAAGTAGTGATAACAGTCATGAATTGCCTCAATGTTTATGCAGTTGCTCTTCATCAATAATTTTGAATTTGTGTGGTATGAATTGGATGAAAATTTTGATATTGAGTGGAAGTCTCTGACTTTTTTCTCCATAGCGTTAGATGATGAAACTGTTATGAACAAACTGTCAGGGTATCTTGCTTAGGACACTTTGGAACTGTTTTGGTTTAATGGTTTCCATAGGCTGTATTGAGAATATGATTCGTAGATATCGAGAGAGGAAAGAGGGAGGATATTGATTATGTTCTATGTATCAGTAGGAAAGCAGAGAATGAATCTCATTAACTGGAATGAAAATGAATATAACATTACAAACTTATATACTAGCTACACTAATCAACCTACTTGCTAACACATGTAACCAACTAATGCTCTTTAACTACTCAATAACAAACTAACCAAATAATAGTTACAGGCTGAACTTTTAAAGTGACTCCACTGTTCTCAATCTTCCCCCTCAAACTAAATGTACTGAACACATTCAGAACTCTTAGTTTGGACAACAATGATTCATGTTGAGCTCTTCCCAATGCCTTGGTCAGTATATAAGCCACAAGACATCCCTTTCTCAATTTTTCTAGCTTCTTCACCACTTTGGAGGGGATTGGAAATAATTACATAAATCGGTTGCCAATGAATCTAACACTGCATTTATCAAGATAAGTCTGCCCCCTAGTGACAGTTATTGGAATTTCCACATAGCTAACTTTTTCCCTGGCTTTTCAATTATCCCATCCCATATTTCAGGTCCTTGTGTTTGTTGCCTAAAGGCATGCCCAAATAAACTGTAGGTATTTGATCTATTCTGCACCCTAAGATATTGGCCATCCCGTGCATCTGTGCAACTTCCTTGATAGGAAATAAACTGCTTTTGCTCTAGTTCACACACAAACCTGTGACATATCACCCTGATGTAGCTACTTTGTTCTGCTTTAGTTTCACAGAAGATCACTGTATCATCTGCATAAAGCAATTGTCAGATTTCCAAATTCTCACCTGCTCTGTTGTTGAGTTTGATGCCTTTCAACCAACTATAATGAATAGCAATCCTCATCATATTGTCAAATCGAGTCCAGATTCTAAAGGTCGACTTTTTAAATCAAAATTTCTAAAGGGGCAATATTAAATGTAAAGAAGCTGAAGGGCAAAAGTGTGAGGGACACCACACCTTGTAAGATGGGGTGAACCCCGTGCCTTATAAGAACGTTCTGTACTACACGCCTTGTAAGGTATATGGCAAGGGAAAAATTCCCCTCATCCTTGCATTAATGGGCTACAAGTGAGATGTATAGATTTATAGGTAAGTTCAATTAGAATCTTGATAGGTGGAATTCCTTCTTACTAAAAGGCATTCTTACATTATGATTACAAATCAAACAATTTATTTATGTACTCCCTCCATTCATTTTTAGTTGTCACATGCAGCCTATTAATGCAAGGGTGAGGGGAATTTATTCCCTTGCCATATACCTTACAAGGTGTATGGTACATAATGCCTTATAAGGTGTGGGGCCTCCTTACAAGGTGTGGTGATCCTCACGCCTTACAATAAAAGTTAATGTCTTCCATTAATATTTATTGTAAGGTATGGTGTCCCTCACGCGTTTACTTTGGAAATTTTGATAAAAAAAGTTGCCCTTTAGGCTCTGGACTCCTATTAAATCCTTACATGGCTATCATGAGCGGAAAAGGGAGAGAGGATCCCCGTGCCTGAGACCCCTTTCAGAAAGAAAAAAAAAAACTCACACGTTCTCCATTCACCAAAATAGAGAACTTGATAGTTTTGATACAAAAACCAATTCATTTCAGCCCCCATCTCCAATTTACATGATTTCAATTAGCATAAATGATTAGTTGCTCATCATATCTTAGTCCGAGTCTCTTTACAGTCCGGGGAGATGGAATTCTTGTCTGTCATACAATATAATAGAAAAAGTGAGAGAACTTCAAAACATTGTGTATTGACATATATGCTCACAACCTAAAGAAGAGTGAAGCATTATCATCTTTCATGAAGTCTGATCAATGTATATTTTCATTCATGTGCCTTAGTTTACTTTCATGATTTTATTCCTTTTTCACGAAATAGCCGTCAAACTGTTTCTCTGATAGGTTAAATCTCTGTTGCAGCACCACTATACCAATTATGAAATGGTAGAGAATATTCACTTACAGATTTAGCAAGGCAAAGTTAATGTAGTATGAGTTATGACCTTCAACATAATAACCTGTTCGATTATTTGGTTTGCATAGATATGAAGGATATTATCTATGATGGTAAGATATGGAGGAAGTTTTGTATGGTACTATGGTTGAAGTTTTATTTGGTTCAAGACATAGAATCTCTTCTCCCCAAGTGTTTATGGACATTTTATCTGGTCTCCTAAGTGATTATGGATAGTCTATCTCTTCTCCTGAGTGTTTGTGGACATTCTTTGTTTTCTTTTACTTCATATTTTGGTCAAAGTACTGGTCATGTTTGAACCGATTCATTTTTTTTTTTTTTGTGAAATCATGCAATTCTATTGATGTCGTACTAACAAAGTAGTGAAGTACCTAATATATTTGAACAGAATGAAGAAAAATATTCACTTGTTTTTTAACTTCCTATATTTCCTTATTGTATCTAATTCTTGTGTACTATGTATAGAGTTGCAGTGGCATGATGGCTAATTCCGGAGCAGATGAGAAGATTCTCAGCTACAATGATGTCGTTCTCCGGCGATCAGATTTGGACATTCTCAAAGGTCCTTATTATCTCAATGACCGCATCATTGAGTTCTATTTTAGCTATCTCAGCTCACTCTTTCCATCTGACGACATATTACTGGTTCCACCTTCTATTGCTTTCTGGATTAAAGAATGTCCTGATCCTGCAAGCCTGAAAGATTTCATGGAACCACTTCATCTTTCTCGAAGGAAGTTGATTCTCTTACCTATAAACGATAATTCTGATGTGTGCATGGCTGAAGGTGGGAGTCATTGGAGCTTACTGGCTTTTGATAGAAACTCCAATGTATTTGTACATCATGACAGCAGTTCCGGGTGCATGAATGAGTATCATGCCAAACAAGTATACAAGGTTACTCTTCCCTATACATCATCCAACGCCACTTATAAAGAGTGTCCAAACACGCCAAAGCAAGTCAATGGTTATGATTGTGGTGTGTATGTTTTAGCTATTGCACGAGTCATCTGTCAGTGGTATGCAAGCAGTGGAACCCAAGATGCAGATACTCTGTGGTTCTCCCATTTGGAACAGGTCACTCCAAGTGCTGTTTCTGTGATGCGTAATGATATTCTGGGGTTAATAAAAGGTCTGATGGCTGCACCCAAGACTCTGGCGTAACGCTCAATGATGTGAGTGAAAACCATGCAACAAGTTAGAAATCCAGCAGAGGTCAAAAACACTAGGTGAGGTTTAAATTCCAGCAGTGACCAACGTGAAGTTTGGTAGTCAGTTATCTCATGATTTTGTTGGATTTCAGGAAAGATTTGCCATTTCAAAAGAAAGCTAATGGGGAAAACTAGGAATATTGTATCTCCATTTTGATAAAATAATATTCATTGTTGAAAAGACAAAGTGGTGTAATCCGTAGTAGATGAGGCATCTTGGTTTTGATCAAGCCTTGGAGCACCTTCTCCCTAATAAAGTATCGATCTATCTATATTTGTTTTGTTCATTCATGAAATACAGGATTTGCAATGATTTAGATGTCTGCGTTGCTGTCACAATAAACGAAAACTGCCCCTTGTATCTTGATGCGAATTTCTTTGATCAAAATTTTAACCCAAACAACTTGGCAGTCATTGAAGCCAAACTCCTATATTATGCTTCAGCTGAACTTCTCGAAACTATGGGACTCATGTTCACAACAATTGTCATAGTCAGCTGCAATGTGAAAGTACAAACTTATATACTAGCTACACTAACTGATCTACTTGTTAACATGTGTAACAAACTCATGCCAACATCTTCAGCATTTGGAGATTTTAGGTAATCTTGAAGAACTCAAGTGTAGGCTAGTAATATTATCCTATGTGGTCACTGCTAGGGTTACTTCTAGTATTAGTTGTGTCAATGAGTACTGGAATGATTTTGATGAAGAAGAGAGTTGTCATGATTGTTATCAAGCTTATCTGCAGAACTTGACTCATGTAACTCATGAGCTAACAGTTGGAACTATGATTGCTTTCGAGTCAAAAGACATTGTTTGCTCTATTTTTTAATTTTTAGCAATAGTTGCAGAATGTGTACCTCAGCAAGAGAAGAGCCCTCAAATCTGATTGATGAGAAACTTCTCTGCAACTGTAAATATCCATGGAAATTTTTTTTTGTTGCTAAAATCTTTAGATGGTTAGAATTGTCATAGCAAACTACGTATCTGATACGAATTACTTTCATTTTCTTGGTTTTTCTTTCGTTAATCCTTACTAGTTTCACTGTGATATCATTGCATCGATCAGGTCAAGGTTCATGTTGCCACTCAAAGGAGTGGTTCTTGCAGAATCACATAGGGACAATCAACATAGAATTGGAAACTATGAGCGTAACTTCCTATAACTTTATCTCTTGTTGCACGTATTTATTTCTTGATGTTTTATTGTGCCCCTAGCTCCTCCCCTGACTGTAAATTCTTCTACATCATACACTTCAACCATGAAATTCTTGGTTTTCTTTTTCATTTGTGAAATGTTAGTTCTGTTAGACTTTAGACCTTTATATTCTCTCTCCAACTTTGTCTTGCTCCTTGCACTTTTGTTGCAAGGATATTTGGGCTAAGGAGATCACATTTAGTTTAGAGAGTTGGATTTCAAACTTTGTATTTCCCAATCTCAAGAATGTTAATGCTGTCTGCTCCATAGGGATGTATTTCAAACCCTATGATAGAGTTTTCAAACTTCCAGAATTTCTACTAAAGTAAGTAATCGTCTTGGAGAAGTTTGTTATCATATCAAGGAGAACGAAATGCTGGTTGTGTTTAGAAGAAATGTAGGTTCATGTTGTGTTAGGATCAAGTGTTTACCATCTGATAACAAAAACACAACTTTATTTCTTAACTAAGTCGATCAAGCAAGCGTCATGCGCGATCATGACTCTGACCTGGACTACCCAGCCTCTCGTGGGCCTTGCCATAGGCAGGATGTTGGCAATATCCAACATGTTGTCTTGTAGTGAAACATGTTATATGTTAATCCTAAAACAGAACACATAGGATGTTTCTCTCAAAATCAAAGTTTAATGTAAACATTTACAAACATAAAGAGACAAAATACTATATGATTATCAAGAATTCCTACTTGAATTTAAACATCATATACAACCTGATTCAATCAAAAACTCTACTCAAAAGAAAAGGAAACAAAAGCAAATACTACAAATCATTCCCAAGAATTGAACAACTTGTAAAATCACTATGAACCTTTGTCATCTTCATTAGGATACTGTCATCCAACTCATGAATATCATCAAAAACAAATACGCGCATACAAACGCGTACGATGGTTTTTTATGATCTATTTCTTTATGTTGCTTTCTATCCTGTTCTTGTTCTTCTTCTTGTTGTATAAGTTTCATCATCTCTTTGTAAAATTTCCAAGTAATCAATATATGTATAACTTGAAAAAATATTGATGGAAGAAAAAATATTATCCTATCTAGCCAAAAATGATGCCATGTCCTATGTGTGACATGTAAAGTAGGAATTGCCCATGCTACAACAATTATGCCAACCATTGTGGCTTTTCTTGCTTGTACATCTTTTATTTCTTCCATTTCCTCTACTTGCACATTATCACCAATCTTTTCCATTTTTGTGAATTTTTTTTTGTAGGTTGATAATATAATGCCCTCTTTTCCCTCTTTGAGTTTTTTCTTGTTTCTTTGGAGGGGGGAGGGAGCGAGGGCAAGAAGCAAGGGGGATGGGAGTTTTAGTTTTTTTTTTTTTTTTTTAATGTTAATGGAAATGAAAACTAATTTGATAAAGAGAAAAAAAAAAAGATTTTTTGATGGGGTAAATGGATTGATTTGAATGGTTAAGAGATAAATGCTCTCATTCATTATTAGTTTTAATGTGACGGATAAGATGAAATTTCTCAGTTTCTCTATTTTTAGTTTGTTAGACTTAGACAGCTCATTTACATTTTACATCGACGGAGCTAAAATTTTCATTTAAGGAGTATCAATAATTATGGTAAACAAAATATTGACGGAGCTAAAATTTTCATTTAAGGAGTATCAATAGTTGTAGTAAAAAAATATTAATTTAATGATGGATAAGATAAAAATTTTCAGTTTCTCTAAATTTTAGTTTGTTAGACAACTCATTTAGTCATTTACTTGTTCCTCCTATTTTTTTTTCCTTTTGCGTTGAGAATTCTAATTAAGGGAGACTTGCATAGATAAGGTATACTAAAAAAATATTTATCATTTATAGTAATAATATTTTCTTTTTCATTGAACACTTATAATATAGTTTTAATACACATTACAGAGAATAATTTATAAGACACAAATAATATAAATTTTATTAATAGATAATACGTTTATCACCCACTTTAATACAGTTATAATACATTAAGTCAATTTCTTACCAAACAATCATAATATATTTTAAAACACTTATATACATCTATTTTGCATGTATAATTCACTTTTAATAAATAGGGCAGACTATATATTGCTATTAATGATAACAAATAAAAGTATCACTAAAATCGATAATTATTTATTAAAAAAATACTCATGCTAAGTATTTTTCCTCTAAGTATTATAATCCTAGTCATGATTTTTATATTGTATGAAAATATGAAATGTAATTTTGCAAAATATGTATTAAGGTTTAAAACTCGAGATAATCCTTGAAGAGCGTAGATATTTCGAATTAGTAATCGTTGAATATTAACAATATTTTCGCTTCACTTCGTCACACTCTCGATTAACAAAAGGAGGATATTAGATTGTTGAAAATGAAAGCGGCTTGTCCTCACTAATAAAAAACAGCAATTTCTCCTCTTCTGTAAAGAAAAATATAGTTTGATGCACAAAATATTTCACGTTTATGCTGAATATGAAGAAAAATTATACCTCAAAAAATATAACGTAGACAATCTACCTTTAAACAAACATTTTTAATGCCTTAAATGAATAATTTACAATTTCACCTTTTGAGGTTTTTTTTTTTCCAATGTGGATATTATTCTCAGCATCAAATTGGCAACTTTTCACAATCTGATACGAACACATGCAAATGGTACTATATAATATAATTATGTTATGTCCTAAACAAGTATACAGTTGTATAACTTACTGACCAATTACAAAGTCTCAATGATTCTTCCAATAAAGTAGAAATTGTAAGAAAACATAAAAACTAGAAAGAGAAAGAAAATAAAACTTGTACCATCTTCAAAAGAGAAAAATAGTAGCAGAAAAATGGCATCTTTTATGCACAAATTGTGAAGTACAAAAACAAACACACCTACTTTTTATTTTATTTTATTTTATTCTTATTCCCTCTATGTTTTTGTAGCACAAATCATATGTGTATTGCCTTGATCTCCTTGCTCTATTAGTACCTAATTGTCCATTGTTAATAGACAAAAAAAAATGAAAATTATGTAAATTATTTAGGTTCATCTAAGTTAAATTATTTGAATGTATTTCTTTTTTAATTTTTCATCTAGTGTCCGAAGTCCACATTGGAGCCCTGACTAAATCCTAATTGCGCACTACAAGGCCCAATTCGGAGGTGGTGCTCATAACATGATTTTCTCCATATACAGAGCTCGAACCGATATTTTTTAATAAATATGGAACAATTTCACCCATATTGATAATTATTTGATTATGTTGATAATATTTTTTTAAGATATCAAATGACATGTTTCACATATTATCACTAAATAAACTATCTTCTTTATAACAATAAAATAAGTAATACTTTTTTTTGTCACATTAATTAACTAAACTATGTGAGGGCTGCCTAGTAAATGATCCAAATACCCAATTTGGGGCCCAGGAATTAAGATCTTCGGGCCATTTTCAAGAGGAATAAAAGAAATGTGAAATGTTTTCTTCCATATCTTTTAGGTATAAAAATAAAATATCTCTCGTAAAAAGAGATAAAATATAATTTTTTTTATGAAGAACCTACAAAATCAATTTTTCCACATGCCAAAAAAAAAAAAGAAGATTAATGTTTTTATTAATTTGTCTTTTATTGAATTATGAGTAGTCAAATCTTTTACAGCGTTGCAATCTTTTTTCCTAATATGAAATTTACGGTAGTAACATGTGTGGTGAGCGACATGTCATAAATAAGGTAGAAATTTGTATAATCCAGTTATTTTAATATGATAAAAAGTAATTTTATGAGTTCCTTATAGTAATCCCTATAATTACGTGACCTGAAATTAACATGGATGTTTTAAACGTCAAAACTCACAAAAATAAATTTATTTCTTCCTAATCAGAAGTTTCATCTTGACATAGGTGAAATCAAAATTTTAAATTTATCAGTTTGAGATTTAATTAATGTCAGAACCTTAACCAACACATTGGCTCCACCTTGAGTCTCCATCAATATGAAAAAGTCCTTGGTAGGCCGCGGACTGCGGTCCTCCAAAATGGACCCTATTAGATTCAAATCCAAATTAATCAAATTTTAATATAAATATTGAACATCAAATTAAAAAAAAAAAAAACCCCTATTTTTCAGTTCAAAATATTCTAAAAATCAGAATGCAACTGTGGAACTGTAGAGTCTTCAGTCAACATTTACCCCTAAGGTACTATTCTGTCCGTATGTTACAGAGAGGGGCCATCAGAAGCCTCTGACAAAGATTGTTGTGCTGATTATTGGATACCCATCTCCCAAAAAAAAATTGGTTATAACTGTCGATTGCCTAAATAAAGCCACAAGCCATATTTCTGACTTGTCTTGTTTTTAGTATTCAAATTTCAAGAAAATAACTCAACTTACTATTAGCTATGGAAAAAGCATTAGAATGGTTAAGACCACTTGTTGATTCCAAAAATTGGGAATATTGTGTTGTTTGGAAGTTTGGTGATGACCCTTCAAGGTAAAAGTTGTTTTTAAGTTCTTGAAATTACTTTGATTTGACATACTTGAGTTGAGGGTCCTCTAGAAACAACCTCTCTAGACTCCACTAATGGGATTTATGTTGTTACAATTCTTGATATCTAAAATGTATAGAGTTGTTTCTGGCTCTGTCCATTCTTGAAAATTGAAATCTTTTGTCCATATGGTGTTTGAGTGTATGTGTGTGTGACTTATTATGTGTTTGTGGTGTTTAGGTTTATAGAATGGATGGGATGTTGCTGTTCTGGTGCTAATGGAGTTGATGTCAATGTTAAGAAAGAAAATGGAGGAAGACAGAAATTTACTGCTCTGTGTAGGGATATTCAAGTACAGCATCCTATTAGAACAAATGCTTGTGAGGCTTTAGCTCATTTTCCTTTTTCTATTTCCCTTTATTCAGGGTATGTTTCTATTTCCCTTTATTCGTAAATGTTGTGTTTTTGCTTTCTTTGAGCCGAGGTTATATTTGAAACAGTAGGTAGGAGTAAGGTCTGCGTACACACCACTTGTGGGACTATATTGTGTATGCTGTTGTTGTACTTTAATTCGATTTATTTAAACATACATAGTATAAGAAGGCATGAATACACAAACTAACTTGAAGATATGCGAAAACAGGATTCAGGCAGAGGTTGTAACATCAAATGAACCAAAGTGGATTAATCATGCTGAGATTTCCAATTCAAATTTGTCACATGTTAGTATAACTCTGAAAGTGAAAGTCTTTACTGAACTCTCAAGATTAATCTGAGATGTGTTTTAAATTGAATTCTTCGACTCGTTGCAGGAATTAAAGGGTACCCTGGTATTGATCCCAGTTGCTGGTGGATTGGTTGAGCTTTACAATTCAAAGATGGTAACAATCATTCTCTATTCGATTTTAAGTTAATGTACTGTTTCTGATAATGTTAGATAAGTTGTTTGTTAAGTAGTAAATTGGCCATCAATATGCACTAAACTGAAAGACTTAACTATTTACTTTACATTAATTTGCATTGAACAGATATATAAAGATCAAAAGACGATTAATTTCATTATCAATCGCTTCAAACTTGGTTCAGAAGAAGCCAATAGTTCCGTAGCTCAGAGAGAAGATCAAGTTCTTGATTTCTTTCCCTATGAGAAATCGAACTTTTGTTCTCCTCTCCTGCAATATGCGACAAGTTTTCCTTCAAGTGCACCTCATATTTCTCAAGTATCTGAATCTAGTGCTAATCCCAGCATTCAAGGATCATCGACCGGTTCCATTCCTTCAAATGAACTTACATTGTGTCATTCACCTCCTGACCATTTATCACGAAAGGTACCTTTAAGTCAATCTACTGAAGGGTATTTTGAGCACACGGAGCTTCAGTGCAGTGGAAACTTGTCAAGAATGGAAGACACTACTTTTCCTTGGAAACAAGAAAACTATATAGTTGCAGGAGATATGTTCGGTATGGGTAAGAAAAGGCAAAAAGGACCTTATCAGTCGAAGAATCTTGTCACAGAGAGAAAACGAAGGAACAGAATCAAAGACGGTCTTTTTACTCTTCGAGCTTTAGTTCCCAACATCACTAAGGTTGCTAATAAAGCTACTCATCTTATATTTTACGTCTGTATGTTATTCAAAGTTTTGACACTGTCGTTGTTTGATTTCTTTCAGATGGACAAAGTTGCAATACTTGGAGACGCAATTGACTATATAAATGAACTGCAAGAAAAAGTGAAGTTATACGAAACCGAGCTCAACAAACTAGAAGCGGAAGTTACCAACAGTGAAACTCCTGAAATGGTCCTATCAGACATGACTGAAATGTCCAAAGTTACCGGACAAACAAATGAGAAAACACAAATTTTAGTTGATACAACTGATAGGACGAGAATGGAGGTGCTGGACGTTGCTCGATTTCTTTCTGTTTCTTTCTATTGCTTTACAGGTGCCTTAGAGTCTCCTTGATATTTTGCATTGCAGGTGGAAGTGAACCAAATTGGTGCAAGAGAATTCTTGTTGAAGGTCTCTGGATCACGTAAACCTGGTGGATTTACGCAGTTGATGGAGGCCATGAATTACTTAGGACTTGAACTAGTAAATGTGAGTTGTACCACGTCTGGAGGGGATATCGTGAGCGTTTACATAGTAGAGGTAAATTCCAATCTTTTCTTATGCTAGTCTGTGTTAATCTTTCAAAAATATTGTTGTACTCATGTCGGATCCTCCAAAAAAAAAAAAAAGCATAACATTTGGAGGATCCGACATGGATGTTTTCCATGCATTTTGACATCTACTTGCTTCCTGCAGACAAATGTGGACAGGGTTCTTGATGCACAGAAGCTTAGATCTTCACTAATTGAGCTAACAAGTTGAACATATATATCTTTTGTTGAGTCATATATTAACTGTTTAGTTTGTCAATCATTTGACTTAGTTATTATCTACTTAGCTTGCAGAGACCAATCAATCAATTGACTATGTAAAAAGATAGAGGATGATCTCAACTTGTTGTGAACTTATTATATGAATTAAGAAATCTAGGATTTAAGAATCTTCAGGTGTAGAAAGAATCTCACGTTTATATTAATAAAATGAATACATAATACATCACTACAAGATTATTGTGAATTACATGGGAATTAGTACGAAAATCTGTAGGAAATTTATTTTCCTGCAAATTTTCATACTAATCCCCAGGAAAATCCCTATATAATTCACACTTTTCTTGTAGTGTATGTGAATCACATTGTTAACTAATCAACTCTCTCTATCCTAAGTTATATAACATTGTTTGATTAGACAGGAAATTTAAAAAATAAGAAATGACTTTATTATGTTTACCAAATTGCCCTTATTAAAGTTACTTAATGTTTATTTTTAGTTAACTTTTCTTGACAATAAAGTATTAAGTAGGACTCGATAAAAGTCGGACTTCTAGTCAAATAAAACCGAGGTGCAAATTTGAAACATCCAAAAGAAGACCTTGTTTGACAATTAAATTTCTTTTGACATTTAGATAAGGTAAACTTAAACTAAAGTAAACTTACTTTCGAAGTAATAAGCACGATTATTGAAAAGGTTCTCTTGGATTAATTACTTCACGGATAAGAAATTGTATACACATGATATTTACGCTAAATTAAAAGATGCATGAAATGTGTTTATAAATTGAATGCAAAACAGATACATACCCAACTCGCGAGAAATGATAATAACCATAGAGCTCGAATGGAGATTTTTTATTGATTAATATATCGCCTTTATAACCTATAAATAATAATCTTTACATTATTGTAAAGGATGATCCCAAGGAATATAACAGCAACTCCAGATCCAGTACAATCATTCATCATCGGAGCTAATTAAATGCTTATCAAATATACAATTAATCGTTAATAACCCAAATCCTGATATTCATATTCTTGATCTCATATAAATTCAATTTTAGTATTTTTTGATAAATAACTTCATCACTAAAATAGTATTTATTATTGTCAATCTGTATTACTAAGATATTTAGAGCAATAACTTTGCAGAACTTTATAAGAAACAACAAACTTCAAAATATATTTTCAAAACCAAACACTAGAATTTATTTGTGCAGAACAAGAAATAGTTTCAGAAATTTTGTTGTTTAAAACTAAGAGGACACTCCTCTATTTATAGTCAACAAAAAATAGTATGAACAAGTGTTTATTGTGTCTTATCGAAAAAGTCACAACATTTTAAGAAAGTCACAATTTTTCAGAAAATTCACAATCTTTTGAAAAAGTCACAATCTTTCCGTAAAATCGCACCCCTTCAAAAAAAAGTGTAAACCTTTCAAAAAAAGAGTCACAAATCTTCAGAAAAGTCACAACTCCTAAAAAAAAATTCACAACTCTCAATTTTCCGTTCATACTATTTAAAATCAAACATTATAAATATAGTCATCTATATTAGTACGTACTAGTTTTTAAATCAAAGAATTAGTACGTACTAGTTACTTGCTAACAAGTAACTATTGAAACAAGTAACTATTGAATTAGTACGTACTAGTTACTTGCTAACAAGTAACTATTGAATTAATTAAAGTTTCGTATCATGTGAACACACAAAACGAACAACATCGAGAAATTATAATTTGAAAAGTCAATTGGACAATTGAATAATATACTCCTAGCAAAATTAAAACACATGAAATTAAGAATTTAAGTCGATTTTTCTCTTCCTTAACAGACACATTCCTCTCCTACATATATAAATATTAAAATTAAATAAAATCCTCCTTTTCTTTTTATTATAAATTATTTCTTTACAACAAAAGTTGACAAAAACTTCCAAATCTGAGGTCAGATATTTCTCCTTTTTCCCTCTTCTTTGTCTTCCTTTTCTCACCTTTTTTTTGGCTTTCTTTTAAGTCTTTGTAATAAATGGAATTATAGCACTTTCTTAGAGCCTAAGTTTCTCCAACTATTTATCTAAATTCATTTTTCCAATTTCTTACTTACTTTTTAGATGGATCAATTTGGAGATCATAATGATCAAGTTTCCATGACAATAGAGAATAAAAAAATGTTACTCTCTTTTGATTCCGAAGCCGAGTCTCCTAATCCTACATTACATAATTCCTTCAGGTCAGAAGCGGATTCAAAATTTAATTTCACTAATTCAACTTCTACATTATCATATGACACTCGATATTTTAGTAATTCTTCACGTATAAATAATGTTTTGATTCGATTGTACTATCAGGTCGTTTAAGAGAAATGGGATGATCGAATTAGAGGAACGTAATAAAGAACATGATTTAATCAAGGCGGGTTTTCTTAGTGGAATGGGGCAATTAGGAAAGGAAGTTGAAGTTGTGGCTATACATAAGAATTCATGTTCAACTATATTGGGGCAAGCGAGGTTAGAAAGTTTTCGTATTTATTCCGAAGCAATGCGGAAGAAATGCGGTGGAAATGCTAATATTAAATATGCTTGGTTTGGTTCTTCCAAAGATGAAATTTGTAACATTATTTCACATGGATTTTCTACAATTACTGAACCAAAATCAGGAGAATTTTTTGGTGTTGGTGTTCATCTTTATCCTGCAAATATCCATGGGTAAGCAATGAAACATGTATAGGAATCTGTTTCAATTTATGTGTCACAGTTTTGTAATTTATTTTTGTAATTTTTTTTGTTTTGAAGGGTATTATCGGCATTGGAAGATGAGAATGGATTAAGGCATATGTTACTTTGCAGAGTAATATTAGGAAATACAGAAGTAATTGAGGCTTCATCCAAACAATTTCAGCCAACTTGTCAAGATTTTGACTCTGGGGTTGACAATTATTTGGCTCCTAAAACATACATTATTTGGCCTTCTAATATGAATTCTCATATTTTACCAAATTTTCTAGTAAGTTTTAGGTGTACTCCAAGTTGTTTATTAGGTAAGCAATTCAAGATTTATAATTTTGTTGTATATCAATAGTGGTCGATCGTTTGGTAGATGATTTGAATGTGAATTATGCACATATCAAATACTGCATAATTGTTTAACTAGCTACGTACCAAACGATAGGTCCCACATTTAATTAGTATATGAGATTGAAGAAGGTTATGTCATTATTTTTGTTTATTTTCTTAGGTGCTTCTTCAAAAATCAAGAAGGTTTCTCCGAAGCCGAATTCTCGTACAAAGTTTCATGATTTATTGCGTGTGCTTTCCAAATATTTACATCCATCAAGAATGGTTTTGATCTCAAAATACTATGAAGATTTTCAGGTGACTTTTTTTTTAATTATCTAATTTTGTGTGAGTAAAATTTTTAATTTATTATATTATTCCATGTGATTAATTATGCAATCTCTTTTTAACGTAGAAAAAGAAGATAACCAAATTAGTACTTGTTCGAAAATTGAGGCAAATTGCTGGAGATACGTCGTTAAGAGCTGTCATGAAATTGTATCCAAATACTAATATTTAAGGTACAGCGTCCTACCTATATTTTATTTCAACAACTTGGTGCATTAATTAATGACCTTTAAACAACCATTTAAATAATTTTGTCTTATTTTTGGTATGATATTATCGATTTTTTTTTTTTTTTTGCTTTTCTAATTTTATCGTTTATATAATGTGTAGTTGCAATTTGGAGAAAAGAGCTTGTTGATTCTGTGAGAACGATTCAGGTTGCTAACGATATCATGATGGCGGAGTTTGTCAAGTGTGAAAATAATTTTTGCCCTTGTTTTTTCGATTACAACAAGTTTTTTTCATTTCTAAATTAGTATAGTATTTAATCGATGTACGGATCATATTAAAAAGAAACTTGCGTAATGTGCTGAATAATATTAATTATATATTGAATTTGTGATCTGTGACTAATTATTGGAATACATTGGATCATATTGCTTTAGAAATATTTGACATCTAGGGTGTGATTGGTATGAAGGAAAATGTTTTCCTCAAAAATAAGTAGATTTTTGACTTATTTTCTCATGTTTGATTGGTGAATAAAAAATATTTTCTGGAAAAGATTTTTTAGTTTTTGATTTATGAATGAAAAATATTTTTGAGAAAATATCTTTTATTTTTACTAGAGAGTAGAAAATAATTTTTGAATTGAAATTGAAAATATTTTTAAAAAAATAAACTTTGGGGGAGGGTGGGGTGGTGGGGTTGGCGCCCCAGGGGGGCGCGGGTAGGTGGAGTGAAAAAATAAAAATTTGAAATTGAAAATATTTTTTAAAAACAAAATATAAATTATTTTGGGGGGGGGGGGGGTGGTAGTGGGGCTAGCCCAGGGGGTCAGGGTAGGAGGTGGGGTGGGGGTGAAAAATAAAAATATTTGAAATTGAAATTATTTTTAAAAAACAAACTTTACATTTTTTTGGGGGGGGGGGGTTGCCCCGGGGTATCGTCGAGGGTGCGGGTGAAAAAATAAAAATTTGAAATTGAAAATATTTTTTAAAAACAAACTTTAATTTTTTTTAAGGGGGGTTGGGGGATGGGTAGGGGGATGGTAGGGGGCTGGCGGGAGGGGTGGTGGTGGTAGGCGGCGGGCAGGAGGGGTGATCGGGGTGAGGGTGGGGTAAAAAATAAAAAAAATTGAAGTTGAAAAATATTTTTTAAAATAAGCTTTAAATTTATTTTTTCAACAAAAAAAATGTAATTTGAAGTTGGAGGAAAGTTTTGGAAAATGTTTTCCTTAATTTGTGAAGGGAAGTCATTTTCCTTAAATTTGAGGAAAATGAGTTGATTTGAAAAATATTTTCCAAAATATTTTATCCAACTAAACATGAAAAAATCGGAAAACATTTTCTCCTTCATACCAAACACACCCCTAGTTTCTTAAGTAATGCAATTAACTCAATAGTTAAATCTGTTGAAATAAACGAAAACAAATCACATAATCATGGAATAACTTTTTTGTTCCTTGTATTCTTTTATGGGAAATGCTCAAATATGTTATCGAACTTTGAGAAAAGGTTCATTCACGTCATTATATTTTACCGAATAATATAGATGAGCCAAACTTTTAACGAATTATATAAATGAGCCTTTTTTAAAAGTTCGATCGCATATTTGAGCTTTTTAGTATGATGGCATAGATGATTAATACTTTCTAAAAGTATAGATGATTAATATTATTATACTACTATTCCATATTAAGTTAATTTTTGAGGCATTTTCCATTTTTCAAATTAACTTAATTGTTCAGTTTTCAAGACTACTTTTAGAGTGTTCTTCCAATTTTACCCTTCATTAGTTAGTATTAGAATTAGTGATTAATTAATATTTAGTTATTTTAATCATAAATTTGACAATTAATAAGGGTAAAAATGAAAAAGTAGATTCAATTTATGTCTTAATCTACTTTTCTTAAAGGGTGTAAAACACCTCAAAAATTAACTTAATATGAAATGGAGGGAGTAATACCTAAATACTAAATACCCACTTTTTGAAAGTTGGATGTCGTAGATGTAATATGATATGATTACTATTAAATATTTATTTAATTAAAATTTTTTGTAACTTTTTTATTTAGTATAAGGGTAAAAATAATGATAATCCAACTTTGCACTTTGAATATAATATGATGATATATATGTTTGTACGTATGTATGTATGCATGCATGCATGAACCGTAGGAGAAAAATATATGTGTGAATTGATGAATGATTTGCTACAATTTGTTCACCAGATATTTTTCCTTATACACTACAAAAAAATGTCTAAATTGTGGGGATTTAATACCAGAGATTAGCTACACCCCCACAAATTGCATTAAATAGCGGGGGTTTAGTTTTGCAGTTGGCAGAAAATAAAAGTAAATAGCGGGGGTTTAGTCATCTTCTGCTTTTATCCTCACTTCTCACTTCTCCCCAACATTTATTTCATCGCTTCATTGTTATTTCTTCGCTTTTTCTTAACCATTTCTCCGCCAGTTCTCCACCACTTCTTCAACTATATATATAAATTTCAGCTACTTTACTAGATACGGAATTGGGATAGCCATTTTAAAAAATCCAATAATATAATTTCAATTAGGAAAAATATTGAATGTGTAGTCATTGTCTTTAAAAAGAAACAAATAAGGAAATACAATTAATATTATGTGATTCGGTCAAATCCTTTTAGAAAAGGAAGATCTTTACAAAGAAACAAATAGGGAAATCCAATTAGTATTATGTGATTCGGTCAAATTCTTTTGAAAAAGGAATTAACATAATTTTCTTTACTTTTTTGTTATTTGTAATCATTTTCATCAACTATGTGATAATTTTATCACTATAAATGCACTCTTGATATTGAGATCAAATATCACATTTTCTTATTTTCTCAAATTAAAGTTTTAGCCATGGCTGGAGTGAACTCTATATCCAACAATTCCTATTCTTAATTCTTGAATGTCCGATTGTTGTAATCTCTTAATTTTTACAATCCTCAGTTCTTGAATCTTGATTGTTGCTATCCTCAATTCTTGACTTTTGACTGCTATATTATCTTGTTTTAAGGATTTTTTAATCCTCGGTTCATGAATCATGATTACTATAATCTCAATTTTCTATTAAATTGTCCATGACCTGCTCTTTTTCTTCTTCATTTTACTTTTTCTATAGTCATTGAATTTCACTTGATTTACATTAGGGTTTGTATTAATCTCTACTTTTATAGGTGTTGTTGTGAAAAAAAGGTCTTTCTTGGTGTAAACCTTCTTGTTATTTAATTTCTTTCTCATGTTATGCTTTTGGGCGTGAGATTTTGATTTTAATGAGATTTGACCATAACATGTCATAGATTATGTCTTTATATAAAGTTGGTATCATTCTATACAATAAGATCTCTAGTTCTGACTATACAAATATGGAGTGAAAGGGATGAATGTAAACTAGGTTTACTTACAGGACTCTAGAGGTGTCTAAAAGCTTCATCCTTTTGTATTTGATTTCTATTCATGAAATTTTTCTTAAGAATACTATTAAAGAGATTTTTTCTTGTTTTGTATTAAGTATTTTAAATAATAATTGTTATAATCTATACCTTAGAAGTTTTCTTCGGTGACCTTGGACTTTACTCAGACTTTATTATATTCAAATCTTTCTAAACATTCTTCTCTCTGTATAATTAGTTCACTTTAAAGATTTTATTACTTGATGTGTGTGATGTTGTGAAGTCCATACTTATTTGTTCTCCCCCATCACCTCCCTTGCTCCTCTTAAGATCTATCTATGTAATGTATATTAGTATATCACAATTTTCTATACTTTTTATCTTGTGGCTGAATTACAAGTTTTTTGATTTTTTAGAAGACAAAAGATTTTCCATATCATGTCTATTCAAGGAAACAATTGCAATACTTGAGGTAAATATTGTTTTTTTTTTTACCTCAAGTGACTATAGACGTATTTCACGTCCTTTTTAATATGACAATCCTTTGTACTCTTCTTTCTTATTATAAGCCTTACATCCGATAGAAAGGTAAACAACATTGATGTTTTCATAATATGCATCATTTCTCTGGGACTTTTGCGGGCAGTATACAATAAGTATCTTCTGTGGCTGAAGTTATCTTGTCAACTTGCTCATCATTTGTGTTGGTTCGAAATAGTTCTCCATGACAATGTTAACTGTCATTACACCATCTCCTTAATTAAAAATCTTCCGTCTATTACCTCTTTCTCCTTACCTGATTGTAAACCATTTTAATAATTATGAAGTACCTATATAGTAGATTACATTATGACTGTATTATCTGATACCTTTCACCATAGAAATTTTATTAGCATCATTCTTGCTTATTGTGCTCGTCAATTTATCTTTTGTATTTTAGAAAACTTTGATTGTGTGGTCGTTTCACCTATTAATTCCTTTTACTAGACGCTCATTACTTCTTTTAGAATCCTTAAATGATTTAAAAGAATACATGTTTTGCTGCCATTGTTGCTATTATTACCTACTTTCGTGTTACAAAAATCTTATTTAGATGCAAGATATTTATAGCCATTTTTGTCATTTGTTGGAACTCATCTGTTTTCTGAATCTTCTTCAAGAACTAGCACTGACCATTACCTAATTATCTTGAAATTCAAAATGATTCCAATCAGAAATGTTCAAAAGCACATGTCGAATGGCGAATGGGGACTCCTTGGATATAAGAGGAGATAACGTTAATCGAGGTGAATTTGATATTTATAATCATGTCATATAATTAATCGCACGACTTACACTTTTATTATAACAAAAATTCAAAATTTCCTATTTCTCAGAGGTCATGGTGGTGTTCTTATTCTAAGCTTCTAAATTGATATTACTATATTCTATATTTAATAATATCATTTGAGATGCTTAGAAACACACTAACATGTCCACTGCGAAATAGGAAATTTTGAAATTCTACTATAATAAAAGTGTAAGTCGTGCAATCACTTATAAGACATGATTATAATCTTCAATTTAGATGATTTACGTTGTCCTCAAGAACTATAGGAAACCTACCTATGTTCCACTTCTGTCCTAGGAGTCCTTATTTGCCATTCTGCATCTGCTTTTGAACTTTTCTTGCTGGAATCACCTTGCATTTTTGAATAATTAGGTTGACAATTAGTTGGCTCCTAAAACATACATTGTTTGGCCTTCTAATATGAATTCTCATATTTTACTAATTTTTCTAGTAAGTTTTAGGTGTCCTAGTTGCTTATTAGGTAAACAATTCAAGATTTATAATTTTGTTTTATATCAAGTATAGGGGTCTATCGTTTGGTAGCTGATTTGAATGTGAATTATGCAGATATCAAATACTGCATAATTGTCTAACTATCTATTGAACGATAGACTCTCATTTAATTAGTATACGAGATTGAAGAATGTTATGTTATTATTTTTGTTTATATTCTTAGGTGCTTCTTCGAAAATCAAGAAGGTTTTTTCGAAGCTGAATTCTCGCATAAAGTTTCATGATTTATTGCGTGTGCTTTCTAAATATTTACATCCATCAAGAATGGTTTTGATCTCAAAATACTATGAAGATTTTCAGGTATTTTTCAATTATCTAATTTTGAGTGTGTAAAATTTTTAATTTATTATTATTCTATTTTATTAATTATGTGATGTCTTTAATTGTATAGAAAAATAAGATCACAAAATTAGTACTTGTTCGAAAATTGAGGTAAATAGCTGGAGATACGTTAAGAGCTGTCATGAAATTGTATCCAAATACTACTATTTAAGGTACACCTCCTACATATATTTTATTTAAACAACTTGGTGCATTAATTAATGGCCTTTAAACAACCATTCAAATAATTTTTCTTATTTTTTGTAAGATATCATCGATTTTTTTTCTTTTTGCTTTTCTAATTTCATCGTTTATATAATGTTTAGTTGCAAATTGGAGAAAAGAGCTTGTTGATTCCATGAGAATGACGTGATCAGGTTGCTAACAATATCATGATGGCGGAGTTTGTCAAGTGTGAAAATAATTTTTTCATTTTTTCCCTTGTTTTTTCGATTACAACAAGTTTTTTTTTTTTAATTTCTACATTATTAGAGTATTTAATAGATGTACAGATCATATTAAAAAGAAACTTGCGTATTGTGCTGAATAATATTAATTATATATTGACTTTGTGATATGTGACTAATTATTTGAATACATTGGATCATATTGCTTTAGAAATATTTGACATCTAGTTTCTTAATTAATGCAATTAACTCAATAGTAAAATCTGTTGAAATAAACGAAAACAAATAACATAATCATGGAATAACGTTTTTGTTCCTTGTATTCTTTTATGGGAAAGACTCAAATATGTCATCGAACTTTGAAAAAAATCTCATTAATGTCGTTCGTTAAAAGTTTGGTTCATCTATGCTATTTCCGTTTGAGAAAAGATTCATTCATGCCATTATATTGTTAACCGAATAGTATAGTCGAGCTAAACTTTAACGAATTACATAAATGAATCTTTTTTAAGAGTTCGATCGCATGTTTTGAGCTCTTTAGTATGATGGCATAGATGATTAATTTTTTTCTAAAAGTATAGATGATTAATATTACTATTCTAATACCTAAATACTAAATACCCACTTTTTGAAAGTTGGATGTCATAGATATAATATGATACTATTAATATTTATTTAATTAAAAAATTGTAACTTTTTTATTTAGTGTAAGGGTAAAAATAATGATAATCCAACTTTGCACTTTGAATAATATATATATAGGGAAAATGCTTAAGTACCCCAACTTACGCCCGAAATCTCCGGTGTCACATCAACACCAAATTTTAGCCATACACTCTTCTCACCCATCATCATCCTAAATTCCAATTCCTCTATTCTAGGTTACTTTGCAATCGCTTTTTGCTTTTACTTTCTCTATTTACAAAATATTGCAGACCCGTGTATTTTTATAAGAGACAAAAAAAATTGATTTGGTTTCCTAATTTATTTCTAATTTGGATTCATAACTTATCAATCATATAAATATTTCCATGTCTTTAAAATAATAGGTTTTAAAAAGGTCATTTTAAAAAAAGTTGTATAACTACTACCCTGTTGTATAATTTTTTTATCTACTTTACAACAAATTTTAAAGGGAAAGATAATAAATTACAATCACAAATAAAATATAAAGAAACATAATTCTATTGATAAACATAGTGCGGGTACAACTCTGTTCCTCCCTTGATTCTTCTCTCATAAGATATTTATCCATGATTCAAAGGCCGTTAGTAGCGTATTTCCCGAACTTGGATGATTTGGACTTGATTTCTATAATTTGAGGGTTGTTAGTGATGTATTTCTCAAACTAAGATGATTTGGACTTGATCTTCATAATTTGAGGGTTGTTAGTGGTGTATTTCTCAAATTAAGATGAATTGGATTTGATCTAAAGATATTCCATTAATTTGCGGAATATTTGAGATGTCTTCTAAGGGAATATAGTACCATTTATATAGGCATGAACTAGGGTTAAGGGTTGAGTAACCTCTAAGAATCCAAATTGGAATTGAACACACCTTGTAGAATTCCAACTCAAATTGAACAGACCTTGTAGAATTTCAACTCGAATTGTACACGTCTAGTAGAGTCCTACAAAATTTCAATGTCAACAAATGCCCCATGCTTCAAGGTTTGTTGGAGTGTAGACTTAATGAAACTCAAAGTCGAGTCTTGAAGTACTCATTCTTCCACCTTTGAAGCTTTAGATTTTCAAATTTGATTTATGAGAGAAGAGATGAAGGGCATATTTGGTCCCACTGGGGGTGTCAATTTGTTTGCAATAAATTTTAAAGGGAAAGAAAATAACTTGAAATCACAAATAAAATATGAAGAAGATTAATTTTATTGATAAACATTGTGCGTGTACAATTCTATTCCTCCCTTAATTAGGTATATGTTTGATAAGTTAAGAATCCATGATTTGAGGGTTGTTAGTAGCATATTTCTCGAACTTAGATGATTTGGACTTGATTTCTATAATTCAAGCATCGTTAGTAGCGTATTTCTCGAACTAAGATGATTTGGACTTGATCTTCATAATTTGAGGGCTGTTAGTGACGTATTTCTCAAATTAAGATGAATTGAATTTTATATAAAGATATTCCATGAATTTATGAAATATTTGAGATGTTCTTTAAGAGAATACAGTACCCTTTATATAGGCATGAACTAGGGTTTAGGGTTGAGTAGCCTCCAAGAATCCAAATTGGAATTGAACACACCTTGTAGAATTCTAACTCGAATTGAACACGTCTTGTAGAGTCCCACAAAATTTCAACGTCTACAAATTTCCCCTGCTTCAAGGCTTGTCAGAGTGTAAACTTGATGAAACTCAAAGACGAGGCTTGAAGTACTCATTCTTGAACCTTCATATTTTCATATTTGATTTATGAGAGAAGATATGAAGGGCATATTTGATCTACTGTTTTTCTGGTCTTCTCCGGTGCCACATCAGCATCAAATTTTAGCTCTAGACCCATCGTCAGGTCCAATTCCAATTCCAATTTCGTCATTCTAGGTTACTTTCCAATCATTTTTTTCTTTTACCTTCTCTATTTACAAAATATTACGAAACCTTTGTATTGTTATAAGAAAAAACTGATTTGGTTCCCTAATTTATTTCTAACTAGTTAATAGGTCCGCGCTTTGCGCGGTGATAAAAACTTTATCAAATATATTTTTATAAGATTAGAGTAAGGATCTTTTAAAATTTTGAATATTTGAAACACTTTATCCTTTTCCAAATTCAAATAGGTTAGATTGACGTACATTTAGTTGAATGTGTTCATCTATTTTTGAGTTTTTATTATATTAATAAAGTAAAGGTGAGAAAAAATTAGTCTTTTAAAAAGACTGTAAAGAGAGAAATAAACTTAAAGAAGAATTAATGTAGTGTATATAATTTACAATATATATCCTTTGTCATTGTTGAGTTATATTTTTGTACTTTTATCATTTATTTCTTAAGAATGAATAAAGCACAAATTAAACAGGATCCATATACGGCCAGGAGCAGCTTAACATAATTGGAGGCCTAAAGAGAAATTTCAATTTGAGGCCTAAAATATAAACAAACTTTCTATACGTATTTATTCAAATTTATTTTTCTTACACTATTTAGATGAAAATTATTAGGATTTAATGTTGTTTTTTCAGTTATTAATTTTAGGTAAGATTTTATCAACTCAATATTGATTTTTTTTTTTTTAAAGAATATACTTTATATCATAAATAATCAATTTTTTTCTATAAAATTTTTAACACATAATTTATTTTTGATTAAAATTTGGGGCCGGCACTACATCTACCCTAATTTAATAATGGTAAAATCAAACAAAAATGTTTTCATTTTTCTTTTGTTTCTCTATGTTTTGGAGTACTACAAAGTTAGGAGAGACACAAATACACAAGATACTAAACCACCCATCCAATTCTTTTTAGGCCAAGAGTGGAATTTAGGGTGTTTCTTGACGAAGCCTAAATATGTTCAACAGAAACCAGCTTTGCTCCCAAGAAATGATAATTCGACTTAGCAGAGATACATGCTGCTCCACGCATCACCGTCCTCATGATAGTCAACAACATTTTAAAAAATCAAGATCCAAAATATTTAAATTTCTTGGACGCGTGGATATCTGTCTCTCTTTAAGTCCATTGCAACAAATGTTTTCATCAGTCCAACAGCAATCTTCTTGGCATGTCCCCTTCAAGATACAACAATTCAATCACAAAGTATAACTCAATAAACTTTGGACAAGAGTTGAGTCCAAAGTTCCACAAAAAGAACATCTCCCTTCAACTAATAAGAACTCTCTTTTAATTTATTTTATACACTCTATATTTTTTTGTTCTCAAAACAAAGGAAGACCATCACTATTTATAGATAAGAAATTATATTATTTCTTGCAAAGAATAGAATAATAATGGGATAGTAAATTAAATAAATAAATGATCTAGATGTTACATGAGTGACAAACATAAAGAGGTAGAATAATAAATAAATAATAAGATAGAGGTTAGAATGGTTTTAATGAAAAATAAAAGTAAAAAACCATTCTTGCCAATTAGCCAATGTGCACTAACGTCTACAAAAAACTGAAGCAGACAAAAATATGTTGCTTACATAAGCACTAACTCTAAATGGAGTAATGCAACATAATGACACTAATTATGCCAATATAATGAGACTCTTGATCTAAATGAGAGTAACGAATGGCATATGATAAAAAATATTATCAAAGTGGCAACGTAAAAGATGCATATTATTTTAATATTAAAATGACATACTAACACTTTATAACCCATAAGCATATGCCAAAGAAAATTGAGAATATCAATTTTTTTAGACATTACAAGTCATAAACACAATGATAATTTTTTGAAAACATCATTTTTTTAAGAACTTACAATTCCATAAGCACAAAATGAAAAAAGAAAGGTAAATTATGAAAAAGTAGTGTGATATACAGGGTGGACAAAATGGATAAACCTAAATTTTACAAAGTTATCTTCCCTTTAGCTCAATTATTGTGTGAATCAAAACTTCAAAAGTAAAGTCAATAGCTTCATAATATTACTGTATCTTTAAAAAGTCAAGGACAAAAAAATTATGGTCCATATATTGCCTTTTCAAGTTCCAAGTTCTCAAACATTATATGAAATTAATATACATGTATATGTCTTGATTTGAAAAGAACTCTTGAAAAATTAATTTAAATTGTAATTTTAATAATAATCGCTATTTATTCCCTAGTAATTAAATAATAAGAGAAATTTTTTTTTCAAAAAAACAAAATGAGAAGAGTGCATTGAAAAACTACAATGAGAAATAACATATAAATAAAACTATCGATCATTGAAATGTATCTAATCACCTAATAAATTACGATTGACAATTATAACATATATAACTTGATTCAAATTTTGGGGAAAAGGAAAAAAGGAAAGAAGAAAATAACATGTGAAATGCATAAATCTATATACATCTAAATGGGAGTTTTTTTATATATATGATTTGCACCTCAATTTTAAAATGTGACGGCTCATCAAATAATAGAAGATAAAAAAACTAAAGCATAAACAAAGAGGGAAAAACTTACCCTCTGAAGAAATTAAACCTACAAAAATCAGGTTCTGAAAAGGAAAAAAATACGTTATTTAAAATGTTAGTGTCAAGTGACAACAAAGAAATTTCAAATCCGAACTTACATTGCTCATCAGTAATAGAAGATAAAAAATTATTAAGAGAATAAACAAATGGGAAAAAACTTACACTACGAAGAAACCTAAAAATCAAGTTCTGAAAGAAGAAGAAAAACGTTAGCATCCGATGACAACAGGAAAATTATAAATCGAATATGTAAGGGAGGAACAAACTTACATGAATGGTAAGAGTTTTTAGGAATTCTTAATGTGATATATGAAAGATTAATATCGTGTCATTCCATAAATGTGGAAGTGAATAGGTTGTAACGTATTTGACAATAATTCCCATTATTCTATTAATGTGTGGATATTATAATATTAAATTATTGATTACAAAAATAATTAAAATGGCCAAAAATAACCACAAAAAAGCTATGAGAGGTGCCACATCACTATTTTTTTATCCAACTTTATAGAGATTTGAATTCCTAATTCTACTGAAAGTGGAAAGCCACAAAGTTCAATGTTAAAAATTCCGATAAGGCACAAGTATCCCCCAAAGCTATGACCAAAATCCCTGAGACATGTCTAAACTTAACTAGGGTTTTATCATCCCCCCCCCCCCCCCCCTCCTAAACTAATTTAAAATGGAATAAATACACCACAAACGCTTACATGGCATAGAGAGTGTACACACTCTCTTGAAGGCAAGTGATGAGTGCACAAATTGGACACATGTCATTTTTTATATGGTAACTTTATAATTAGTTAGTATACATATTTATTCATATTAAAACTCATATATGTTTAACTATTTTTATTCTTTCTTTGTAAAATATTTATTTTAATTTCTTTCTCTTTTAAACTTTTTTTAATTAATTTATGAGCTTTTCACTTTTAATTATTTTTAAAAAAATTGTGTATTTTTTAAAAATAACTTAAAAGTGACCATTTAATTTTAACGTTTTTATTTTTTTAATATTTTATTTGATTTTCTTTACTTATTTTGATATCCGTTCGAAATTCACTTATTTTAAATACAAGACATTTGAAATTAAATCAAAACGAAAGATAAGGAAAATAAAAAGAGTAAATAAAATCAATAAAAAAATAAAAGATAAAAAACAGTGAATGAAGGTAAAAAAAAAAGTTTCGGTACAGGGTACAAAAATATGGATTAATTTTATTTAAATACAAGATAAAGAAAATAAGAATATTTTTTTAATTATTTTTAAAAAAAGTAAAAATTTAAAATTTTTAAAAAATATTTACACACGTGGCAGGCGAGTGTGTACAAACACAACCAACTTGGGTGGTTGAAGGTGACACATCAGCACCAAAGGTGCACAAAAATACGAAAAAATGAGTTCGGGGGGTAATAGGACCCAAGTTAAGTTTAGGTGTGTCTCTGCGATTTCGCTCATAGTCGGGGGGTACTTGTATCTTATCTCTTAATAATTAAAAGCTAAAATATCATTTTACCCCTATTTTTAATTTTAGATGTTATAAAATATCTTATAAGTTAAATATTAACTAATCAAAATACTTTCACAATTTATTCACCTCTTTGGTTCCCTAATTTATTTCTAATATATTTGGATTCCTAAATTATCAATCATAGAGCCATCAAAATGGGCTAGGCATATTGAGCCGGTCTGGCCTAATCCATGATTTGATAGAATTGGAGTAAGATTTTTGGAGCCCATTTAAAAAAAGAGTTTTTTAACCCAGCATAAATAAGTCTGTTGATTTGTGGGCTTGAGAAATATGGGTCAGGCCAGCCCATGGGCCAAATAAAAATAAAATAGAATATTAAAAATATCAAGAGTCCAAACTCAAAATCTATTTAAAGTTTTAAATATTAAATTTTAAATACAAATTATGTTTATAAAATATGTACTACAAAAAATGAAAATTTCCTAAAATTTCTAGGGAAACACTACATAGGCTGTAGCATATGGAATATTTTCATATTTTTTGTGTTTTACTATGATCAATAGAAAACAATTAAGTTAATATTTCTGTTTAGTTATTTATACTTTTACTAGAAATCAAACTTAATAATTATTATATGGATAATTTTATTTGTGGATTTTATTAACAAGTAGTAATACTAACATCATGTAATATTGTCTTGTCAATATTTATGATAATATTTTTAAATTATAAGTTTATTTAAAAAATTATAAAAAAATATGTTTTTCTTAAGTATAATTTTTAGGAATCCCATAGTGTAAGAAGCAAATTACATCTTATTCCTACTCTTTTTTAATTTACAAAAATCCCTTCAAATTGATGTCATCCAGATACATCCCATTCATCCGAATACATAACATTTGATACATTAGACAACTTGCCTGTTGAGATTAAAAAGGAAAACAATGTAAAATTAAATGTCAATTTCCCAAATCACGCAAATCAAATTGATTTCAATCTCTCCCAAATCGTAACAACTTCAAACAATTCAAATTTCAAATTTCTTCTCTCAAATCTCTTCCAAATCTTAAAAGATTAAAAAAATTGTAGTAATTATGTATTAGATAAGTAATTAAAGGCATGAGACACACATGTTTAATATGAAAATAGACTAGAACTCATATGTATTAGAAAAAGATTAACAACAAAAAATAAAAAATAAAAAAATCAACCAGTTGCTATATCAACGTTGTGTTATATACATAACAATGAATATGATACTAACTGATATTGTTATAAAACATTAGTGTTTATGTATCAATAATAATATTTGATAATGTCTACAGATGCATAGTTTTCTAGTTGAATAAGTTTGGTGTGTAAATCTGCTAGTAAAAGATAACAAAAATTGTAATAGTTATGTATCTCTTTGTACAGAAGATGATACATTCTAATTTGTGCTTCAATAAATTAAGGTTATGCATTAAGACTAATATTTGAATACGATACTTCGTGCATGATAAAATTGTAATGTATCATAATGTTGAAACGAAGATATTATACATTAAATTTAAGAAACAAAAACAGCTAGATACATTAAAAATCTGAACCCCTGTGTATCAGAAAAACATGAACAACAAAAAATAGAAAAAATATCAATAATCTAATCAACTGAAAGCAAAAAAAATAGTGATATCTGGCTTTGTAGGTAAAAAAAACACCCTAGTTTTATTGACACGGACTTGCAGTTTCTATCATTGTTTGACTGTTAAGCCAATTACCAATGCATGCTTAAAAGATTCTGTCAAACTCGGTAGTACTACCGATACTTCCTTGCTAAAAACGAGTGGTCAACTAGCCAACAATAAGAAGAATAAACCTGTAAAACTATTTGTAAAAAAATGCTAACTAATGAATTGGAAAGAAAAAAAATTGATGAAGAGAAGATGAAGAAGAACTTCCTATTCAATAACTTGCAATCGATGAACTGGAAAGAGAAAAAATTTGAAATTCAAAAATGGAGTGATGGAGGTAATTTGTGATACGATGGAGTGATTTTAGGCGTGAAAAAGGGAAAAAGATCGTGGGGTGATTGTTTAGAGTGATGTATCCGAAAAAGTGAGAGAAATTGAGGAAAAGAGGGATTTTTGTAATTTTTTAGAATGGTAGAGAATAATAGAAAATAGGATAAAGAGATGTGTTGTTGGGTAATTTTTCCTTTAAAAAAAGTGGGTTGGGCTGGCATAGCCCGTGGATGTTGGGCTGACCATTTTTTGGCCCGTAAAAAAAATGAATTAGCTCGGCCTGACCCATCAAATTTTAAAGTCGGTATGAATTAGCCCGGATGGGATGGGTCAGCTCATATTGACAACTCTAATCAATCATATATATGTTTCCATGTATTCAAAATAATAGGTTTTAAAAAAGTGACATGACATAACTACTACCCTGTTGTATAACTTTTATATCTAGCTAACCGAATTGTTAGTTAAAAGACCACAATGATTAATATAGACGATAACTCTAATTAATAGCAAAACATGTTTAAGTTGAGTTTCTCATATTGCTCAATATATTAATCCATATTGCCTTAGTGATTGAAGGAGGCAGAGTTAAATCAATGAGCAACAGGTTCACATTGATAATTTGACAGTGGAGAAGAGGGTCACAGGAAGTTCATTTCAAATGGTTCAAAGAAAGTGAAAAGGGTGTAGGTTCAATTGGAAGGTCATTTGTGTATTTTAATATATGTTGTTGCTTTGTTCATCCAACAACCTATTTCAAAGTAGTCATTCAAGTACTGAGCTAATTGAATTGTCATAGCCTTTGTTAGATGTGATATGTTTTGAAACTCTCTTTTGCTTGCCATATGTAATATGACAAATTTTGTATATCAAGATCATGAACTTTTCAATTAAATTTGGGTAAACTCTATATTACAACAAATAAGAAAACAATTGAATAGACATAACACCGTTTGTAAAATAGAATACCTTTAGAAAACATAAAATCATTATAAAATAGACCTCACATAAGGTCAAATTACAATAAAATTAAAAACAGAAAATAAAAATAGAAATTATCGTTTAATACTAATATTCTGAACGGCAAAATGATAAATGTTTTCATGTCTTAGAACTTAAAACAGTATTGCAACATCATTACTTCCTAGATTGGGTTGTTTAAACTACTTTCTCTTGATTTTTTCTTTGTTCCTAGATCTCTCATTTCTTAAAGTTTCCTTGTTGAGATGGTTGTTTTTCCATTCCATTTCATCTTACTTGTAGTACTTGATCTGAAATCAATATCACTAGTAACATCAGCTGATCTTGTCACCTTTGTTGTTCCAGTAGAGAAGATCTTACAACTTGAAATGTCAGGCTGCACTCAAATTATGAAAAAAATTATTCTAAATTAAACAACTCTCATGATTACACGTTATACAAACCGTTCCATATTATAAACTTCCGCCACTGCTTTCTGTTTTCTCTTAGGCAAATTCAGCCAGAAAATGCCTAACCTAGCTCAAGCTTGAACATGTTGGGTGACTAACCAGAGTTCTAATAGGTTGGACCTAAAATGACCATCAAAATGTTGGGTCAAAACAAGTGTAACACAATCAAGCTCAACATATGACAGTGAAATTACCCAGGCCTTGTAGCATTAACTAGTGGTGGTTACGAGCAGCAGAGGTAACTTATTGAACCAGCAAAGAATTAGGTTTGTCAAGCAACTTCTGGGCTTTGGTTCTCTAATTGAGTTAGTTTTGATTTAGTTGTGTTTCTGACATTCTCGTTGCCAAATTTTAAATATCACATTATAATGGTAAAAAGAAGCGGTGATCTTCCATCGATCAGAATGGAAGTCCATTTACAAAGTACTACCTACATCTATGATTCTATTCTATGATCTTATGTCTATAATGAGTTTAAAACATCAATAACAGAGATATGATCATTAGAAAATTACACTAAAAACACAGTAGCAAGATGAAATTGAGCTTAATCTGTTTCATACTGCTACCTAGAATTTACAATATGGATTTCAATGTACATCCTACCATCGGCAACCACCTTACAAGGTTGAATTACATATTCCTCCAGCTCCATTGATCTTTTAAACCTTGTTTCTGCCGTGTTTTTGTTGGGAAATTCAAATGAAAATTTATCATCGTACTTCTCTTATATATTGACCCCAAAGGTGTTTTTCCAGGCTAGGCTTGACCACCTCCTTATATCTGCCAGTTTATGTTTTTCTTGCAATCCTGTTCTACACTTCTTTTTCTCTTTTTGGGGTTTGTTTTGTTGGCTTAGGTTGTTATCTGTGAAAAATGAACTTGTAAATGACAGCTAACTTTATTTTTGTTTTTCCTGTCTGAACTTGAGCTATAATAAAGTTCTGAACAATCGGGGACCTAACGTCTCCAAGAAAGGGAACTATACTATGACAAAGAAGTAACAACCACACGTCATAGTAGCCAAACAATTTAAATCATGAATACCATAATAGTGTCTTTGCCTTGGGACTTACCCAACCTACCAATAGTCTATGATATCATCAAGTGATTTCCCATGGATCACTATAATATATTAATTGAAGACATGCAAAATGTGAGAATATCTATTCTCCCTAGTCCAGAAGGAGCTATTGCATGTCTATTTTGTGCTCAGTTTCTTTTATATCTACAAGTAAAGTCTCAAGAATGAAAGGGAAATTTCTTTAAGAGGATTCAAAAAAACAGATTAGTTCCAACATATGACAAAAGCTTTTCCTGGGAAATCGCGTAAGAGGAAATAGACAAAAGATGTTTAATTAAGGAGATAGCGAAATGCCAATTAACACTAGTATGGAGAGTTATTTCGGACAGATAAAAATAATGAGCAAGTTGATAAGGTAACTTCACCAGTAGCACATATGGGACAAACATGAATATATTCGTTGTATACTACCCACAGAAATCCCCAAAAATATGAAGCATATTACGAAAACATCTATGTTCTTTACCTTTCTATCGGATGTATGTAAGGTTTTATAATAAGAAATAAGAGTACAAAGAATTTTCATATTTAAAGAGGATGTGAAAGGCATCTATATTTACTTGTATTGGTATTGAATTATAACTATTTAATTGCAAAGAACAGAAAAACAAATTTACCTCAAGTGTTGCAAATGTTTCCTTAAAAACACGGTATAGAAAATCTTTAGTGGTCTACAAAATTAAAAACTTGTAACTCAGCCACAAGGTAAATAGTATAGAAAATTGTGATTAATTACTAATATACAATTACATTAATAGATCTTTAGAGGAGCGGGGAGAGTGACGGGGGAGAAAAAATAAATATGAACTCCACATCATCGAAAAAATAAGTATGAACTCCACATCATCACATACATCAAGTATTAAAATCTATAAAGTGAACTAAGTTCAAAGATGCAAAAACTAGATACTTAGCATAATAGACCGGCTTCATCTTTATAAGTCATACAGAAAAACGTCACTGTCAGGTCACTAAAACAAGGTCACCATTAGTCGGGTTAAAAGGTATCATGCTTTATTTTAAATTGTGTTTATAACTACATACATGGTTTAATATAATCTTCATGTGATATTTAAAAAGTTTATACTGATTAACATGAAAGACACGTGCACGAGAAAGATAGTCTTTCTTTTCTCGTGGACAAGCTTGGCCCCAAGAGTTGAAACTTGATAGGTTTAAAGTAATTAACAAGAAGTTCAATTTTTTTACATTAAGATGTAAAAACTATTTATATGATTAGATCATTTAATACTAAGTTAGAGAAATATTTTTATAAGAATTAATTGGCAATTATCTAAAGATAGTAACTAATATTTTTACACATTTAACCAATTGTGCAAAAAGATATAAATTGTAAACTTGTTAGAAGTGTGACTTCTTACTGGAAAAATCTGTGTTGTGCACGGGTTTAATATTTGTTCATAATATTTTTTTTTATAAGTGGTGTTAGTTAAATGATTTTAAATTTGTGATTTAAAATAAGTTATATATATATATATATATATATATATATATATATATATATATTTGTGTGGTGGTAAATCATTTCTATGTTTTTTTTTCTCGAAAACCTAATATGAACAGGATCATTAGGATGTCCATAATTGAAGTATTTTTCTTTAATCATGACCGTTAATTTTTTACTCAAAGTAATTACAAAATTTACTCAAATATCACATTTAAAGTAATAAAGCTATAACTAAATTGGGTTGCACAATTTTGAGTAAAAAAAACTATACTAATTAAATTAAAGTGGAACAAAGAAAATAATTCTTCTTTTACATTTTTTTTTAAATACTCTTACGTAAGTAAATACTTTCAGCTTCTAACTCCTCAAGAGAACACTAAAACTTTTATTTAAAAAAAAAAAAAATCAATTACCCAAATTAAAGTTTGGAGTTTGGACAATGTCATAATCGAGAGATTAATATCAGACTATCGAATTAAAAGATACATTAATTAAAAAAAAAAAAAGGAAAAGCGTTAGTCGAAGAGAGGGAATTTTGATAACAAGGACATTTATTGATACTTGCCACGTTGGATCTTTTCATTGAGGTGGCAAAAATAGGTTCCACTACGTTACGTTTTTCTTTTTTGGTTTTCCACGTGGTGTTCAGAGCTCGCATTGAAGTTATCAGTTAATTTGAACAAATTCAAAGATCTGATAAATGAAGTAGTGCTACTACTATACCACAACACGGGTTGTTCGACACACCTTTCTTTACTTCTACTTTCCATTTTAATTTTCCATCACAATATTTCGTGCACAAAGGAATTTTGTCAAAAAAAAAAAAAATTATACTAAAATTTCTCATGTCTAATTAAAATAACAAAAATAATATTGAAAGGCGTTTTTCAATAAGAATTTGAGATTGTGGTGTTTCAACTTGAGACTTGAAAGGGAATAAATATAAATATGGTTATTTATAATGTTATAAGAATTATAATCCTATTAGGTAAGGAATATTATTTTCCTTTTTAATTAGGATTAACTTAATGTTATTTCTCTATATATAATTAAAAAAAAAAAAAAAGGAGGTCATATTATAGTTGAAGACCACGATACTTCTCTCAAAATGTTGGACATAAATCTCTTCAGAAAGAATCCAGAAATTATACGTGAATCCCAACGTCGTCGTTTTGGCGACGTCACTCTCGTGGATCAAGTGATTCAACTCGACAAAGAATGGCGTCACAGTAATTCATCTTTTCCTTCTTTTATTTTATACTTCTTAATTACATATAAACAATATAATTTTCTGTCAAAGAAGTTCAGGCTCCGCCCTGCTTTTGTGTGTAAATTTGGCGTTGAATAGTTTGTTTATCTCTATGTAATGTGTTATTCTGGAACGGGCCGGGTAGTGCTCTTAACGGGATTGGATGATGATTTGATAAAAAATTGAGTATAAAAAGACTGAGCTTAATAAGCTGAATGGCCAGAAAATTAAAAAAATTATAATATTTTTTTTATTTTAAAATAAACTGATTTTTTTTCTATTTTTTAGTTAAAAGGTATTAAAGTTAAATGAATAAAAATGCTTAAAAGGTAAAATAACATAGATAAAATATCATTCTGACCAAAAGATTTTTTTAATAACAATATTAGCAAATTGGATGATGATTTGATAAAAAATTTGAGTATAAAAAGACTGATGGTAATAAGTTATTGTCTAAATATTTGGTGGAGAAAATTAAAGGGATGATTTTGATGAATATTGGTGTATATTTCAGGACAATTTGAGCTTGATAACTTGCGGAAAGATTTGAAAAAGATCAGCAAAGAAGTTGCCAGGCTAAAAAATGTGAGTGTTCTATTTAGTTGTTCGATTTTTCATCTGTCCTATTGTTCAATAAAGAACTTGACTTTCTGAGATAAAGAACTATTAGTTGAGTGATCAGAGCGGTTAACTCGTATTTTTCAGACAATGATTAGATTGTAGCATTATAATATGTATTATGTACGTCTCTCTAATGTTTATATGTCATGGTCCTTTTCTAACTGAATCATGTTCGTTTCCTTTTGATGAAGTCTGGTGAGGATGCAAGTCAAAATATCAAGGACACTGCAAAGAACAAGCAACAAATTGAAAAGAAAGAGGCAGAGGTACAAGAGGTTCGAGCCGCTTTGTATTCAAAGATGGAAATCATTGGTAACCTTGTGCACGATTCGGTGCCAATTAGTAATGATGAGGTGTGTGGATTTGTTGGTTTTTTTAGAGAAATACTCGAGCTTAAAATAAAATCTTCTGTTTTAACAATGATTATTTTGTAGGCAAATAATGTTATAGTTCGCTCATGGGGAAAGAAGCGGACTGAGCAAGGTCTTAAAAACCATGTTGATCTGGTTAAAGATCTTGGAATTGCGGATATTACTAAGGGTAAGGGCTATATATTGAGTTTATGGGATTATGCATCTTGCATGTGCACTTGTTTTATGGATTGCGCTTCAGCATTTTATTTTGAAAAGTGAAAGTCTAAACGCTTCATATTATATTGTTTTGTTCATTGGTATAATGACTTGCAAGTTTAATGCAAAGATATCTGAAATATATAGGTGCAAATGTTGCTGGAGGAAGAGGTTACTATCTGAAAGGGGCTGGTGTACGTCTTAATCAAGCGTTGATTAATTTTGCTCTTGATTTCTTGGAGAAGAGGGGATATACTCCATTGCAGACTCCATTCTTCATGAGGAAAGATATTATGGCAAAGTGTGCTCAATTAGCTCAGTTTGATGAAGAACTTTACAAGGTATATCTCTCTCTCTCTCTCTCTCTCTCTCTCTCTCTCGGTATGTTTAGGTAGATGGAGTTAATAGACACTCATAGTGCAGTTCATGCCATGAATTAGTTTGGCGTAACTGCAACAGAAGGCCTTTGAAAACAATGTTAGTTTATTTGGAGGATCGCTTCAGTTCTGTCATAGTGAAAAATCTCCAATGTACTCTTCATTCGTACAGTAACTCTTATGTTTTGATAGGTCACCGGTGAAGGAGATGATAAATATCTGATTGCCACCGCTGAACAACCTCTGTGTGCTTATCATTTGGATGACTGGATTCATCCTTCACAGCTTCCGTTAAGGTATTGTTTCTTGGTTCAGTTCTCCACCTTAACGAATTGAATCTGATGCATAGTGATCATCTATCAAAGAATGGGGCTCTAGTTATCATATGATTGAAAAACCAGGAGCAATTTACTTGTGAAACTTAGTTGACATTCATAAAAAGCATCTATTGAATTATGCAGTTTTCACATATCTTTTGCCTATCGCGATAATGTTTTATTTGTTTTGAACAATAGATCTCTTTCACATCCAACAGCTTGTCCTCTATTGTTTGCCTCTATTGTCGTTGGCTTTTATGGACTAATCTATGCCTTCCACCAGGTATGCTGGATATTCTACATGCTTCCGCAAGGAAGCTGGTTCGCATGGCCGCGACACGCTTGGAATTTTTAGAGTCCACCAGTTTGAGAAAGTGGAACAGTTTTGTCTGACCAGTCCAAATGACAATGACTCCTGGGATATGCATGAGGAGATGATTAAAAACTCGGAGGAATTCTTTCAGCAAGTACGTCTAATTTTCTCTTCTATTTTCTGGGATATTGCCCTTCTATTAGAAGCATCTTTGAAACCTTGAAGCTGCTTAAATAATGTAAGCCCTATCACGTTATCACATTTAGCCCATCTGTTCTTTTCTTGAAATGATCTTCTATAGTCCGACATATCCCGTATTCTGATATATATGTTTTAATTGTTCAATAAAATTGTACTCCTAATTTAGCTACTTTGACGTCAAAATTGTTTGCTTAAGTGACTCATTCAATTAAATTCTGCAATATTTTGCTTAAAGATATAGTGGTAATGAATAATTGAGTTGCAAATTGATCTGTCAACTGTATAATGAAGTCCTTCGGAATATTTGAGTCCTAGAGTCCCAGAATCTGTTGTGCTGTATACTTTCTTAAGTACGGACCTACTTTTGCATCACTTGAGTAACAAGAAGTAAGAACTCACCTTTTGTTGCCCCTAGTGCTTTGGTCTAGTGGTAAGACTGCAGCTTGTGATGTATGGGTTAGGTGCAAGTAACAGATTCAAAGCTTGCCACAGTCAAAAGCCTAGTATTCAAGAGGAGAAGGGCAGAGAGATAGGCCCGTTATATATCCAACAAGTTTCGAAGGGTATTTCTCAGTCATCAAAAAAGATTATTAATGGATTAACAACATTCATCTCATGGTTTTAATCGCTCGCATTGAAGTCACTAGCTAGCTACTTCAGTATCAAATAACTTGTTCATGCACAACAGGTAATAATTGAAGAAGTTGCTTACCCATATGGAGAATCTGAACAGGAACAGTATTATTGAAGGGAACCTCCCCATATAGTAACTTTTCAACTGAATCATATGAGCCTACTATTTGGTCATGACCTAAACTTTCTAGCCCCATCAGGACATGTGAAGGGCCACATATTGGCCATAGGTTATCACATGTACTTTAAAACTTTGGCAGCAAGACATTATATTCTTTTAAAAATAAAATAATTTTCAACATCTCGACACCTCCAATATTTATGTGTCATGTCAGCATTGGGTGTGCACTAGACAGTGGGGACGAGTTGGAGTGTTTAGTTACTAGTTGATGTGCACCTCAAAGTTGAAATGCTTAGTTACCAGCTAGCCAAGTTTGGGTGTCTGTTTATGTATTACGCCTTAAATGTTAGATAGTCACAAGCTTATACTATTGCTTAGTCACATAATTAACTAATCTCAAACTTGGCTTGACATAGCTCTTTATTATTCACAGCTAAAGCTTCCTTACCAAATTGTGGCAATTGTTTCTGGCGCACTGAATGACGCAGCAGCAAAGAAGTATGATTTAGAAGGATGGTACCCTGCATCATCAACTTATAGAGAGCTTGTGTCCTGCTCAAACTGCACAGATTACCAGTCGAGAAAATTGGAAATTCGGTTTGGACAGAAGGTATTTTGACCTGCCCCTTCATTCATTGCAATTCGTTTCAAATGTTTTAGATATTTAGCTTCACTTAAATCCGAACTACTCTTTAACATAATTTTTTTTCCTTAGGTTAATGAGCAAACGAAGCAATACGTGCATTTATTGAACTCAACCCTTACAGCGACAGAAAGGACTATGTGTTGTATACTTGAGAACTACCAGACAGAAGACGGAGTTGAAATTCCTGAAGTTCTACAGCCATACATGGGTGGGAAGACATTCATGCCTTTCCAGGACCCTTCAGCAAAAGAAGCTAAAGGAAAGAAGTGAGAGGGAATTGAGTTATTGAACAGACATTCATTTTTTTAGTTGTTGATTAATTACTGATCTATACTATCCAGTTTTCTAGTGTTATGTGCACTAGATTGTTTTCCCATCTTAACAATATTAATACATATTCTTCAACATGTTACTGTTCTTGTTGGGATCAACTCATTATTCTCGTTTTTTCACCAGTATCACCAGGATCGATTCCTAGAATATCGACTTTCATCCATCCAGAGATAATATTTCAAATGATCACGTAATTATGGAATTTTTTCTTAGAAAATCACTGAACTTTGATTTTTAACTCAAAAGTCACTGACTTGTGAATATTCATCCTCCGTAGTACTCCGTTTGAGTGATGCATCTGTCCGATGAGTCCTCTGTTAACTAGAATGCATAGCTGTGTAATAGTTACATAATATATGCAAAATTTTCTGCACTTTTTAGCTACTTCTGTATATGGTGCTGCTCCATTTAATCAGAATGTGAAATAATTGTTGAATTCAGTATCTTAGTTTTCAGATCTATGTGATTTCAACGAAAAGAGAAAAAGGGCATGATATATTCTTTAACTTTGCGATTTAGAGCTAATATATTCTTCCTTATAAAAGTGGTTCACATATACTATATCTTTCGTTATAAAAATGGCTCATATATAACTATATTTTTTGTTATAAAAGTGGCTCACATATTACTATATCATCACACATATGACCTAGATATACTCTTTTGATCTTAACCAGAGTGAAAAAATATTTTATTTTATTTTTTAATTTTTAAAAAAAATATTTTTTCAATTTATTATTTTAATGATCAAATTTATCTTTTCAATCATTTTCTTGTAAAAATTTTCACAATTGCTCCGCCCCCCCTCTCCCCCCCCCCCCTTTCTTTTTAATCACATATAAAAAAAAAAAAAATTAAAATATAGCGGCAAGAAAATTAATTTTAAATTTTTTTTCTCTTTTTCCATCACACTTTTTTCTTTTTATTTCTCATTTTTTTACAGTAAAGATGAAAGAAATAAATAAATAATAATAAGAAACGAAACTCAAATACTTTTAAGCAAAAGATCTCTAAGTGAGATATTTAAAACTCAAATTAGGCGTTGAATCAAAGAAGTCAAAAGAAATATGTGAGAAAGATCAAATAAAGGCCAAACATACCTCTGAACATTCAAAATTGGTATATAGACCCTCCTTTAATTTATACTTTAAGATTGTATATGTCCTCACCGTCATACTTTTAGAACATATATACCCTTAAATCAAATGGATAGACACGTATCACCATTTCTTTTTTATTTGGCTTGTGAAAATAAATAAATGATTCCGGACCTTTTTATTTATTAACTCGAATAAAAATACTTCTTGAAAAAATTGGGATTGGCTAAAGACAAAATAGAAGATGAATTATAAGGTGGAAAATTGAACCCTCGTAACCAATCAAGTGAATATTCAAATAATCAACCAATTGATCTATTAAAATTCTCGACATAAATAAAAGGGATATAAAATAAGGGAAACTGTATAAAATATCAAACTATTAATTAAAATTAAATGTTATAACCACAGTTTCATTTAATTTTAATCTATCGCAAACACTTTGTCATTCACCTCTCTCCTAGATATCTCACTCGCCACTCTCCTGATCTCACTCGTCACTCTCTCTCTCTCTCTCCTCTCTCACTTTATACAAATACAAATGTATAAATTATGCTTGTGTTTGTATAAAGCGAGAGAAAACTGTGTATACAAATATAAATACATATCTTTTCGTTCGCCTCTCTCTCAGATTATCTCGTTCTCCACTCTCCTGATCTCGCTCACCATTCTCTCTGTCGCCTCTCTCACTTTATACAAACACAAATGTATAAATTGTGTTTGTATAAAGCGAGAGAAAACTATATATACAAATACAAATATATATATATCTTTTCGTCATATACAATTATAATTATGCAATACAAATATTCCCATGCTCAGTTCTCTTTTGCCTTTCTCTCTTTCTCGTTTTATACAAACACAGATTATACAAAAAAATACTTTCTTATTGGTATACATATCCCAAATATATACATATACAATTGATTCTTTTGTATAAGCATACCGAAATATACATATTAATAGTCATATCAAACATAAAATTTGTTATGAAGCGCAATAATGCAAAATATGGCTGTAGCATATAAATATAATTTTTATATTTGCTAAACCTAAAATTTACTCTATAAAATATCAAATACAACACAAAATATATAACTCCAAAAAGGATTTAAGAAACAAGGGGTAGAAATGTAATTGAATTAGTCAAAAATCAAACCATTTAAGACCTCAACTGCAAATTAACCGGTTGGAGAACGGCCACGCCGCAACTAAATTTGAATTAAATTTATTTTTCTCTTACTTAAAAACAGCCCTATTTCTTGAATTTTCATTATCAAAGTTTGAATTAATTTTTTATTTTATTTTATGTATGTCTTGAGAATGATTTTTTCTTTTTAGTGAAGTGAGTTAATATTATTTTTTCTAGTTATTCTTGTTCTTTAATATTTTTGAAGAATTAGCTAACTTTAAAACTAGTATATTTTCTTTGATTTAAGTTTGGAAGAGAATAATTGAGATAAAAAAATTAATTAACAAGAATTTAGAGTATTAGAAAAAAGAAAAAAACTATTTTTATAGTTGGGCATATTTATATAGTGGGAGAAGGTTTATGGCTTTATGCATATTTATATAGTTGACACATTAGTTAACATGTTAAAAGGTCCATAAATTGTAAATCCCAAGGAAATTACTTTTACGAGCATGTTAGGATTGACTTTTGAATTATAATTTACAAATTAAAAGTCATAAATTAGAAATTTCAATTATATTTAGCTATATTTTTGTTATTTTAGCTTTATAATAAGTGTTTTTATAAGCATTTTTTTTTATTTACTCAAACATTACAGATCTACTTAAAAGCTATTTTAACTTAAAAACTCATAAAATAAACCAATTTCAAATGAACTATTAAAGATATTTTACATGTAAAAATATATCATTTTAAAATTCAAAAAATTAATTTTAATATAAGTTAAAGATTAAAAAATAACGAGTAGTCAAGAAGAAAATCAAACATATGTTAAAAAAAAAAAAGACAAAATAGATTTTTTATTTTGGTCACACTATCTAAAAGAAAATGATTGTGTTTATATAGATTAAAAAAATTAACATGTTATAATAGTAAATAATTATCATGACTCGACTCATTTATAATATTATGATTTATGACGTATTAGCTTTTTGGAGGAAGACTCTTGTCATTTTCTTTATATTAATATCCAAAAAATTAATCTCGACATTTTCTTTAGTCAATAAAGACATTTTCCTTTTACATGCATTTCTAACAGTTCCATTAAATAGGGAATTGCGTGGTTGATTAATAGCATTTGCTACCAAAATATATATATATATATATATATATATATACACACATCACAAAATTAAATGACTCAAAAAAAAAAAACATTTTATCTATGAAACAAAGGGTAGAAATGTAATTTGAATTGGTCTAAAATCAAGTCATGAAGACCTCAACTGCAAATTAACTGGTTTGAGAACGGCCACGCCCCATTCCTCTCTTCCACACTTTTATTGTCCTTTTTTTTTTCTTTTTGTCTCGGTTAGATATCTCTAAATTAATTTAAATTTGTATAGATAGAGTTTCATTCAAAGGAAAATATTCTCTATCAAAAATAATTTAATATTTTAGATTTCAATCTGAGATCTATAATTAAAAAAAGAGCGTTCTTATTCATTGTACTCGAATAACAAAATTAATGTTGACGAAATCTTAAGTTAGATATTTCACGAGGTTAGATATTTCTCCGTTTTCTCACCTTGTTTTTATTTTCTTTTCTCATGTCTCATAATATATGTCCATACCATAACACATTCGTATAGCCTAAGTCTCTCCAACTATTTATATAAATTCACTCTTCTATTTTCTTATTACTTACTCTTAAAGATGGATCAACTTGGAGATGATGATCAAGTTTCCATGACAATAGAGAACCATGAAATATTATTCTCTTCTGATTCCGAAGTTGAGTCTCCTAGTCCAACGACAAATTATCATTTAAGGTCAGAAGTGAATTCAGAATTATTATTTTTTTTTGTAATTTTTCATGTATGTTACATTTGTTAGTACTAATTCAGGTCGTTGAAGAGAAATGAAATAATCAAACTAGAAGAACGTGACCAAGAGCATGATTTGATTAAGGCAGGTTTTCTTAGTGGAATGGGACAATTGGGAAATGAAATTGAAGTTGTGGCTATACACAAAAATCCATGTTCAACTATATTGGGGCAAGCGAGATCAGAAAGTTTTCGTATTTATTCCGAAGCAATGCGGAAAAAATGTGGTGGAGATGCTAATATTAAATATGCTTGGATTGGCTCTTCCAAAGATGAAATTTGTAAAATTATTTCACATGGATTTTCTACAATTATGGAACCAAAATCTGGAGATTGTTTTGGCAATGGTGTTCATCTTTATCCAGCAAATATCGATGGGTAAGAAATTAACCATTTTAATACTTTCTATTTTTTGAAATTAATTTTATACTTTTCAATTTTATCCGTAATGACATTATTCTTATAATATCTGTAAAAATTAACATGTGTGATGTGTCAAAGACTTTTTCTTCTTGAACATAGGGACAAATCACACACCGCCACATATATATAAATAGGGAAAAGTCAAACATACCTTTATATATATCATAAATAATTTAAATATAAAAAGTGTTATACTTTCCTTTTGAGAAAATGGCCCCAGTCGAATTTTCAACTACACACTAATATTTTATAGGATCCTATTATCCCCTTGAACTATTTTAAAGTGGAATTATTTGCTCCCTAAATGCTGATGTGGCAAAGAAGGTGTAGTTCACTCTCTTTGGGAGAGTGAGAGATAAAAAAAAAATTAAAATATTAACTTTATAAATATTTAATTTATTTCATATTAATATTCTATTTTTTTTTAAAAAAAAATTATGTTTCCTTTTATTTTTTTACCTTCTTTTATCTTTTCCCTTTAATCTTTAATCAGATCCGAACACCAGCAATGGCTCACGTCGACCACTAGGTCACCGCCCTCATCAACTTTTCATCATTGAGTCAATTCTCATCTTCAAATCACATACTTTTCATCATATCTCCACTTTTCATCACTTTGAAAATTTGTTGGTAGCTCAAAATCAAAATCGAAAACAAAATTGAAAGTTAGAAGAATCAAACTTTAGACTAGTCATTAATGGAGGAGTTCACTAAGTAATAGATTCAATTAATGGAGAAGAATTCATTAAAGAAATCATTGGGTAACAAACTCTTTGATGAAGAAGACTCATTTATTGAAATTGTTATAAACATCAATTGAGTTTCTCATATCAACATTGTTAATTATAAATTATCCGGCAAGCAGGTATAATTTTGATGAAGGTCGAAGAGTGGTAGTCGTCAAATCTGCAGAAGATTTCAAAGAAAAGAAATGGAGGAATGGAATAGGAAGAGAAAATGAGAAGATGAAAATATATATAAAAAAAAAAAGTAAAATATAGGAGTAAAAGAATAATTAAGTTTTTTATATAAAAAAATGGTAATATTATGTGGCAGCGCGTGTTGACTACTACCTAATACAAAACTGGGCGTGAGTTTGTAGGGAGCTAAATATTTCACTTTTAAAAAGTTCAGGGGGGTGATAGGACCCCCGTAAAGAATAAGTGTGTAGTTGAGAATTCGGTAATAGCTTGGGGGTGCTTTAGGCCATTTTCTCTTTCCTTTTTAATATACATACTTCCCTTTAAATATATCGTTGTTGTTTTTAATTTGAGTTTCTTTGATAAGTTTACTAGAAAATTTATCTAAGAACCAATTTGGCTTATACTATTTTTTCCGACAGACTTATTTGAGAAACTCAAATGTGATCTTTATAGAAGAAGATGATAATAAAATGAATCGAATCGAGTTACACTAGTGGTTTTAAAGAAATGGTGTATTTAAATTGGATCATTTGATTTTAAGCTTGAAGTGTATCTATGTGTCAAAATTAAAGATAAATTTATGCTAAGTTATAATAAAAAAGGTATATTTAAACTAAAAAATAACAATGTATGCATTTAAACTATTTTCAATAATATTGATATGATATATTTTTTCCTTTTGCGTATATAAAATGAAACAAACATATCAAGATTCTTGGACAAGTCATTGTTAACTCTAAAATTTAGTTTGGTTTTACATAAGTATATGAACATTGAATTTGTCATCTGATTACTTCAAATGTTTAAGATTAATTAATTAATTTATTTGACTTTTTTTATTTTATTTTTTATTTATTTTGGATTGAAGGGTATTTTCGGCAGTGGAAGATGAGAATGGATTAAGACATATGTTACTTTGCAGAGTAATATTAGGAAATACAGAAATAATTGAGGCTTCATCCAAACAATTTCAGCCAACTTGTCAAGATTTTGACTCTGGGGTTGACAATTATTTGGCTCCTAAAACATACATAATTTGGCCTTCTAATATGAATTCTCATATTTTACCAAATTTTCTAGTGAGTTTCAAGGGTCCATTATTATTAGGTAAGCAACTCAAGATTCATAATTTGGTTATTTTAAATTATTATGCTAATGTAGAGATTCAATATTTTTATTGCTATCTATACATTTTTAGATATCATTTTTTCTATTTATTTTTATATTCTTTTATCTGCTAGAAAGAAAAAACCGAAATTGATATAATATATGATATACAAAAAATATATTTTCTTCGTTTCCTTTTATTTGTCACATTAAAATTTGAATCCATTGTGAAAATAATTATTCATATGACTATGTTATTACACTTCCCTGATGAATTGATGTTTAGTTTTAGGTCTTGAATTTTTTTTCTTGGAAATAAGTAATTAATGTCAAAGATATAACATGAAAACAAATAATTGTCTTTTCTTTCCTTGATATGTAAAAGTTAAAATATATTTTTGAAATAGTAGATGAGTAAAAACGAACAGATACAAAATAGTATATATTCTTACTTCTTCCGTTCCATATTTGTCGTTCATTTTCTCTTTTACATGTTCCTTAAGAAATCATCGATAAGAAGGATAGCTTTACTAATTTATTCTTACAAAAACTTCTTTGGAACATTACAAACTTGTTTACACTTTCAAAAAAGAATTAATTGTAACGATAAAACATGGAAATTTTAATTCATTCTATTTTAATTTTGTATATAGACAAGTAATTTGGAATAACTACTTATATATTTGACTAGTGAATATAATTATTTTTAAAAAACTGACTTGTCTTATTTTTCTAGGTAACTCTTCAAAAATCAAGAAGATTCCATTGAAGCCCACACCACGTATAAAATTTTCAAATTTATTGCGTGTGCTTTCCAATTTTTTACATCCTTCTAAAATGGTTTTGATCTCAAAGAACTATGAAGATTTTCAGGTACGTATTTTTATTAAAAAAAAAATTAAAAAATTGTGACTATAAAATTTATTACTGTAAAGTATAACAACTATTTGATTACTGATTATATGAATTCTATAATTTATAGAAAAACAAGATCTCAAAAATGGTATTTGTTCAGAAGTTGAGGCAAATAGCTGGAGATACTTCACTACTTAAGAGTTGTCATGATATTGTATCCAAACATTAAGGTAGAGCAAGGGGTCTGACTCTATGTTTTTTCCTTATTTTAATTTTTTAGTATTTAACTATTATTATTTGTAATATTATTATAGAGTATGTTATAAACTCGATAATGATGATGATGATAGAGAATTTAGTTGAGCTGCTATTTAAGTTAATTGATTATGGCAAACAACATAAGTATCATTTGTTTAGGATGTAATTACGTGTCTTTTCATGAATTTGAAATTACAATTTGTGTCATATTTTGGTCCCTAGATACATGTATCTACGATACATGGGGTCAAAATTAGGTGTAATTTGTTTCATTTTCAAGTGGATTCACATGTATATGACCCTCTCGCTCGTATCTCTCCTATTATGATGGCTCTCTCCCTATGTATTTGTATTTCTGAATGTATTTGGAATATATCTAGTATTTTAGATACATGGTATCTAGTGTGATTCTTATGTATTTGGGATACAAAGACTCTCTCGCTCACCTTCCCCCTCTCTTGCTCGCATTTATCCCATCTTCCTCGCCTCTCTACCCTTCTCTCTCGCCTCTCTCCCTATACATTTGTATATCAGAGACCAGAGTGTATCTAGTAGAGAAAATAAAGGTATCTACATGTATTTGATTTGAAAGCTGATATGTAATTATTAATTAGTAAGAAAATGTGTAATTATTTCAAACTATTGGGAGAATTTATAAATATGGAAGGAATATTAGTGTAATTAGATAATTTTTCCCTTCTTTTTTAATAATAGATAATGAATGGGCTTTGGAAGTTGATTGGGCATTGATCCAAACAAAGAGTAGAATGTAGTATTCCGAAAAGAAATAGGCCTAGTTGACTAGAGAGTGTTGCTCGGATGGTAACTAAGAACTCCTCGATTGTGAGTTCGAGTCACCACGGAAAATCCTGGGGAGGGGTAAAAATAAAAAAATAAAAAAGGCCTAGTCATTATTTTGTACTTTTCTTGAAAATCAGAGAAGGAAAGACAAATAAAAGGAAAATGTAAAAAAGAATCGTATTGTTATTCACTAGACTATACAAAACTATAGTGTTAGTTATTGCAACTGTAAGGGAAAAAAGGGGACAAAAGTACATTATTGAAGAGAAATATGAAATTTGTTTACATCAAATATGTGTATGTTATCTGTTTCAATATATATTTTATTTATTTAATTATGATTAATTAACATGTATATTACTTCATTAGATTACTCATGATAAGCTGCACTAATTTGATGTAAATGCTCGGAATGGATAAGTTTTTACCATTATTGAAGATCGATTACCCTAGAAAATATGACGAACATGAAAATTTTAATTTTTTAGCTTATACTGTAAATTTCGGTGGCCCACGTAATTATAATTTGGTTTGATAATTAATAAAGTTAAATCCTAAACATGTGTAGAAGTGGGGAAGTTGCCTAGTAGCTTCCAACTACCCATTAAGCGGGGAGTTACTTGGCAGTCTTAAAACTATCAATCATCTTCACTACTTACCATGATGGAAAGTGGGAATAATGTGTAAAAACTCTCTTATTAAAAGGGTCATCTCTCTGCCATAAAGATATAGTCTTATGCATCAAAACTATTCATAAAGTATAAGGCAAAAGACAAAAACAACTTCAGAAGAACAACAAAGAAAAAAGATTTTCGCTCAATTCAAGTCAAGATTCTCGAAAAACACTATAATTGATTCGGATATGTATTCTTGACTGAATTATTATAGTAATAGATCTTTATATCCCTACTCTGTTCAAATAGGGCGAAACGTCGCGGTGATTTAGAAAATAATCAATTGAATAAACTTTAAAATAATTTTAAGAATAAACGAATTTTAAAGGAGTCGCCACCTAATTTTAGGAAAAACTAGGAAACCGATTAAGTTTTCTACGAAACCATTAGATTCTAAGTAAGGGGTTCAAGTGATTTCGAAGGGAAGGTATTAGGCATCCTTCGAAATCCACAAATGTGATTCCCAACTGAATTCATTTTTTTCAAATTGAAGAGGAGATAAAATAGTATACAAATATAACAAACATGCAATATACACAAGTAATAAAGAAACAAGTAATATGAGAAACGACCTAATATTTGTCTATCGTCAACAATATACATAACAATGAATATATTATTCGAACTTTATTCGAATGGCTTCGATGAGAAGCGACTTCAGGGTACCTGTAAAGACACTTAGTAAAAGTGTTAGTACTAAATATATATGAATAAAAATAAATGAATCAATTAATAACTTAAATATAAAAACCCGTCTTATTAACATAGGAGGCCTTGGAAATCAATGGTAATTTCTTCATCGGCCAATTTAACATTTACTATTAGAAATCAATTTACAAAGAATTAAAAGAAACAAAAAATAATAATTAAGACAACAAATAATCGAAATTAATCCTAAATGTAGTTCTAACATTTTTAACAAAAGTTTTGCAAATATTTTCTATTAAATTAATGACAAATTACAGTGAGCAAAGATCATGGACATTCATCAACAATAATATATTAAAATTAAAATAAAGAAGATTTGAAGTAACATTGATAGCCACCAAATGTAGGCAGCAACAAACAAAACTTATATATCCACCATAACAAATAATAATAATAATAATAATAATAATAATAATAATAATAATAATAATAATAATAATAATAATAATAATAATAATAATAATAATGATAAAAAGTAATAATAACTAAACAATAATAACAATCATAATAATAGAATAATAATAAAAAGAAACAACGGTAATATGATAATAAAACTAACAGTAATATATACAATTTAACAAATAGTAAACTTTAACAAATCACCATACGATACATTTATGAAATAAAACAAAACTAAACACATAAGTGTACTCATCCAAACAACATAACAGCAATAAAATTAGTCTAATAAAAAATAGAATACCAAAGGTGGTGATTCCATCAAAAATCCAAAATAACTCCAAATTATAAAAAAATAAAAATAATAACATGAACCATAAGAACCACAGTATCACAAAACAAACATAGAAATAATATAAAAAGGAAGCAACACAGTCAATAAAAAATATATAAATAAATACTACAGCATCCTAAAACAAAACCAAACAAATTTGTAAGAAATTAGAACTTAAATAGAAAACAATAGTGATATTGTTGGAGTTTCAAACCTCTGTTGGCAGTCCTATTTTCAGATTTCACCGGAACGAAGCTGTTGTTGTCGTTGTTGGTTGGAGTTTAATGGAACTTGAAGCTCTAGTTTGCCAGAATGTCCAGATTTGAACACCTACAAAACAAACAAAATATCGCAAAAGGGGAAAGGGGAAGGGACTAGCAGCGTCTTGAGTCTGCTTTGCTCCGGTTCATTGGAGTTTGAAACTTCTCACCGGAGTTGCTGCAGAAAAAAAGAGAAAAATGAATAGGGGTTTTGGATGGTCTGTTGCTGGTCGTTTATTTTGGGGTTTTGGGTTGGTTTCTGAGATCGAAAGTGGGTGATGGTGGTGGAGGAACGGTGGTGGGCTGGTGATTTGGTGGCTGGAGGGTCTGGTTCGAAAAGGAGGAAGAATAGTGTGAGGGTTTGGTGGTGATTTTCTCGTGAGGGAGAGGTCTGGTTAGAGAAGAACGGAAGGGGTTTTAGGCTGTGGCGGCTAAGGTAGGAATATGGGAAAGGAAAAAATTAGGGTTTTTCTATATGGAAATTGTTTCTCCCAATGCCAAAAACTATTATCCACCACCCCTTCATTTTTTGACCTAGTAAAGTTTAAATAGAGAATTGTTATACAATGAGCTCAAGTCATGGGCTTGCAGATTGTAGCCCAAAATCATTGGTTAATCTGTGTATGTAAATCTTATTCATAGTTAACTAAATTTCTAGACCGTGCAAAGTGTCAAAATAAATATTAACAAATGTAACGACTAAAATGAATATTAAAAAATGATAATCAACATAACGAAATAACATGTAAAAAATGCAATTTAAAAAAAAATAATTATTTAATCAAAATGAACAAATATTTGAACGTATTAAATTGATTATGATGAAAAATAATATAACTAAAATTAACTGATAAAAAATCTCAAAATTTTTAAAAAATAAGCATAAATATTGATAAACTTATTTAAATTATATAAAAAAATGTATTTTAAACTATTGAATTAATAAAACTTAAAAGTTACGAAATTTTGAAAATGTTAGGCCAAAATTGGGTGTCAACAACTGTCCCTTTTGTTGGATATGATTGATGAAAGAAATCATGGACAACAAAAATTGACAAACCCGATTTTGGCCGAACACATGACCTTCATATCAAAGTGTGGTTGGAATGTGGTGGAAGTCGATCCCAGACTTGCCTCCAAAAGGTTTCATGATGCGTTGCGTCCTTGTTGAAGTAGTCCGCATCTGTGGCTCAACTGAGAATGCATCCTCTTGGATGTTCTCAAAAAAACAAAGATGAAACTCATTATTAGAGACAAAATTAAAGAAAAATGTAGCATCTCTTATGATGCGACGAATGAAGATGATTCATCGATAAGATATAAATATATGTCCATCGGTAGGACGAATAAATATGATCCATCGATAGGATCTGAATGTATGTCCATTGGTAGGACGAATGAAGATGATTCATTGACGGGATATAAATGCATGTCCATTGATAGGACGAAGAAAGATGATCCATTGAAAGAATTTGAATGTATGTCCATCGGTAAGATCAACAAAAATGATCCATCAAAAGGAAGTAAATGTATGTCCATCGGTATGATATGAATGTATGTCCATTGGTAGGACGAATGAAAATGATAATCCATCGGTAGGATTTTAAATGTATGTCCATCGATAGGACGAATCAAGATGATGATCCATTTGTAAGGTTTTGAATCTATGTCCATCAGTAGGACGAATGAAGATGATGATCCATCTGTAGGATTTTGAATGTATGTCCATCGGTAGGACGAATAAAAATTCTTTCAACGCAAGTCTCCTCCGACTTGAACGTTGAATAGATAGGGTGCATATCCTTCACCTTCGAATAGATGCGACTTAATGCAAATAATCTTTCAACGCAAGTTTCCTTCGACTTGAGCGTTGAGTAGATATGGTGCGTATCCTTCACCTCCAAATAGATGTGACTTAAATGCAAAGGCCTTTTCGGCGAATGAAAACTCAATGGCCCTCTTGGCAAATGAAAAAATGCAATGGCCCTCTCGGCAAATGAAAAATGTAATGGCCTTCTCGACAAATGAAAAATTCAATGGCCCTATCGGCAAATGAAAAATGCAATGGCCCTATCGGCAAATGAAAAATGCAATGGCCTTCTCGGCAAATGAAAAATGCAATGGCCATCTCGGCAAATGTAAAATGCAATGGCCCTCTCGGCAAATGAAAATGCAATGGCCATCTCGGCAAATGAAAAATGCAATGGCCTTCTCGAAAAATGAAAAATGCAATGGCCATCTCAGCAAATGAAAAATGCAATGGCCCTCTCGGCAAATGAAAAATTCAATGGCCCTCTCGACAAATGAAAAATGCAATGACCCTCTCGGCAAATGAAAAATGCAATGACCCTTTCGGCAAATAAAATTACTATGAAAAATGCAAATGATAGACGACTTAATGATTTTCCACTGTAACGAGGTGGATGACTCGACAATTGTCCAACTGTAACGAAGTGGATGACTCGTGTGTCTTGAAAATATCATCATATTTATGCTTTATTTTGTCCCTGATCATTTTGAGACAAGTAAGCAATCATCATTTTTCTCTTGAACACTTTGTATTCATTGTAACTCATGTTTTATTGGGGATTTGTACGAGAAGTTGCTGGCTCGCCATGACAATGTTGGAGAATTGCAAGTTGACTTTGAACTTCAAGCGATGATGGATCATTTGAAATTGACTATCAAGCTTTTGACAGTACTTGTTTGAATTTTTGAGGTCTTCGTCAAAAATTCTGTCCCAGTTAGAACTTTTGGCAAATCTCAAAATGATCTCCATTCTTGACTTGCTTGAAATAGCACCTTTATTATGAATTTTTGAGATATTCTCAAAAATTCTGTCCCAGTTTTTATTACAAGGAGAAAAGAAAATCACACTGGTATATGATCGAATTGTTGTGGCGACTACATATCTTGTTGAGCTCGGAATCAGGTCAAATGTAGTTTCAATCCTGTAGATGATGAATACTGCATAGAATCTGAGACAAGATCATCAGTAGAAAATGCACAATATGAATATGATGAAATAGAAAAATAATATTCCCCGCGATATTCAAAGTCTAAAGATATATCACATTTTTGGGACGGACAATCCAATGAAGTAAAATAGGCATCTCACACTGACGTGATTAATCTAATGACACTTTTTACAATGAACAACCCCAAAAGGAAAGGCAAAATATATATATATTTTTTAATGGAAAGAATTAAACAAAAATGTTTTGAAAAATATTAAAGAGTGGGTGCTTGCCCCTTTTTTTTTTTGAAATATAAATAATATAAAGAGACAATCAAATCTTGACTACAATTGGTACCAGGAGTTAGGATCGCATGTAAATCTTTTTTTTTTTTTATTAATGTTGAATTCAAGATAACTCCTATAGCTTTAAGTGGTACCTCAAACATATTTAAATATCAATAAGATTTGTACATCTTGCTTCAAACAAAGGTTTTGAATTGTACCATCCTCATGTCTCAATTGCCCTCACAATAAGAAAGTCATATTTCACACATATTTGAAGCATATTATTTGAAGACATTTACAAAGTGCACTCACACTCACAAGAATGTTCAATGCATGCAACTGTGATACCCTATGCTTGACTCTTATGTAAATCTCAATTAATGTGAGAACATTAGGAATGAGATCATGTAGGGTTTGTCATTGGTTTGTAATGTAGGATTAGGGATGGGTAGGATGTTTATTTGGAATACGACTGACTTAATTCCATCTTGAGCGTCACACTGAATTTGTGATTTTAACGACTGATACGTTTTTGACGTATGATCCTCTTCGGTGTCCCTCTTTTTATTACGACTTCTTTTGAATCCTTATTCGTTGTAGTTTTTCATTTTTTCACCCCTTTGTTTCGACTTCTTATTTTTTGAAGCTTTTCTTTTATTATACCCCTTTATTATGAATTTTTCTCTTCTTTTGTTGGAGTATTTTCATTTTTGTCTTTTTTTATTTCTTTCCATCTTTTTTTTTTTAACGTTGGGAGACTTTGTCTCTTTCGCCTTTGGCATCTTCAAATTTGGACCATCTCTTATATTTTGCACATCTTTGATGCACTCAAGAAGGTTGGGCCAAAAGAGGGATAGTGAATGCAAGTACTCAAAAGGGATATTGGCTAGGATGTGGTTGTCCAAAGAAAAGACTTCAGGCTCAAAGTGGAAAAACTAGGAATTAATGTCATTTGGTAGGCTTTGAAAGGCACAATCGGGTCAAAGAAGACCTACAATCCTTTCCCATACTAAACATTACTCAGGATTTCGCCTCGAAAAACATTCAGGTCAAGTTCTAGATCAACAGTGCAATGTAATTAAATTTTGATCTAAAGGCTCTCCACACCATGCATATGAGAAATCATGAGGTTGGTTTTATTCTTATCTTGAATGCCTGCAAGAGAATTTTCAAGCATCACAAAAGTACAAATAAGAAGTACTAAAAGAATTTATGTTTTACCAAGAAGTCAGTCCTCTTCATCATATCGATTATTTTTACATGCTCCTAACTGCATTGGTCCCAATTGAGCTGAAGACATGACTCTTACAATATGTACCTGATATTTTTTTTTTGAAAGAATGAATACTAAACCTAAGAAGGGCTGCCTACATATTTCATCGAGATGAGAATCAGGTGTGCGTAGTTCATGCAGATATGACTTTGAAAAATATGCACAAACTATTAACATTTTTCTTTAATTTAAAATAATGAATACCGAACCCAAGAAGGGCTTCCTACATATCCCATCGAGATGAGAATCAGGTGTGCGTAGTTCTTGCAGATATGTCTTTGAAAAATATGCATAAACTATTGATATCTTATTTATTTTTAATTTAAAAAAATGAATACCGAACCCAAGAAGGGCTGCCTACGTATCACATCGAGATGAGAATCAAGTGTGCTTAGTTCATGTAGATAAGGCATAAAACAATTTCAAGATTCAGACAAACTCGGAGCGATTTCTTGTATCCTCTTAACTGTCGATCTTTGTACTATATCTTCGTACCGTATGTTGAATATGTCCTTCCAATTTTTACAGTAACTACTTATTGTTGTATTTTTTTTTTTAATCTTTTTTGGAAATGTGTCTTCTCCCAGTTATTCACAAGTATCATACATTGTTATGACCATCCCCGACTGTTGTCGGGGATGGTTTTTCTGCAAAATATGAGAAATATGTGAAAGCAGGGCCAACATGCAAAAATAATAAATAAAAAAAATGAGTACGACCTCATAGTCAAAGACTCTCCTGATTTATCATTTTGTCTTGAGATTAATGTTATGTAAAATACAAAAACTTGAATTTCGCGAGTCCTCTTGTCTCTTGCAACTTCGAACGAACAATTACTTTCAGATTCACATAAATCAAACTCTCGCTTAAAAAAAAAAACCTCAAAAGATAAAGTGTTAGTTCGTGTTCATAATGGATAATATAAAATATCACACGAATAATTAAGTAAACACAAAAGCACTGCTTTGATTGAAGACAGACTCAATTATATCACATAGCAAACAAACAATTATTACGCATCCTATACAAATATGTGACCCTTTTGTGCCAAGGGTAGGTCTATCGATATGAAGGATGTATAACGTCATTTGAAACATTCCATTGCTCCAAAACCTAAATTTATACAAGTTTTACCAATAAACTGAATAGGGATACAAAACAGGAGAAAAAGGATACAAATAATCAATTCCACGCAGGAGTACAATCCTAAACTATGCTTCCATGGATGATCCTTCTTTTTGATTCCTTGTCATCTCCGAATGTTCACGCTTTGAATGAAATGTTAACTTGATCTTTCTTCGACTCAAACAAACTATTAGACTCCCAACCCCAAGAGACAATATTTTGCCAAACGACGCATACATCCTTCAAATCTAAACACATAAGCATGATTGTCTTTTATTAATCAATGAGCCTAATAAACACAAGGTGGGCATCTAATGGACTCAACACGGCTTGGATGTTGGGTCGACTTAGTTCAAAATGCCCTAAATTCGGGATTTAGTTTCACACTATGCTAGTTGACTAAGAGTGAGATTTATTTGAAGTGGGTCGGTGACCCAAGTGGACAACTTGGGCTGGGGAAGTTAGCGATCATTGATCATCCAGTGGTTAACTACATTCGCCAGGGTACCCCGATAAATAATTTGGATAATGAACGACTGCGGCCCGCATAATCGTCCTTTAAGTAAGAAATAAAAAGGCCGAATTGCGGAATATGTCATAATGCAATGCCAATATATATACAATTAAATAAATATTAAATAAATTACAAACACAATATACAAATATTCAACAAAATATATAAGATATAATGAATAATACCACAAAAAAATAACTCCTCAATTTGAAAAAAAATGAAATCATACTGGTTAGAACCTCTATTTTCCTAGCAGAGTTGCCGTTCTGTTTACATCCCTACTCTATTCAAATTGGGCGAAACGTCGCGGTGACTTAGAAAATAATTAATTGAATCAATTTTAAAATAATTTTAAGAATAAACGAATTTTAAAGGAGTCGCCACATAATTTTTGAAAAAAACTAGAAAACCAATTAAGTTTTCTATGAAATCATTAGATTCTAGGTAAGGGGTTCAAGTGATTTCGAAGGGAAGATATTAGGCATCCTTCGAAATCCACAAATGTGGTTCCCAAGTGAATTCATTTTTTTCAAATTGAAGAGGAGATAAAATAGTATACAAATATAACAAACATGCAATATACACAAGCAATAAAGTAAACAAGTAATATGAGAAACGACCTAAAATTTGTCTATCGTCAATAATATACACAATAATGAATATAGTATTCGAACTTTATTCGAATAGCTTTGCTGAGAACCGACTTCAGGGTACCTGTAAACACACTTAGTAAAAGTGTTAGTACTAAATATATATGAATAAAATTAAATAAATAAATTAATAACTTAAAAATAAAAACCCGTCTTATTAACATAGGAGGTCTTGAAAATCGATGGTAATTTCTTCATCAGCCAATTTAACATTTACTACTAGAGATCAATTTAACAAATAATCAAAAGAAACAAAAAATAATAATTAAGACAACAAATAATTGAAATTAATCCTAAATATAGTTCTAACATTTTTAACAAAAGTTTTGCAAATATTTTCTATTAAATTAATGACAAATTACAATGAGCAAATATCATGACATTCATCAACAATAATATATTAAAATTAAAATAATGAAGACTTAAAAGTAACATTGATAGCCACCAAATGTAGGCAGCAACAAACAAAACTTATATATCCACCATAACAAATAATAATAATAATAATAATAATAATAATAATAATAATAATAATAATAATAATAATAATAATAATAATAATAATAATAATAATAATAATAATAATAATGATGATGATGATAAAAAGTAATAATAACTAAACAATAATAACAATCATAATAATAGAATAATAATAAAAAGCAACAACGGTAATATGATAATAAAACTAACAGTAATATATACAATTTAACAAATAGTAAACTTTAACAAATCATCATACAATACATTTATGAAATAAAGCAAAACTAAACGCATAAGTGTACTCATCCAAACAACATAACAACAATAAAATTAGTCTAATAAAAAATAGAATACCAAAGGTGGTGATTCCATCAAAAATCTAAAATGACTCGAAATTATAAAAAAATAATAATAATAACATTAACCATGAGAACCACAATATCACAAAACAAACATAGAAACAATATAAAAAGGAAGCAACACAGTCAATAAAAAATATATAAATAAATACTGCAACATCCTAAAACAAAACCAAACAAATTTGTAAGAAATTAGAACTTAAATAGAAAACAATAGTGATATTGTTGGAGTTTCAAACCTCTGTTGGCAGTCCTATTTTCGGATTTCACCGGAACAAAGCTGTTGTTGTCGTTGTTGGTTGGAGTTTAATGGAACTTGAAGCTCTAGTTCAGCAGAATGTGCATATTTGAACACCTACAAAACAAACAACATATCGCAAAAGGCATAAAGGGAAGAGACTAGTGGTGTCTTGAGTCTGCTTTGCTCCGATTCATCGGAGTTTGAAACTCCTCACCGGAGTTGCTGTCGGAAAAAGGAGAAAAATGAATAGGGGTTTTGGATGGTCTGTTGCTGGTCGTTTATTTTAGGGTTTTGGGTTGGTTTCTGAGATGGTAAGCGGGTGATAGTGGTGGAGGAACGGTGGTGGGATGGTGATTTGGTGGTTGGAGGGTCTGGTTCGGAAAAGAGGAAAAATAGTGTGAGGGTGTGGTAGTGATTTTCTCGTGAGGGAAAGGTCTGATCAAAGAAGAACAGAAGGGGTTTTGGGCTGTGGCGACTAAGGTAGGAAAATGGGAGAGGAAAAAATTAGGGTTTTTCTATATGGAAATTGTTTCTCCCAATGCCAAAAAATATTATCTACCATCCCTTCATTTTTTGATCTAGTAAAGTTTAAATAGAGAATTGTTATACAATGGGCTCAAGTCATGGGCTTGCATATTGTGGCCCAAAATCATTGGTTAATCTGTGTATGTAAATCTTATTCATATTTAAATAAATTTCTAGACCGTGCAAAGTGTCAAAATAAATATTAACAAATGTAACGACTAAAATGAATATTAAAGAATGATAATCAACATAACCAATAACAAGTAAAAAATATAATTTTAAAAAAATAATTATTTAATCAAAATGGACAAATATTTGAACGTATTAAATCGACTATGATAAAAAATAATGTAACTAAAATTAACTGATAAAAAATCTCAAAAATTTTGAAAAATAAGCATAAATATTGATAAACTTATTTAAATTATATAAAAAAAATGTATTTTAAACTATTGAATTAATAAAACTTAAACGTTACGAAATTTTGAAAATGTTAGGCCAAAATTGGGTGTCAACAATAGATTCATGTGAAAATCACGTAGTTCTATGATCCTGAATAATTGATACGATTTATGAATGTTTAGATTGTATATGATTTTCACAATCCATTAAAATTCTTACATGCGGTATCAGAGCCTGATTTAAGAACTAGTGATTTTTCATAGAATTAACGTTTTCTTTATTTGAAAAAGGAAATGGGTTGTATTAAGGAAAATAATTATTCACTATTATGATGTATTTTATTTTGAAATTATGTATATTAGATTAGTTAATCACCAAAGTGGTCTAATCTTTGAAGAATTAATTCAAAATAATAATGATTAAACATATGCAATTATCCATTATTTTGATGCTTATAACCGATATAACACTTATAGATATATTGAAGTTTTTGGTTAAAAGATATTTACGATTCACCCAAAGATTGATTATTTTATTTTTATAACCATTGAACATAAAGCAGATAATTTAGATGTGTCGTTAGTTTTATTTATTTATCCAAAGATAATAATATTATTGATTGACACATTATAAATGATTGAATTACGTTAAATTCACATTTAAGCATCATTATGTCTAAAGTTGTATTTTGATGTTTTGCCCAAAGGAGGTCATCAATATACATTCAAGAATTTATAAACCATTTCTGAATTTGATAAGTATGTTTAAAATTCATAACTCAAAGTATTAACAAATGAGCATATTATCTTTGCAGCATTTGTTTTTCATTCGCACTCTACCTCTGTTACGACCTTTAACGGTCTTAACTTCTCAAATTGGTGTGAACAGATCAAATTTCATCTCGGAGTTTTAGATCTTTGTTGCACTTTACACTGAGAAGCCAACTTGCTATTATTGAAACTAGCAATACTGAAGAAAGGTCTCATTATAAACATTGGGATCGATCTAACATATTAGGCATAATGTTTATTCGAATGAATATTGCGGGCAACATTAAAACTACTTTTCCCAAAACTGAAAATGCAAAAGAATTTCTGAAACTTGTGAAAGAATCATCTCAAACTGCTGATAAGTCTCTTGCTAGGACACTAATGGGTACTTTGACCACCATGAAGTTTGATGGTTCACGTATCATACATGAACAGGTCATTGAAATGACAAACGTAGCAGCAAGACTTAAGTCTTTGGGAATGGAAGTGGAACAAAATTTCCTTGTACAATTCATCATCAATTCATTACCGTGTGAGTACGACCCTTTCCAAATGAACTACAACACCATAAAAGACAAATAAAACGTGCATAAATTGCACGGAATGTTGGTTCAAAAGGAAGTAAGGCTCAAGAATCAAGGAACACATTCCATCAACTTTGTAAGTCATCAAGGAGCTGGAAAAAAAAAAAAAGGAAAGATGCATGCTAAGGGAAAAGAGAGGCACCATAATGTTAATGAGTCCTCCTCTCAAGTACGTAAGAAGGAACACAAGAATGATAAGTGTCATTTCTGTAGAAAATCTGGACATTTTCATAAAGATTGTCTGAATTTAAGGCATGGCTCAAGAAGAAAGGTAAGCCTAGCACTTTTGCATGTCTCGAATCAAATCTAACTGAAGTTTCTTATAATAAGTGGTGGATTGACTCTGATTGTACTGTTCATGTATCTAATACGATGCAGGGATTCCTTACAACACAAATCATAAACCAGAATGAAAGATATGTGTATGTGGGGAATAGAGTGAAGACTCCAGTTAAAGTTATAGGGATATACTGTTTGATCTTTAATACTGGGCGTCACTTAGATTTACTTGAAACTTGTTATGTACATTCTCTTTTGAGAAATTTAGTTTCTTTGTCTAAGTTAGATGAGGCTGGACTCTTTTAATTTCGATAATGAATGTTTTAATTTTTTTTAAACATAACTATCTCATTGGTACTGGTACTCTTTATGATAACTTATACAAACTGAATCTTGATAATCTATTTGTCGAAACACTCTTAACTCTGCATCATAATATTGGAACTAAACAAAGTGTGGTGAATGAACAATCTACTTTCTTGTGGCACAAACGTTTAGGTCACATATCCAAGAAAGATTAGTTAAGAATGAAATTCTTTCAAATTTGAATTTTACAGACCTTAAAATTTGTGTGGATTGTATTAATGGAAAACAAACAAGACACACAAAGAAGTGAACCACAAAAAGCACACAACTTTTTGAAATTATATACACTGATATATGTGGTCCTTTTGATATCACATCTTTCACTAAGGAAAGTATTTTATCACTTTTCTGGTGATTTTTTCACGTTGTGGTTATGTTTATTTGTTGCATGAAAAATCTCAAGCGATAAATACATTGGAGGTATTTATTAATGAGGTTGAAAGACAATTAGACAAAAAGGTGAAAATCAGGTTAGATAGAGATGGTGAGTATTATGAAAGATACGATGAAAATGGACAACACCCGAGTCCATTTGCTAAATTCCTCGAAAAGCATGTCATATGTGCTCAATACACAATGCCTGAAACACCACAACAAAATGGTGTAGTAGAAAGGCGTAATCATATATTAATGGATATGGTTAAGAGTATGTTAAGTAATTTATATTTACCTCTTTCATTGTGGATGTATGCTTTAAGGACTGCCATTTACTTACTTAATAGGGTTCCTAGTAAAGCAGTTTCAAAGACTCCTTTTGAACTGTGGACAGGTAGGAAACCTAGTTTAAGGCACCTATATGTGTGGGATTGCCCAGCAGAAGTTGGAGTTTATAACCCACAAGAAAAGAAAATGATTCAAGAACAATCAGTGGTTTCTTCATTGGTTATCCAGAAAAATCAACAGGGTATAGATTTTACTGTCCTAATCATAGTATAAGAATAGTTAAAACTAGAAATGCTAGGTTAATTCAGAATGGTGAAGTTTGTGGAAGTGAAGAACCACCTAAAGTGGAAATTTAAAAAGCTAGGGCGAGAGTTCCTCTACCTTCTACTTCTTTTAAAGTTGTTGTTCCTGAAGCTGTTGTACAACCTAACAATCAACAAGAACAACAAATCGATGCTTATGTTAATCTCAATGAAGCGATAATTGATGAACCTACAGTAAATGTTTCACTAGAAGTAGCATTAAGAAAATCTAAAAGACAAAAGAGATCTGCTATTTTTGATGACTATTTGGTATATTTACACGAGTGAGAAATTGACTTGGGAATTGATAATGATCCTATTTCATTTTCACAAGCTATTCAAAGTGATATTTCTGATAGATGGATAAATGTTATGAAAGATGAGTCGAAATCTATTGAACAAAGTAAAGTATGAGACCTTGTTGAATATTCAGAAGGTTGCAAAAGAGTTGGGTGTAAATGGATCTTTAAGACCAAACGTGACTCAGCTGGCAATATTGAACGTGACAAGGCCAAACTTGTTGCAAAAGGTTTCACTCAAAAAGATGGCATCGACTATAAAAAGACATTTTCACCCATCTCTAGAAAAGATTCACTCAAAATTTTAATGGTTTTAGTAGCTCATTATTACTTAGAGGTACTTTAAATAGATGTGAAAACAACTTTTCTAAATGAAAATTTGGAGGAAGAAGTTTATATGAATCAATCTGAGGGGTTTTCTATTAAACGAAAGTAACACATGGTGTGTAAACTTAAGAAGTCAATATACGGACTTAAACAAGCTTCCCGACTATGGTATCTTAAGTTTAATGAAACTATTGTAACCTTTGGATTTAAGGAAAACACTGTTGATAGGTGTATATATCTGAAGGTCAGTGGGAGTAAGTTTATTATGTTAGTCATGTACGTTGATGACATCTTGCTTGCTACTAATGATCTTGGTTTGTGGCACGATACCAAGAGATATCTCTCTAACAACTTTGACATGAAAGATATAGAAGAGGCATCCTATGTGATTGAAAAAAAATATTTCAAGATAGATCACAAGGATTATTGGGGTTGTCTCAAAAATCCTATATTAATAAAGTGTTAGAGAGATTTATAATGAAAAAAATGCTTATCAAGTCTTGTTCCAATTCACAAATGAGATAAATTTAGTCTCGATCAATGTCTAAAGAATGAATTGGAACATAAGCAAATGAAATATTCCTTATGAATTAATCGTTGAGAGCCTAATGTATGCCTAGATATGTACGAGATCAAACATCAGTTCTATTGTTGAAATGTTGGACTGTTATCAAAGTAATCCAGTTATGGAACACTGGAAGGTTGCAAAGGAAGTGTTGTGATACTTACAAGGAACAAAAGATAATATGATCACTTATACAAGATATGATCATCTTAACGTGGTTGGATATTTAGATTCAAATTATGCTGGTTGTGTAGATACAAGACAATCCACATTTGGATATTTGTTCCTGTTAGCTGGAGAAGCAATATCATGGAAGAGTGCGAAGCAGTCTGTTATTACTACATCCACTATGGAAGCTGAGTTTGTGGCATGCTTTGAGGCCACAGTTCAGACTAATTGGCTACAGAACTTTATTTCAGGACTTGAACTAGTCGAAAGTATTTTCAAGCCACTGAAAATTTATTGTGATAATTTTGCAACAGTCTTCTTCTCTAAAAATGATAAGTATTCAATCGGTGCCAAACATATGGAATTAATATACTTTTTGGTTAAGGAAGAAGTCCAGAAACATAAAGTGACAATTGAACATATTAGCACCAAACTTATGATTGTCGATCCTTTGACGAAAGGATTACCACCCAAATGTTGAAAGAATGGGTATTATTGATGGCAATGAATGACTTTATGTAAAGATTTTATCATGTTCATGCAAATTGACACGTTGAGCTCGATATATATATGTTTCTGTTGTTACCTGTTTTCTCTTGTATACATAATGTTGAGAATGATGATGGCATGTTCTGACTTAGATAAAGTATTCTAAGCATTATTGTGGACCCATTATGTATTTGAAAGGTTGTGTTATGTAATAGACTAATATTGTAGTGTAGTGTACAACCACCATGACTCATATTAGTTGATTTACTTAATGACAACGAATGATGTTGGATTTAACATTAATTGTGCACATGACGATTAACATGCATATTAAACCATTAAGTTAAAGATTGTGCACCAAGTGGGAGAATGTAAATTTCTATGGCCAACGTAATTATATTTTGGTTTGATAATTAATAAAGTTAAATCCTAAATATGTGTGGAGAAGTGGGGAAGTTGCCTAGTAATTTCCAACTACCCATTAAGTGGGGAAGTACTTGGTAGTTTTAAAACTACCCGTCATCTCCACTACTCACCATGATGGAAAGTGGGAATAATGTGAAAAAACTTTCTTATTAAAAGGGTCCTCTTTCTACCATAAAGATATAGTCTTATCCATCAAAACTATTCATAAAGTATAAGGCAAGAGAGAGAAACAACTTTAGAAGAACAATAGAGAAAAAAGGCTTCCGCTCAATTCAAGTCAAGATTCTCGAAAAACACTATGACTGATTCGGATATGTATTCTTGACTGAATTATTACAGTAATAGATTTATGTGAAAATCATATAGTTCTACTATCCTGAATAATTAATAGGATTTATGAATGTCTAGATTGTTTATGTTTTTCACAATCCATTAAATCCTTACATACAACTAACGTGAAACATATGATAAGAAACGAGACAAATGCCACACAAGCCAACTGATTACACTAATGTAAATGACAAATAAAACTATGAATACACACGACAACTTTACAATGTGTACGAAACCTCTAACAAAATCTATAATTACTTGTATACATGATCTTGTATTTATAAAAAATATAGCGTCCTCAAACACTAGGACATCAATATATATATATATATATATATGCTAGCTCATGAGCAATTATATATAGAAATTATAGACAACTGAACATTAATTTCTCATCTGAAACTAAATCTCATGGATTGGCTTATTAGCTTGTGTACAATGTATTTTGCATATTTCCTAACATGTGAACTAGTGATAGATTTACATGTGAGAGATGTTTTTTTTTTTTAATTTAATTGTTGTGTGCTTAGTTATTTAATTGTTAGATCTCCAATCGAATTAAATATATGGTTCGTTAATCAGTTATATTCAAAAGAGGAAATTGCAAGCTTAATAAGAAAAGAAAAAAAAAAAGGTGTGTTCGTAAACCTCTAGATAGGAGATCAATAGGTTCAATTGATAATTAATAAACTCAATCGTATTATTATGTTAATCATCATCATCATAACTCTAGATCTTTCTCTCACGAAATCTTGTTTTCTTTAGATCACTTTAAATTGCGTTAATTAGTTTAGTTGTTATTTAGTTATAATACAACCACAAAATTGTAGAAATTAATTCTTGAATCATTTAGTTGGATTAAATTTAGGTGATCAAATATATAAGCTTCTCTAAGAACGATATTTAGAATAGTTAATTCTTTATTACTTGGCGAATACGTATATTTGTGTGTGTTTGGGAGTAATAATTCTCAACATCTTTTCAAGATATATATAACATAGAAGGGTAGAATAGTCCTTTCAGCTCACTTTTATATTGTGATTTACAACAGTTTCCACTTTCTAGTGAACACCCCCACCATTAAGAGAATAACGGCATCGTTGTATTTAACATTAACTTCATGAGAAAATGAACAAAAATAATAATAATTAATAATCAAAGCATAATAAAAATATTAACAAGGCTAAATATTATTTATGGATTTAGCATCTACTAATAATGAAAAAAGAATCCAAAGTAGCTTTCAAGGAGGTCATTGTTTGAAAAATCAATCTAACAACCATAATAATTGTGGCGTTCTAATTAGTTTTGGATTATTGGATATGCTCATTTATTTGTTTTCTAACATTTCTATAAATGACAAAATTAATGGTGTGTTTCTTAGTTAGCAAGAGATTATTAATCAGGGGGACAAAGAATAAAGAATAAATTGAGAATATTTTATAACATGGAGCAGGTAAGCTAAGTATTCCACTTAATTTTTTTCATTCAGTATCTGAAGCCTTAGAATCCTAACTAAATTCGTAGCGCATATTATACGACTCAATTCAAAAATGATGATTTCAATATTATTTTCTCTATATTCATAACTCGAATCAATTAAACTTTTTCAAAATGTAGCTCAAGAACAAAAAAATTATTTAAATAATTGGAAGAGATTCAATTGAACGTGGTCCACAATGACAAATTGTTTATAAATATTTTAACAATTAATTCTGACTGGTCAATAAGTCAATGTCAAACTTGGGTTCAGTGGCCATTATATTTGACTGGAGTAGCAAAAAAATCACTCTTTTAGGCCCAGTACCATCCACCATTTTTTTAATATGATATATATAGATAAGGTTGTAAATTGTGATAGAATGAATGATACCTTAAAGATTTTAGATTTGAGTTTTGAGTATGAAATTATTTTTATAAGAGAATGTTTTACTCTTAATATGAGATTTTTTTGCAAATTTAAATTTAGCTGAACCTCAATATAAATTAATACCAAACACCAAGTGAAGTAACGAAAAATAATCTATACAAATAGGTCACTTATTAAGTAATTAGCATAGCTTAAATCCATTTCTTTCCCTACTAATAAAATTACTATTTTGCCACTAAATTTACTGTTGAAAATGTTAACGGGCTATTTTCATAGATATTTCGGATAGATCATACTAAAAAGAAAATATAAAAATGTTTTCATAAGAAGTTGTCTACTATTTCAATGAAATCTGGTTTTTCATCATGCATTTTTCTAATGAGTTGGTTTAGTGAAAAATAAATGAAAAAACTTTTGTTTCTCGATTCTTGCTATTGCTTCTTTGATCAAAAGAGTAATAATGTTATTGTTTACCTAATTTAATTGACTATCTATGAGCCAAAAAGTATTGAAATTTCAGCAGCCTTTGGATTTGGCACTACTGCACTAGGTAATACTAAGTCTTCAAAGGTATTGAAATTTTGTTTATTTTAAAATTAATTAATTATATTTTTAGGTGACTGATGACACTGATTAATTTACAAGTAGAGAGTTAATGGATATTGAACAGACTTGAAAATGGAGAGACTGAAGAAAAATTACTTCCCATTTTCTAGAGTATCAGCTGAAATATATTTTTTATTTTCAAAATTAATCAATTAAGAAATTTGATTATATTCACATGAAATTGGCTAAAACACTTAAATTTGCAATTGGATATTTTTCAAAGAAAAAAGAGCAGTGAGAATATATAATTTATTTTTTGCGATATTAGTTAGTTGCCTAATAGCAACAAGGTAATACTAATAATAATAAAATATGTATTTGCAAATATCTGCTTATAAGTTTTCATATAATTATAAGAGAATCATACTTAGAGGTGTGTTTGGTACGAAGGAAAATGTCTCTAATAAGTGATTTTCTTATTTATTTTGTGGTATTTGATTAGTAAGAAGAAAATTTTGTCTCAAGAGCATTTCGATATAATCTACACAAATACTATGACACCGGACCCAAACCTGAACCCCCGACCTTTAACACGAACCCCTACCCATGTCCCAACCACAACCTGATATCTGACTTAACCCCAAAATTGTCTTGAGACATGACCCAAACCCCTGACCATATCCTAACCCTAACCATAGACTTGACAACCAACCCAGTCACGACCATGACCACAAACCTGATGCCAACTCAGGACCTAACTTTGACCTCAATCCCGACTTGAGATTAGAAACTCGACGCTAAGCCATGACCCTAAGTCAAGTTTGAAGTCTGACTTAGGGTTGGGAGTCGTGCCTTGGGTTGAAGTGAGGATCATAAGTTGAATACTAGATTGAGGTACGGAGTTGAGCCCTAGGTTAGTAGTCAAGTACCAATTAAGGCCCAAAAGCCAAGTCCCAAGTTAGGGTTAGGATTCTACTCCTAGGTCAAGGGCCAGAGTTATTGTCAACAGTCACGTCTCGAGTAAGGGTTGGGAGTTGTGTCTCAAATGGGTCTTGTCTTGGGTGTCATGCCAGGGGTAAGACTGTGGTTAGGGTGGGGTCTCGGGTCCTAGGCTAAGGTCAGAAGTTGAGTCCCAAATCGAGATAAGGAATCAGGTTAGAAGTCGAGAGTGAAAGTTGGGTCACTGATCATGATCGAGTTCGGTGTGGCTTTAGGTTAAGGTCAAGAGTCGGGTCTTGGTTCGTGGACAAGAGTTTGGACCTCGGGTTCCAAGTTGTGTCCATAGTTAGGGTTGGAGCTTGGGTCCTAAATTGCGGTTGAGTGTTGTGTCCCAAGTTAAAGTTGTGAGTTGGTTTGCGACTCGGGGTTGAGAATTTGGTCCAGGGTCATACTCGGGGTATGGAGTCATATATTAGGTCTAATTTGGGAATTGAGTAAGGGTACTAGGTAGGGTTCAAGGTCGAGTCTCGAGTACTTGGTCGGAGTTGAGGTTGGGAGTCGTGTTCCAATTTGAGGTTGGGTCCTAATTTTAGTTTGGGCTTCGAGTTGGAATCGGGGTCTAGAGTCGAGTCTCGCGTCAAAGTTGGGATCGGGAGTAGGTCTTGAGTCTCAAGTCAGGGGTTATGTATTAGATCTAAGTTGAGAGTTGAGTAAGGGTACTAGGTAGGGTTAGAGGTCGAGTTACGAATACTTGGTTGGGGTTGGGGTTGGAAGTCGTGTTCCAATTTGAGGTCGGTCCCCGATTTTGGTTTGGGCTTCGAGTTGGAATCGAGGTCTAGAGTGGAGTCCAGGGTCAAAGTCGAGATTGGGAGTGGGAATCAGGTCACAGGTTGTGTTTTTCAAAGTGGGGTCTCGGGCACTTGTCATTATGTTTGAAGAGAGTTTTGAAAAATGTTTTCTTTACTTTATGTAGGAAAGTCATTTTTCTTATATTGAAAAGAATAAGTCCAGTTGAAAAATATTTAAGTCAACTAAATACAAGAAAATTGAAAAATATCACCTCAAACATGACATTAGAACTTTATCTATTAATCATTCAATCCATTTTACTTGTCATATCTTCGTTCAATCCCCCCCCCCCCCCCCCTTAAAGAAGAGAAAATTGTATGAAATAACAAACTATTAATTCAAATTAAATGATATAACCATAGTTTATTTTATTTGTAATTCACAACAAACATCCCTTTTTTTGCCATCTGATTCGGTATACAATTAGCCATTTTATACATTTCGGTATAAAATGTATAAAATGTGTTTGTGTTTGTATAAAGCAAGAGAAAAATGTATATACAAATACAAATACATATATTTTCGTCATTTACACTTATAATTATACAAATATAGATCTTATTATACAAATTACAATGTATAAATGAATTTATACAAAACTGAACAATTTGTATAAAATTGGATGTATCAAGCAAATTATACAGATCAAAATCTCCATATCAAACATAAAATTTGCTATGGAGCGCAATTATGCAAATTATAGCTATAACATTATATTTGATATATGTGAAAGTTGATCTTTAAAGAAATGTTAAGTAAAATGATAAATTATTAAATTTTCTAATTACTAGATCTAGTAAAATACTCTTTCTGTCCCTAGTTACTTATCCACTTTTGAATTGACAAACCTATTAATAAAACATGATTGACATAGTGAGTTTACCATTTTATCCCTATTAATTATGAAGTGGATGAATTATAAATATAAGAATTTCAAGAAATTTTACATTTTTCAAAGTAAGTAATTGAGGTTATAATATATGGAAAAAATTGTCCTTTTTTGATTTGTCAAAATCGACAAGTAATTAGAAATAACTAAAAAGAAAAAAATTGGACAAGTAATTAAGGACAACGGAGAGGAAGTAAGTAGTGATTAGAGGACTTCCCAAATTCACATTGGCCCATTCACATTTACACCGTGTATGGTTGTTACACAACAAAGTCCATCGTTGTTGGTAAATTTATTTTCGACATTTCACCTTTTTCTTGACAACAAAAAGACTTAACAAAGAAGTCAAGCTTTAATTAGTTAGCTCCGTCACATATGGCTACCTACTTTCTATTTTATTGTTTGTTTAACTGCTTTACATATTTGGAATAAAAAATAAATGGAGATAGATATGCCGTGATGAAGAAGCACCATAAAATAAATACAAAAAATTGAAACTTGGTTAGTGACATGAGGCAATACGTGTATATTATAGATGAGGAATGATGCGAGTCCCAAATTTCTTGTTTGATACGCCAAAGTTTGAAAATTCTATATGATTATTATTTGGAACATTTATCCTCTTTGCTAATGACATCACCTATTAAGGTGTATGGTTCATATGATTCTAGTGTGTATTATGTGATTTCATATAATAAAATTTTAATGGAAAAAAATCGCTTTCTATATTTTACTTTATACAAAATATGAGATGAGAATTTGTATTGAAAAGTAGTTTTAAATTGTATTTTCTGACGATGATGTTAAAATTTGACACTCCCAAATGATATTTTTTTTAATTGGTATAAAGTGGTCATTGTTAAATATAGAATGCAATAAGATTAAGGTTGAATTTTACGAAAAATATGGTGAGGAATTACGATTTAAGTAAGTTTTTCAAGCACATCCATTTTAACCTTCTTTATCAAACAAATTTTAATATTTGGCAATCATAATCTATTCAAAAGAATCAATAATTAAATGATAGTATTATTTAGATGAGACCTTTATAATTAACTTCCAAATCTGAAAAGGCCTAGGCATTTTGCCGCCATACAAAAAAAAAAAAAAAAAAAAAATGGGTGTGAAAGATTCGGCTATTTTTCAGAATGTTAACGATGTAATTGAAAATACACTTATGTTTATACTAGTCACCTCTTTAATATATGATTAATTGATCCATTACATCAATCACATAACAATTTCGATCCTAATGTTATTGTTTGAAACAAATTTGAAGTGATAAAAAATAAATTACATTTACAAATAAATATGAAATCACAATTAAAATATGAAGAAATGTAATTTTATTTATTAAGATTGTGAGTATAAATTTATCGATGACTTGATCCATGAATTTGCGGTATATTTGAGATGCCTTTTTTAAGGGAATATAACACCCCTTATATAGATATGAACTAGAGTTTAAGTTTGAGTAGCCTCCAAGAACTTTAATTAGAGTTAAACACATTTTGTAGAGTTTCAACTAGAACTGGACACGTCTTGTAATTCTACAAATTTTCAATGTCTACAGTTATCTTGAGTTTAACTTAAAGAAATGACGTAATTATAAAATTTAATTAGCAACACCAAGAAAGTCCCGTCAAATCTTAAAAATTTAGTACACCAAAAACGGCATCACACACTTAAATAACTATAAATAAATAAAATAAATAAAAAATACTTTCACCGTTTAATTTATTTACCTTATTTTCTATTAGTTGTTTTTAAAAGAAGTTTTTTATTTTTTTGATAATCTTTTCATTTCAACTTTTCACATAATATGTTTAAGACCACAAAATTAAAAGACATTTCTCAAAAAATTGCTCTCAACACCAAAAATATGTCAAAAAAGCAACAACAAAATGCAAAAAACCACCACTTCAATTATCAGTTCCCATTAAGAAAAATCATAGTTTACATTAAATCTAACCATTAAAATTTATTAAATATTTGACCAAAATTAGATTTTTACAATAAATTTGAAGAATAAAAAGTATATAGTGTATATATATCCCAAATATAAGGGGGGATATTTTTTTGGGGAAGCTTACCGAAATTCCATACATTTAGAGCTAATTACATTCTATTTCGAAAGTTTTCCTAGTTAAAAAAAAATTAGATTTTTCATTGCTTTCGGATATGTTTCTTGATTGTCCGTACATTGCAAATGATACATTACTTAATGGGAGAGATGCATCCGAGAGGGAAGTGATGTATCCGAGAGGGGGTGGGGATGTATCCGAGAGGTATATTTGTAATTTTTTTAAATGATAAGAAATTTTAAAGATTATGATATCTTAAGTGGTGTATTTTGGTAATTTTTTTCCCTTTTTTTCCCTCTCAAATCTATAATCTTAATATTATTATTTTTTTTGGTAAAACTAATAATCTTAATTTACCTTTTCATCTACCTAATCACGGCAAGTCACCTAATATATAATATAAACATTAATAACCCTCTCTTCTAGAAACAACAACGACTCCCCACACAATTACGAAATATACTCTTCTATGCGCACGATTGGACCATACAATATTATTTTTGTCAACATCTCCTTTCCTTTCTTACCAATATTTCATTATTTAATTTGTTTGTTCCATTTTTAAAAAAAATAATTAAAATATATCTTTTGAATAATTAATATACCATGTTAAAAATATATATTTTATCTTAAAATTATAAAATTAAAAGAACAATGACTTTTTAAAACAAGATATATCATAATTTCAATTTATTAAGATCTTAGATAAGATGATTTGGAAGCTATTGATTAGAGTAGAAGCTCAATAGATAATTGAGCATTAATTCACTTTTCGATGGATCCAAATTTATTAGGAGCTCATCAGTCATATACATATATTTTCAATTATCACGTAATTTTATTGTGCACTACTTTTTTTCTCTGAACGTTTTATATTGTTTCTCTTATTAATTGAATATTTTTTTTCACTGTTATATTTTGTTTTCATAAATATTTTATTTTGCTACACTTAAATACGTTGAGAATCTTTCGAAATAAGTTTTTGTACTAAAAATAATTGAGTGTGAAATTGAACATGTGTTTTGATTGATATAAAAATGTCAAAAAGTCATATTCGTCAGCCCCATCTCACCGGCCCTCTTTCTTGGTACCTCGAAACAAATAAAGACACATTTTCCCTAGCGTTAACGCGGAAACACCTTTTTTATTCCATTTTTCAATATTTCCTCCTCATTAACTACTATTTCCTTTCACCTTCCCTACTTTTTCCTTTTTCCCCAAACTTTTTTTTTTTAAAAAAATAATATTATTTTATATGTAAATTTTTAACTTTATAATATATTTTTATAATAAAAGAATGTGATGATATATTTACGATTGTAGATTTTAATTCTCATGATTCATCTTGATTGAACAAGTAGAAAAATTTAGATTTAATTATAAATTATAAATATTTGTAAGATTATAAATAATCTCATTAATTATAAAAAAAAAATATCTATATCTCTGAGGTTCACTAATTATTTGGCTATTGAAGAATCTTTATGTATGGTTGTCTAGAAAGAGAAGTTCGATCCACACTCGGGATAAACATTGATGCCTAACGACATATCAAGTCTGATTCTTTCATATTAATTTATTTATCTTTTTTATTACATTTAAAAAAATTTCTCTGATCATTTAAATTTTTTATTCTTTCATATTAATTTTTTTTATTACATTTAAAAAATTGTCTCTCATCATTTAAATTTAATTAAAAAAATGTATTTTTCATTTGAGATCAGAAAATATAAAAGCAAATCAAAATTAGAAACAGAAACATAAATTGAACCAAGGGAGTACTATCTTTTGATAGGTATAAAAAATATCATTCTTTTAACTTTTATATTTTAGTCAAATATTGCTCAATAAAATAAAATGAAGCAACTGTTCAAACCTCATCTATTATTTAAAAATGAATGGTGTAATTATTATCTAAAAAGTTGATTGATTTTTTTCCCTTGGAGTATGATCTAGTCAAGTTTATTATAATAATAATATCTACATATTTTATATTATAATAATAATTACATTATATAATATCTACATATTTTATTTTTCAAATTTGGAAGTTATTAGGAAAGTAATAGTAGTATTTATAACATGACAAACTAAACTTGGTACTACTACCAACCACCCAATATATAGCCTCATTTATTTCAACCCCCAATCCTCATCCTAAAAAACTATATACTAAAAATATAAATATTCCTTATTCTTCTCCTTCAAATTCTCCAAATTCTCTCTTTCCAAATTTCTTCAAAAAAATCACATTTCAACAGTAAATCAAATTTGGGGTTCTGGGTATTTCAAGAAAATGGATTCTGAAACCTTAAAAGATTCTTATAATGAAGAAATGATCGGAAAATTAACTGGAGATTTTACAGAGCAGTTGAGTATGAAAGAACAGATAATCGAAGATGGTTATGAGGATGACGAGGAAGAGGAAGTTGAAGACGATGATAATGAAGAAGAAGAGTTTTCTTTCGCGTGTGGGATAGACGCGCCGCCGATAGCGGCGGATGAGGTGTTTTACAATGGTCAAATTCGACCTCTGTTTCCGTTGTTTAATCAGAATCTTCTTCTATCCGACGAAGATTTAGAAGCTTTGAAGGAACAATTACCGATCACGCCACCGGTGAAGAAGATATTTATACAAACGGAAGGTAACCCAATTCCGGCGAGTTCAAATTCGTTAACGGAGAGTGAAGAAATCGCCGGACCCTTTTGTGAATGGTCGAAAAATAAAGCAATTGAAGCAACACGGGACAATCCTGAGGTATGTAAAAAGAGTAATTCAACCGGATTTTCAAAGTTATGGAGATTTAAAGACTTTCTTCACCGGAGTAACAGTGACGGAAGAGATACCTTTGTGTTCTTAAACCCAACAACTCCGGCGGCGCCGGCGGCGAAAGTGGAGGAAAAAGTTGTTCGGAAAGATGAAACGACGTCGGACAAGAAAAAGAAGGAGATCTCCGGCGAAGTGAAGGTCATCGGAAAAGTAACGAAGAAGACGAAGAAGGTTGTGAAGAAGAGTGAAGGGGTTTTAGCTCATGAAGCTTATATGAAGAGTAAAGCTAAAGCTGAAGATCGCCGGCGATCGTATCTTCCTTACCGGCCGGAGCTCGTCGGATTTTTCACAAATGTGAACGGTGGATTAACGAAGAATGTGCATCCATTCTAAGTGAAAAATCATTTTTTTTTTTTTTGGCCTTCTTTGGGTTATGGAAATCTTTAATTAATTTTAATAGTATAGTAATGTAATTTGCTTAGTCAATAATTAGATTTGTTTGATTTAGATCATGGCCTAAGGGATTATGAGGTATAAGTTAGCCTTTTTTTCCCCTTATTGAGCTTTGTAATGTAAAATCTTTAATTCACCATATAATTATGTACTTAAAAGATTTAGGTCTTTCGGAAACAATTTTTTTATTTTTATGAGATAGTGATAAAAATTTGTATATATACCTTATTCTTTTTAGAGTAGAATTGTATTGAATATTATACTTCTACGACCTTTTGACCCTTTAATTGATGGTTGTTAATATGAGTTATCACAACACCATGTGAGTTTATTCAATAAACACACTTTCATTTTTCAATTGCAGGTATTTATTTGCCGTTGGGTCTAGTTTTGTATTAGTTGTTCGTTGGGTAACATATACTTATACAAAGTGCATAAAGTTATCATTATTGAAGAAACAGGGTATAAACAAAGAAATAAGAAAGGAAACATGTTTTCTTATCGGCTAAATTGAAAACTAAACTGTTAAAGAATTGTTATTTAATGATGAATATTTTATTAATTTGGTTATAGACCTATGCTTAAGCACATAATAACATTAACAACGATAATAACATACTAATGCAATTTTACTAATGAAGTATGAAGAGGATAAATATATACAAACCCTATTTCTTTCTTGGGAGACAGAAAAATTGTTTCCAATAGACATCTAACTCAAGAAAAAATAGAAACTACGACAAAAAAATATGATAATCAAAGTACAAGAAATGACAGATAGTAACAAATTTTGAAGTATAAAAGAACTACAAGAGTAAAACTACGACGAGACTACACTCGACTATGTATTAACCTTCTACCCTAATTCGTCTGTTGCATAACTTCCTATGTAAGGTCATATACTCCATAAGTTGAAATAGTGTCATGTCTTGCCTAATCATCTTTCACCAATACCTCTCCAACCTACCTCAACCTCTCATAAAATCATATTGTAACACATTGAACTTCCAGACTTTCATTAATTTGAACCGTTTCACTTATGAAATTAGACCAAACTCGATGAATTTGATTTTGCCAAGGTATAAAGGTTAAATCTTTAGTGTGGAAAGAATATTGTATGTGAATTAAAGTCAAAGGGACATCTAACACATGGTTGAAAGCTTCTCTACCAATTAAGTTTTCGTATAAATTTATACTAGGCTCAACCTCAAACAAACATATCACTTTGAATATGAAGAATTGTGTAGACCATAATCTATAAATTAATGGTCTTCTCGTCCATTTTTCAAAGCATCCAACTGTTTGTCATTCTGAATTTGAATCAAGAAGTTATAGTCAATTTAGTGAAATCCTATCAAACAATCACAGTCGAACCGAACCATAAGTAAATTTTACGAACCTTAATAAGTCTAAAGCAAAATTAAATGGGGATTGTTCCAAGTGAATTTACGATCCATTTCACGGTCTATATATCTGGTAAACGATCTATATATCACATGTATATCTGGATATATTTTTTCAAATTTTATAAAAAGTTATTTCGAGTTTATTTTCTCACTTTCACTTTTTGGTATACCCCTACAGCCTTCAAGAGCTCTCTTTTACCCTACAAAATGTAGGTAAGTATTCTTCATAATATTACAACATAAATTCAAGAATTTTTACAAGATTCAAACATTTATCCTCCTATGTCTACTAAAATCAAGAACTCAATCCTAAGGTTCAAGACTTGATTTTGAGGAAGATCTACCACATATCAAAGGGATTATAACTTCTTACAAATCAATGCAATCATACTCTCATGATTTCTAAGTAATTCTAACATATGATTATGTATCATAAGCAACAATTTATGCTCAAAAATTTATAATATTATCTAGGATTTTTCGATGTAGATATGAATTTAATCAGATTCTAATGTGTGTATATTGGACACCGGATAAAAAATAAAATAAAAAATCTATTGTGTATTTTAGTTTTGACTTTTGACCTCTGTGTCACTTTATAAAAAATGTTTTTGTATAAGACTTGTTTCTTAAATGCTTTTAAACTATGTTTCTGCTTCTAGATATATTCTCATGTTTCTTGCCATGTTATGAGTACGCTTGGGCCAACAATTGCAATAGATGCCCGCCAGACCTAGGGTCTAGGATCGAGGAGTGATATATTCATAGTCAACCTCTTACGCTTTCGTACTAGAATATCCACACATTTCATGATTTTCACATATCTAAATCATTTCAGCCTTATTCCTCATATTTTGTCCTTTACAAGAGTCATTCTCACCTTATCTTAGTTATCATAATTTTTTTTATAAAAATTCAACAAAGGAGGGTTGTACAAAAATGACCAAATTGATCATGGTGACAATAATTTTGAACCTTAGGCTTATCTAATTGATGCCGTCAAGAAAAAAACTCATGCCAACCATGTCCTTGTCTAATGCAAGTTTTGGGAATTTAATATTTTTTTTGGGTCTCATCACACACACGAGCATTCTATGAAGTATCCTCCAACTTCCATCAGAAAAAATTGACCATGTAATAGCACATGGGGCTGCTCTTTATTATTCAAAAAACAAAGATATTATTCTTAACAAATAAATAAAAAATACGTTCAAGAAATTAAAGAAAAAATTAAAAGGACCATCGATGGAATCTAAAGTAGTTGCATTAAAAGGACAGATTATTTATGCCACTTCCTCCTGTCACTTTTATTTGGTACACTTTAACTTAACATATTCATTAAGAAAATAATTATTGATATATATATATATATATTTTACCAAGTTATCTCTATTAAATGATGTCTTGAAAATAATTTGAAAAATAAGTATTTAATATTAAAGGTAAAACATGAAGAAAAAATAATTGTCTTTGCTTGATATGTCAAAAGTGACAAGTAAAAATGAAAATTTATTTTAAAAATAAGTGACAAGTAAAAATGAACCAAGGGAGTATATTAATTGTTTATTTCTCTTTTATACTCTTTTATGAAGTCATAAATAAAAATTATAGTTTTATTAATTTAGCCTTAGGAATTTTTGTTGAAAAATTTACAAATTTGTTTATACTTTCAAAAAAGAATTAATTGTAAAGGTAAAATAAAAAAAGGAAAAATATTTTTGGCCAGAATTTGGTCAGAATGATATTTATCTATGTTATTTTACCTTTTTAAACATTTTTACCCTTTTAACTTTAATATCTTTTAATTAAAAAATGGAAAAAGATCAGTTTATTTTAAAATAAAAAAAATATTATAGTTTTTTTAAAATTCTGACCAAATTTTCTGGTCATTTAGCACTTTTCATAAAAAAATATTAGTTCTATCTTGATATTTAAAAGTGACAAATAATTAACGACAACTATCTCTAGTATTATGGACAATTAATATGGGACAATGGGAGTAAAACTCTTAGGTCTTGTTTAATTTCGTTTAATACGAAAGATAAGGAATAACTAATTTTGAAATTAATTTTGAATGAATTTATCCACATTTAGTTGGATAAAATTTCAAAATCTTATCTCAAAATTATAATATTATTTTTATTTCATATAAATTACGAAATAACTTGTTCCGAATCGAATGAATACTTAGGGATGGGGGCATTTTTATAGAGATATTAATTGGGCATACATGCTTGAGCCGACCATGCACAGATAGTGAACAAGAATTAATTAGAACATCCAAAAAAACATTTATTAGGGTTTATTTTGGCTGCTAAAATTTAGTCCTTTTAATAATAGGTGTCCACTATACTATTTTGAGATATCTAACAATATTTGTTCACTTTATGAAATTAATGGGTAATTTTTCACTTAGTTCCTAATTTACTCTTATCGTTAATTATAGTCATTTTCTTATTACATTTTTCAAAACATTGTATTTATTATATTCAAAAAGTAATATATTAAAATTACCCATTTATTTATAATTTCTTAATAAGTATGCAAAATTTATAGTGAACAAGTATTGTTGGACAGAGGGACTAGTTGAAGTTTGGAAGAAAAATTAAAAGTTGAGGTCATAAAATGATTTTTGAAAGTGAAGTTATTTGGATTTTGTGAGTAAAAATTGAAACAGTATTCCTCAAAACTTATTTTTCAAATTTCATATTCTTTAATTTTTAAGTTTAAAGTTGAAATAATAAATAAAATTATAAAACAAACATTAAATCCTCAATATTATTTCAAAATATTTGAATTTGAAATAAAATATATGGCTCAAGGGTTGTTGGAAGGCAAGGAGATGACATTTATTAGTTTGGACATAGGAGTCGAAGCATCAAACTATCGGTACAATAGACTCTGAGAAATTTTAAAGAGTTGCCCCATTGAATAAGGTACAATAATTGTGATATTCCTCGACACAATTTGAAATTTCGAGAGTTAATAAAAAATGTAATTATATTTATTTTTAAAAAAATATATTTGAAATTAATAATTATCATAATTATTAGTATTTTATATACTATTCAAAATGTTTATAACTTCTATGTCTGAATTTATAATTAAAATTTTAAATAAATTAGGACGCAAATAAATTGAAACACAAAAATGGTGCATATGAGTTAGATTTTGAACGAGGTGACAGAAAAAAGAAGTTGCAGTATAAGTCCCTATGGAAGTTGCAGTGGTCATTAATGGCACTCATGTTTTGTAGGTGTGCCTGCAAACATTGATGAATTACTGCTCCTTTTAAAATGAGACTGTAAAGGTCAAATGAGTAAGTTGCACATCTGCTATCATGATTCCCATTAAGCATTTTGCCAATCATGCACATTCAAATGTACTTATTAAAAGGCGGGCGTTAGGCGAGACGTTTTATGTAGCACGGTTGAGACGTAAATTCCGAGACACGGGTGTAGTATCAATATATATTTACTTTTATAATTTTATTACTAAAAAAAGTAAAACTTTCAATTATTTTACAAGTAAATTTGAATAAATAACCTATAATGTTTTTTATTTGAGAAATGTATTAATAATCAATACTGAAGAAAAAAAGGTATTACAATTACTATTTGAGAAATATCATTACAACAATAATAAAAAATATGATTTAAAGCAAAAATATTCAAAAATAAAAAATGAATAAAACATAACTCACATGGCTTACGTTTTTATGTTTGACGCTTACGTCCTATGGATCTACGTCTTCAATTTGTGCCCCGGAGCCTTTTTGGTACGCCTTGCTCCAAGATTCATCCCAAAAAACATTTTTGAAAACACTAAGTAGTAATATACCATCTCATTTGATAGTTGATTCGTAGGTGAGTTAAACAAATAATAAATTCTATATAAATAATATCATGTTGAATAGTACATAGTTGGTTAGAAAATAAGATACTCCTATATAAAAAATTAATGTGTTTGAAATTAGAAATATGCATAATTTATACATGTATAAGTTAAAGAAATATTTATACATTATTTTGTATAGAATAGAAAGTGGAATAACTAATACATAAATAACTAAATTTTCTGTATTAACTTCTCATTCAGAACCTTCATTGGTCTTCTATAGCTGCTATCTTGAAGAACAATGTCAAAGGATGTGTCAAATCAACGAGGGTCAAGTAACATGAAATGGTGATGTTTATGATCCAAGTAGAAGATATGAAACAAAAGGTGCTGAACTAGTGTAAATAACATTTCTCATTTCTTCACATGTCAAGGTTCTACAAATCTATTGCAGGACAAATACATATACATACAAATCTGAAATTTTGTTGCTTAGCCATTTCACTTAACTAGGAACAGAAACAACAGCTTCTTTTGACATCCTTTTTTTCATTTTTGTACATATACTAGTTGTTTTATAGGTCAACACCTTTTGACCTCATCATAAATTTTAAATGAACTACTAACTCGCAATCTACAGTCTGTGGCGCCATTTTCATTTTCGTGCACATGCGTAGAGTTATGAATCCTATCGACTATGCAACTTGAACTCCTCTTGGCGGATTGTTGCTCAACTAACTGAGGGGGCATGGAATCTGTACTTCCATCTTTGTAGTTCATGAAAGCTCCCAGAGCTCCAAGAAACCCCTCATGCCGCAAGAACATTGCTTTGGCCTCACCCTTCGACCTGCACGTAGTGCATTCTGTTAACTTGAATTCAGTAGAGATTACCTAGCAGGAGTCAACAGTGATAAATTGCGAAACCACGTTTCAGAACCAGCTAGTGAGGTGAGTACTATTTCTTTTTTTAGAATAGTAACATAGCTAGTGAGAATTACGTCAAAAGAGTGCGAATCGATTAATATATCCTACAAATTTCACACTAATTCATCACTAAGAAACTAATGTTATTCAAAAGATCTCCTTTTGTAAGGATGGTGTCCATGCCGGCTTGTGCATACCTCACTACATCCCACTAGCATGGGTGCTGGGTAACTCTACTAACCAAGGCATATAAATTATAATTCAAAAGAAAAAAATTATGGGAGCTTTATTTGTTTGGGTAAGTAACTTGGTAGTAAGGAAAATACCAATTATCTGACTATAAGTGGATATAGCAATTACCAGAAATCAACTGCAACGGAGATTGTGTCCATTGTATAAGCATGGTCACGGATGAAGAATCCTCCCAAAAAGATCCGCTTGAGCCCAAAACGAAGAGCATTCAAGTATGCAATCTAGAAAAGCAAAACCAATAGAAGAAAAAAGTCAGCAACAACAAGAAAATGACTTCTTCACATTTTTAACAAATAAATTATGGCAAAAGGATGGAAGGAGAGGCCCTATATTTCTTCCATTTCATGAGCGCTGGTTGCAAAGTCATACTTATCAACTTATTCAGGTGTTCATGTTTGCCATTCTTGTTCAGTCGAAGCATCACTTTGGAACAGAACATCTAACATACTAAACATTAGACCAACTTGGTGCCACTTATATAAAAATCAATTTGTTTAATGAAGACCACTGTAATGAAATGCTTCAAGGCAGAAGAGAGCATCATGAAATCAAAATAGGAAATATAAATTCATTGAGGAACCAAAGTAGCAGATGCATGTCTATAATACCACCGGAGAGTTTCTAGCAATGAAAAGACTAAAGACTAATGCAGAAGTTGTATTAGGTTTTAGTATCTTCCAATATTTGATGTCATTTTAACAACATTATGACATGTTACAAGCAAATGTCCAATAATATACAGAGTTACTGTCCGCATGAAGTGAAAATGTGCAATACGAGGTATTAATAAGTAATGGGTGGATTATATATCTGCTCTACTCCTGAGTTTTCTTTCAATCCCTTCTTTGTATCCTTGTGAGAGGAGAGTAGTATGCAAAACAAATCTAATCGGAACAGTATTATTCTTAATATGGAGAGAAATGAAATATTCTCAGTCAGGAAAGGCCACAGATACTGCTGAGAGAAACATCATGACCCGCATAATTACCTGTCCGATGTTATTTGAGATCATCCTTAAGAGGGACCGGGCAATGTCTTCTGGTTTGTAGTCTTCGAGCTCTTTGTTTTCTGAGATCGCCTTACCGAAGCTAGACGCTATGGCTGTTGATGCAAGGCCAATCTGTCATGAATCACTAAAATCTTAATCACACTGAATATGAAGCTTTTGGTATGTGAATAGCGCATTTAGAAAAACTGAAAATATGGGCACTTGATTTGCAAAATTCATCAACTCATCTTATGATAGATTTGAATTACTTGGCCAACATCCAACAGCAAAATCATTGGTACAATAAGGGAACTGTTTGGTGGAATTGATGAATTCATCTATAACAACTGACAACTGAAAGGACTTGCTAATGAAAAGGGTACGGATAGCCTCAAAGTATAATGGAAGATAAAATTAAGACATTTTGTATAGTAGAGGAGTATTTTGAACCCTTTTCCCTAATTTTAATGACTTTTCTCCAAATTCTCACCATCTAAAGGGGCAGTGCATATCTCAAGCAATACAAGAGAATTAGTCCCAATTTGGGTCTCGCATTGTCTGCAGCACCTTCCCAAAGTGAACATCATGACTGGGAACATTTCTTTCTGGGTCCTACTGTCGACAAGGAAATTATTAAGAACATTTAGACCATTTAGACAATTGGGAACAAGATTGTGACTCCATCCATACTTTTTGAGAATGAAATGAGAATTTCTGTACACAAGAGGCCAATAAGAGCAAGAAAATATGAAGACAAAAAATCCACTCAGGGAGATGCAATTTATCAATTTGAGAAAAGGTATACACAATGACACAAGAAGACATGAACTTGAAAACTGTAAGAAGCTAGCCTTAAAATTCTCCTGTATAAAGGTCTAACGTTGGCAGAGCACATCTGGAGCAAAACAGAAAGTAGATACGTGAACAAAAGGGAGATGCAGAATGAAGAGAAAAAGAGGGCTTATGAGGGTGGTTGACTTGACTTATCATTTCTTTGTTCTTCACACTTCAAAGTGATGAGAAGACACAAGTTCAATCTACAGTGTCATCCTCTTTTTTCTTATGATCAAAAATGAATTTACTTTCACCTATCTTGATAACAGAACCTTTACAGTCAAAACATAGTGGATTGAGGATGTGATGGACACAAATTGGGAGTTGGGAAAGAAATTGCTCAACTTGGACTAAAGTTTGGACTTTGGAAACCATTTCCATTTTCTATTTTTTCCATTACTCATTTAGACTTTTCTATATCCAAGATGTGACATATTGGACCTGTCGATAGTTTAAACTGCAACAGATCCAAATGAAAGACAGAAAAGGTGAAAAAGAGCATAAAGAAAAATAAAGTACACAACAAAGTTTATACCTTTGAATAGTCCAATCCCCCATAAATATCTCCAACGAGCATGTCTATCACTCTGTTGTTTCCCTGATGGCTCAATTCCAGTAACTCATCAAAACTGTAATAACGAACACATAAGAAAATTCTGCAGAAAAAGAAAACAATTGACTATATTGAAAATCATTACTTATAATTGAAATGAAAATAACCTTTGGCATTTAGTCAAAAGTTTCCCTAGTCCCAAGAAAGTGCCACCACCGACGCTAGTTCCACTAACTCTCTGAAATTTCCCATCTCCATCTACCTAAAAGGCATAAACATGAAATATTCATATAATAAAGAGTGAGTCGGCTATGAAGTGCCAAAATACACAGTGGCATATGCAGAATTATTTGTGAGCAGTGTCAGCATTTAAAGAAGCGAAATGAACAAATCAAAGACCTATATCTAGAACAGTTTTGATCGAGTTTTAGTTCTTAAAATGTATTAGTGAAAACATCATCAGAAATATAATTCAAAGGAAATATTTTCCTCATTAAGACATGAAAAAGAATTTTTTTCCATCCACAATAAGGAATTTTTGGTATAGTTGATTATTATGGTTGTGGAGTTGGGGATCATTTATTTCAACATCATTTTTTTATTTTAATAGATAAGGCTAAGAAAATGTAAAACATACATGTCCAGCTGATGCCTGAAACCCTGGCCTAATTAAGCTAGTAACGTGCTTAACCCGTCAGACTAAGAAGTCTACTTTATACAGTACCGTCAAGTTATATTAAGTATAGTTTATTCATACATTTTATTTATAAGTAGTAAAATTTTCTGATCAACCGGCCTAAGGTGGCTCTGCCACTGAAAATACATAAAATTCATAATTGATTGCAGATATCACCCTGCTCTTGATAAAATTATGATTGAATTCTTTTCAATCTAGAACGGAAATATATACAAGCAGTTATGGCTCATAAAAGCCTCCTAACTCGTGCCTTCAGTCAACAAAAATTTCCAGCAACTCAAGTCACAAGTGTGCAGTAATCCTTTAGAAAATGCTATGAAGTCAAAAGGTCTTCTTACTTCATCAGGGTCTTATATTACTGTTCTAGTTCTTCTATATCACTCTGCATCTAGCAGCCCATGAAAGTCCACCACTGAGATGACTATGTTAAACCTAAACTCTCAGTACTTCTGAAATTCATTAGCAACCCAATGCAGATTGTAGTGAAACTAGTCAAGTTCTTGGTCAAGATCATTTACACATGCTTACTAAATGCAGTAGTATACCAACGTTATCTTGCTGACATCAAAGTTAGTTGGAAATAACATTTAAGAATGGGGTTCTTCACATATGAGAAAACCCAAGGTAAATTCTTTATTTCAAGGGACCAAATTAACTAAGAAAATAACATAGTGGTTGTAAGTATTAACTTTTTTAATTTATAGATTGTCTGCTAACTACTATGCAGAAGATTAACTACTTTTCCTGCACGATATAATGTAAGCAATAAGAAATGCACCCACATGTTGAAAACAGAGAGATGAAAACTGCATGTTGGAAAACAGCGGAACAGGATGAAGCATATGGAATGTCATCTAAATCATGCGTGAAACAGGATAAGGAGAGCTTTGGTGAACTCCTTGCAGGTCCTAACCATTGAAGATCAGTGTGAATTATTGTTTACATCGAATTGGAGGAATCTAGGCTGTGAAGCTTACCTTTATCATGCTAACCCCAGACCCAATGTTGACAAGGAGGTAAGGATATAAATCATTCTGATCGATCTGCACATACTCCTTTTGACCTCCAATATATGTATAAACTTCATGGTTGACAGCCTGCTCAGAGAAAAAGAGAGAAGTATGGGTCAAACAAACCTCTTTTTTAAAAAAAAAAAAATAACAATATTTTGTACTAAAAATTAGAAAAGAGCAGGAAATTTATGCAGTTGAGAAGGTTTTCTGTTGCCAATGTGGTCTTAGCCTCACTAGTTAGGCATGAATCCTGGAGACTTCTTGGTCTCGTGGAAAAGACTCAATAAATTAACAGATTTTCTGGCCTTAAAAAGAGTACTTCATTTACCAGAAATTATCGAAATGTACCATACCAAGAAAGGGAAAGGTATTCCATATGCTACTCATACTCAATTCAGCTAAATACTGGATGGAGGAGAGAAAAGAGAAACCACTACTTCCATGGGAAATGTGCCTTTATCAATCTTTTACCGGTCTTGAGGGCGCAGCATTCCATCAAGCAAGCAGCACAGAATCATGATAAATTAATAAAACAATAAACCCAGTAACTTAGGCAATACACACATAATCATTTCCCCAAGCAAGAAGCTAATATAGAGAAAACGCATATGTATTCCTGGGACCACAAATACATTCCAGGTACTTAATAGACTAAGTAAACCAAGCTGAAGATTGGCGGACAAAAGAAAAATAAATTATTTTTAAAAAGGATTTCATGTGCCTGGACTTCAATATCTGAAGAAAATAGTACAAACCAAATGCTGCTTTCTGCTATAAAAGAAAACCCACCTTAAGCAGAAAATTTGCTCCAGCAACAAGAGACTCCATTTCCTCTACCTTGTCCAGAGTTTGGCCAAGTTTTTCTTTGAATAGATCGGCAAACTTGAAAGCTCCACCACCTGTTGCCTGTTCAAGCATAAAACTCATCAAAAGGTTCCATGGGTCTAATTTAGCATTTCACCATATAAATTAGTTACAAATATTATGAGGAAAAATTCTACTACAGCTCGTCGGTGACCATGGGTGCTTTGACCCCCAAAAAGATATATTCCAGCCATTGACAGAGGGACATCTACAAGACCTGATTAATGTGTTTTCAGAAAATTGTACTACATGCAAGGGTTTCTGTGCAATGTTTTAGCTCTAAGCTTGAATTCTTTTATGAATACTATGTCTAGTGTATTTAGAACATTTTACCAATCAGACACTAATGCATACACTATTAACTCTGACACATTAGTTTAATTACACTTCATTGAATTGTGGACATTCCGATTAAAAGTTTTAACTACAGAGTACATTTTTATTTATTTATTTCAGGTCATTACCACGTCCCCATGTGGCCTCTTCCATTTTTTTTTGGGTTAGCCAAGCATGCATATTGTTTTGTTTTATCGGTGTGAGACTCAAATTGAAGAACTCTACTTACTCTAATACCATATTGATTGACCTAAACCACCTTATCTTAAAGTTAAAATTATAAGAGAGGTCAATTATTAATTTATTTGGTTATTCATGTATTTATTCTAGAAGGAGAAATGCATACACTATTTATTTCCACAATTCCACTTTATAAAAACTTAATTTTCAAGAAGTATTTAACTTTGAAAGTACATTCTAACAATAAGAAGACTGCAGTGTGTAGCTTCCTCAGTACTTATCATTGAGTAGCTTCTCCAGCAAACCATAATTGATCTGCTGGACTTCTGGAAGCTTGTTTCATCCCACAATGGATACAAATATTTTTTCTTTCTAATGAAGTTTTAGGGCATAAAAATTCCTCAAAAAACTAAGGACTTGAGGAAAACTCTCCTATAATCACCTAATGGAGCAAAGAAAAAGAAAAGAGGTGGGAAACAGAACCAACATCTTTGAAATAACTCCTTTACCTTAATCTTGATCTTGTCAACAGCATGAGAATGATGACATTGAGCACCTGTAACCATTGTAATATGTAAGATTTAGGGAGGTCATGACATAATACAACTTATTCAAAAGAAGAATAACAAACTGTGAGTATAAACTTTGAAGTGAAGATTTCCTCTTAAACTGAGCATATGATTCCTACGGTGACCAAAGTACCTAAAAGCTTAACTGAAACTACATATAAATGATATTTCTGTCCGTACTAGACTGTTTGTACACTTTAAATACGCTAAGGATAATGAAAAATGTTCTGTTCTGTACACTTCACTTGCAAGAATTCAAATTCTTTCAATCATCCACAGTTTAAAGTTTGTAGAAATGTTTTCTGTGCCACGTTAACTTAGAGATTATTTAATATTGTTCTTCCACTATCACTAATAAAATATATAAGTAAATTAACATCTTAAAGTCCATGCTAGTATTAAAGCAACTGCGTAAGTGTAGATCCAGCTGATCTGTTTTCTTTTTCTTTCCAATCTCCTCCAACTCCTGAATTCTCTCACTGCTACTTATGAGAAAGAGTTTATTTCATGTGCTCTCTATTCTAGCTTCTTGACCATTGAGAGACCATCTTTGTTGTCATTCTCTTCACTCTACTACACCTGGAGAAGAGCTATGCTAGGAAAAGAATCCTTGCCCTGCACCTCTATTTATTCACTTTGTAAAGATGGACAACGGGACAGAAAAGAAACACAAAGGAGCAGACATAAGATACAAAATTTAATACTCGGTGGCTAAAATTGAAAATTTTGTTGATGTGTATACTGTGAATTATGAGCTGCATTACAAAATCTGGGTGAACTACATAAAAAAGGAAATCCGTTTCTTTTTTAAAAACAAAGGAAAAAGTGACAATCAGGATCAAGCTCAGCCACACATGTACATATTCCTAACGATGCTGACAGCTCCAATGAGTAAGATTTACGTATAATCAAAGGTGAAACAATAAATTCTTCTTCACTTATCAAAATATATTAAGTTCATGTTCATAATCAAGATCCCTATAATGATTACCTGGCTGCCAGTTCGTAACCAATTAAGTCACCATAAGAAAAACAATTACATCTAAAGGTGAAGCACCACAAAGAATACCTACCGCATTGTTGAAGTTTCTTGGAAGACAAAAACTTTATGCAGTCCTCAATCTTGCTAGTCTCGAATTTAACGAAATAAAGCCTGCCACTAAGAATGTGATGGTTAAGGTCTCCATTGGGAACTTCCTGTCTTTCTTTTGATAACGTTGGTGCCTCATCATTTGTGCTGCACTTACTGTTGGTTGAAAAGTATACAATCTTGATGAGGGAGCCTGCAAACAAAAAGGTCCTTTCATTTAGCATTTTTCCTATTTTGGTCCTCAAAGTATTCTTTAATAAGTAGTTAGTAGGAGGATTTTTAAAGCCAGCCAAGTTGCATAAAGCTTCTTCAATATCTGACTGTGTACATTGGAGATGCTTATCAACATATTGTAAAATAGTTAATTTCTGTTCTACTTATGAAAAAATTAGTGAGATTCTATATCCCTTTTATGGAACGCAAGGACTTCCAAATTCCAAAGTAGAGTAGGAAATGACAATTGTAAACTAAGACTGAAGTTCTGTTGCAAAGAAAAACAAGAATTTTCACTACGACGCATTCAGATGTACCTTGAGTTCATAAACCATCTATCTAAAAGTTGATAATCTACAAAAATGCTTAAGTTACCTGGCACAGAAGAAACTGGTCAAGTTCTGGAGATCACTCTCAGTTGATGATATTTCTTTGTTTTCAACGAGCGGTTTTAGCTAGATTAGACCTTGAACAACTACCAATTCCAACAAGTCTTTTAGTTAATTTTGACCGGCCAATTCCAACAATTGTTATTCAAAACTAGGGAATCATTTCTTCAAGATTGATACGTTCTGATTGTTGACAATCTCATATAAATGGGTTTAGTCCAGTCTCCTTTTACACTTGTCCAACCACGTTTACAACTACCTATTGGATATGCCCATGTTTTGTCATTCAAATATCTGCCTCTTCGCTCAAGCCTCCCTCTTATTTAAGATTAAAATGAACAACTTCAACATTTCAAGCTCAGAGAAAAAACATGATACAATGGTATATCACTACATAGGATTGCGAAATGAAAATAAGATGTTGGATCATCACTTAATTAAGTAGAACTAGTGAACTAGTGCAATACAGCCGTATATGAATTTCGTTTTTTCCACATTTTCATTTCTATGAATCAATTATTCTGCCATCTCATCCCCCCTTTAACCCTCATTGAAACCTATATTGCTCAGACTCTCCAAAAATTTCGCCACACCCATGTCAGATTCTCCAAAAATGCACTACTCCATCCAACACCAACTCAATAATATTTTTGAAGAGTCCGAGCAACACATATTGAAACATGAAGTCCAGTATAAACCATCACGCACATAGCAATTCCAGAAGTTTCTGAATTTCTCTTTCTTAGTTCCTTAGTTAACATAACTGAATTATGAGTTCAATACAAAAAAAAACTTCTCTTCTTTTTTCTTTTTCTTAAACCCTATCGAACTAATAATAAAGAAACAGAAAAACAATCAACTTTCCAAATTCCCAAACCAAAATCACATAAAAAGTAAAATGCACGTTTCACTTTAACAAATAAGAAACTCAAGATCACACACACCCACACACAAAAAAAACCCAGAAATGTACGATTTGAACAAAAAATTACCTCCAATGTCAATAGACAAATGTGAAATTTCATCAGCAGAAGTGGAATCACTCTTTTCTAATTTCCCATCAATTCCCTTAACTTCCATATCCGATCCTCCTTCGCTTCTTCTTCTTCTTCAAATTGAACACTCAATTAAGTGGAATATACAATTCTCTAACTGTCAGTGATTGAAAAAAAAAATCACGATCGGCGAAGAATATATAGCATTTTGTTCAAAAAAGAGCTGCTAAGTACTTCATTAGTTATGGGGTTTGCCGGCCATCTAATTCATTTGAACAAAAAACCCATGTAATTTTTCTCTTTGGATTTGACCAATTACAAATTTACAATTAATTAATTAAGATAGGCGTGCTAGTCCTTCGGAATGGCTCAGTTGGTTTGGAGCGTGGGTATTCACACGAATTATCCGAAATCTATTCTCCTTCAATGTCTTTTGAGTCTAACCTGTTGCATAGGACTTGTCTAGTGCGATTTGTATTGTTTTCAGGTTATTACATAGTAAAAACTTATTCCATATATATAAAGTGTTCACTATAGAATACTCACCCGATAGGCAAAAACTATGAAAAAGATTATACTAGCTGCGAATTATATGGGTTAAAAAAAATAGGCGTGCTATTATTGGTGCTGTAATATAATGGATTGGTAGTGGGTTTAAGCTAATTTTTGGAAGTTAATGGTGCATTACATTGCCCCAGACCGTCAGACAAGGCGGCCGAATCAATGTGCTCCGTTATATTCCTCCGTTCACGCATCACATTCGAAAATAATTAATGATATAAATATTTTATCAAAACTATAATCTATTAAATGATGTCTTAAAAAATAATTTGAAAAATAAATATTTAATGTCGAAGGTAAAATATAAAAAATAAAATTATGCCTTTTCTTGATATGTCAAAATGACAAATAAAAATAAAAGGTAAAAGTGACAAAGACAATATATTAATTGATGTGTCGTAATTTGTATATTAAATTAAATTATGTAGATGTGATGTAGTATTTAAGATCAATCAACAATGCATGAAATGGTCCCTTCGGGGACATCGATAAAAAAAAACAATGCATATAATGTTTCTTCATAATAAAAAGAAGAAAAGAATAATTGAAAAATAATTTGTGAAACTCCATCACAAAGGTCTTTTACTGAAATAGGTGATGCACAATTAAATGTAATCATGAACAAATACATGCGTACTTCAAGTTTCACTGAATTTAAACCAATCAACGAATGCAAATCATACAAACTTAGGAAAAACAAAGTTTACAAGTGGCATATCAAGTGTCCTCTCCACCTTTCAAAACACTTCATTTCCTTCTCCCGTCCCGTACCTTCATCCTGACACTTAGGGGTGTATATAGGTCGGTTTGATTTGATTTTTTATTAAAAAAAAAATTAAATCATATGTCAGTTTATTAAATCTAAAAACCAAATCAAACCACGCAAAGTCGGTTTTTTCGGTTTTGATTTTAGTCGGTTCTTTCGATTTTTTTGGTTTTTTTTGTTTTTTACAACTATACGGTGTTTGAAAAAGAGATGAAATATATTTTCACTTACCTGTGTGATAAACTAAACTTAAGAAATGTTAAATGAATAGAAAATTTCGTAAAGACGGTTAAATTCACATGAGTACAAAATATATATTTTTTTAATATCAACGTTCATTATGTTAAATTAATAAGATTAAAGGATACAGTCAAATTGAATACAAAACGAAATATTTACAAAGTAAATTGTTAACTTCAAATTTGAAAAACTATAACAATAAAATTGTAACTTCAGATCTTAATACAAAATAAAATATTTACAAATTTTACAAGCCCAAATTTGAAATAAAATATATAAATATTGAAAACTATAAACTAACTAAAATGTATTAACAAAGTAGATTATAAATAATATTTTTTATCTATAAAAATAAAATAAAATTATACATATAATATTTACAAAATTTTACAAGCCCAAACTTAAAATAAAATTGAACATTGAAAACTATAAACTAACTAAAAATATATTAACAAAGTAGATTACAAATAATATTTTTTTATCTACAAATAAAATAAAATTATATATATATATATATATATATATATATATATATATATATATATATATATATATATATATATATATATATATATATATATATATATATATATATATATATATTATGTCGGTTTGGTTTGGGTTCAGTTTGACTTTTTTTTCTTTTAATACCAAACCAAACCAAGAGTGGTCAGTTTTTTTTTTCAATCGCCAAACCAAATCAAACCACAAATCAATTTTTTTTTTCGATTTGATTTGGTTCATTGGTTCAGTTTGACTTGTACACCCCTACTCACACCCCCATCACTCAACTTTTATCTCTCATAATATTTATCTAGGTTATATATAAATCATTTTAAAATAATATTTTCTACATATTTACAAAAACATATAAAATTAAATAAAAAATCTTTTATTTTTTTAGAAAACACTCTCCATCGTACCAAACAATCAAACATACATCCAATTATATAAAAGCATTTAAAAGGAGGAGACGTAGTGCCTTATCTCACTTTATTACATAATAAATAGAATGGATAATATCAAACTATTCTTTTACAGAAAACGTATCAAAATGAAGTTACTTGTTTTCTTTTGTTTTTTTTAGGACATCTAAAAAATCTAATTTGTTTATAGCTTAAGCAGATATTTTAGCCGTGTTGGGAAGTTCATCAAAATTCACCAAACTTTTAAGGGGTATGTGTCACTAGTTAGGAGTGAGGACCATGAAGTTTTACCAAATTTGAAGCTTGAGGGCCATGGTTCTAATTAATAATAGTCATAGAATTTTTTAAATTTAAACACGTGGTATGTGGATAAATTGAATATGCAGTGTTGAGAATTATTAGAGATATAACTCTCGAGAGGTTGAATTTAGAGTGACGTTTTTAATAAGATAGGATCAAAGATCTTTCTTATAATAATGTAGAAAAAAAAGGGAACAAGAATATCAGAAGAATGTACACACACAAGATCGCACAAACTTGAGCCGTGCAAAAATATTAACTAGCGCCACCAACGATTTTAATTTGACATATTATGGCATGCGGACATTGGGTTTCGTATGTAGGACTCTAATGAAATTTTCTTATTGGTTGAGGCCCCTTTGTTGCAATCTATAAATAAGTCGATCTTTTCCATTTAATAGGTGAACTAAACTACATTATTGTTAGTGTTGAATGTGTAATTAAACAAATAAAAATGAAAAATCTTTTTGGGGAGAAAATTCTTTAATAACTTAAAATGAAATGATCAGACAAAATTACTATGACATTACAGTAGCCGTCACACATTATTAAAAAAGTTCACGTGTTAAACATATGAAAAAGAATCAAATTCACAAAATATTTAATTAAATAAAAATATAATTTTACCAAAAACATTTATTAGACGATGAGTTCGCAATCATTCTTCTTATACTAATCTCTCCTATTTATTTTTATTTGTTTATCTGATTTTGATTTGAAATATAATTTAAAAAAGTAAATATCTTTGTATCTTATAGTCTAAAATTAAAGGTGTGTAAAATATACTAAAATATCTTTATACTTGTAGTTTAAACATGTCAGGTGAAAAGTTGAAATTAAAAAGTTGTTAAAAAAGAAGAAGACATTTTTTTAAAAAAATGAATCAAAAAGATTAAGACAAACAAATTGAAACAAACGGAGTAATATATTGCTATAAATTATAATCTTAAATTCTTATTATAATTGTAAAGAGTCTCATATCTGCCGTTTAAGAGATGAATCATCTCTTTATTATGATTTGAACAATCCTCACTTCTTGAATTAACTTTTGGGATTAAGTTAAGACGTTCAGAATCTATTTTCTTACATGCATGGTATCAAACCAAGACTCGTTCCAATTATAATTTTTGATATTGCCTGAGCGTGTGGTAAGGGGGTGAGGGTACTGAAGATAGAGTCCCATACATCGGGCTTTTAAGATATGAGTAACGATCTCTTTAAATACATAATTTTGACAATAACTAGTTTTTGGGGTTAAGTTAAACCCAAGATTCATTTCTTTGTGTTGACAAGTGTTACACTAACATTAATACATAAAAATTAACTAGATAGAGACTAGCATTTTTCTTGTAGTGAATTATAGTATACTTTGCTTTGTTTCAAGAAAGACAAATCCTCATCATATACCTCATTTCCTATACTTTGATATATGTGAAAGAGATGGGAAGGCCTTTTAAATGAGATGAAAGTTACTGTTTAAACAAAACAAGCATGAGCCCAGTCTAGCCAGCCCATCAACCCCATGGGAAACCTGGCAAAATTACTAAAACTTACTAATTTGAATCATTTAAATCAACAATCAATGTGTGTTGTGAATACATGAGAAGGGGAAAAACATAGTCAAACACACAGTTCTATATATATATATATATACACACACATTCAAATGTTGTTTTCAGATTAACAACAACTCTCTCTCTTCAATACTTGCAGTAATTAAAAATAAGTCATATACATGAATGATAATGTTTTTAGGTTGGTTACTATATATACTCAACTGCAGAAACGGATCAATAAGATTTGTGGCCTAAAATCAAATTTTACTGAAAAGATTTAAATATATTTCGTTCATTTTTATGTGTCTTAGGTTGAGTTTGATTTGGCAAGAAATTTAAGAATATAAAAGATTTTTGAATCTTGTGATATGAAACTAATTAAAGGTAATTGTGATATACTAAAATTGTTTTTTTCTTAATCTTGTGGCCATATACGTATCTATAAAAGAGGGCATCATTAAGGTTAGAACGGGAAATAAAATTAAAGACTTACTGTTAATAATAACAAGATGTATTATTTTTTAAATAGATTAAATTAAAAAGGTAGTAAATTATATAAATTGAAATAAAGGGAGTAAGATAAATACCCGTATATATCTTTGACTCTTTGTATAATGTGAAACTATGCCAAAAAGAAAGAGTAAAACAAATGTACTTCAAATTATTTACAGCTCATTTAAGCAAATATTTGGTTAAAGTTGAAACTATGTCCGACTCTGAACATGCATTTTACTTTTAATAAATAAATAAATTTATGAGTTAAAATCATTATTTCACTTTGAATATCCTATGTGTATACAACGTAGGATTCTTAGGAAGGAATGTCAATGGTTGTAGTAAGAAAATAAAAAATTAATTATGAGGTCAATAGTGCTTGAACACACCACCTTAGGAAACTTTTACATCTTCTAAATCAATAGACTAAACATTCCTCTTGTGTCAAAAGGTGTCAATACTTTTATATATATTCTTTAAACCAAAATTTAACCTCTATATCAATGTAATTTTCCGATGAAGGGGTGTGCTTGACACCCCCTGGCGAAGGACGGATCCACCCCTGGACTTGACCAGTGTAACTTACATTCATAAATGTGAGTATGATTCTATGAAGCGTTTGATTTATATACATCGATCGTGTAAGCGTTTTTCTTACTATCGAGTCATTTAAAAGGCTATTATAGATAGCCATCGATAATGAGTGTAATTAGTCATAAGAATATAGAGGGTTTTTTCATCATAAATTAATAAAACATTTATATTATAAATATGATACTTCCACTAAATCAATTCATTCGAAAAATGTGTAGTGGAAAACAAATTCTTATTAAAATAATTGGAACCTTGTTCTATATTTTCATTTTTTATTGATTCATTCAAAAAATCGTGAAAATAATCACTGGACATTTTCTAGTGAGATATTTCAATGAAAAAATAGTAATTTTTTAATAGTAAACACATCTAGTAACACTACAACAAAAACAGTTTTTAGCGGCAATGATATGCACATTAAGAAAGAGTGTTAAAACTTTTATCGACTTTAATTAGTTAATTGTCATTAGATCCGATGTCACTATAGAATTTAGGAAAAGTGTGCTAAAATATATTCCCTTTGTCCCTAATTACTTGTCAACTTTTTCTTTTTTAGTTGCCCCCTAATTACTTGTTCATTTTGACAAATCAAGAAAGGACAAAAAAAAATTTCTATTATACCCTTAATTATTACTTTGAAAAAGTTAGAACTTCTTGAAAATCTTAAGATTTTAATTCATCCACTTCATAATTAATAGGGTTAAAATGGTAAATTCGCTATATCAATTATTGTTTTCTTAATATGTGTGCAAATTCAAAAGTAGACAAGTAATTAGGGACAGTGGAGTAATTGTCAATGGTAATTGTCTCTAAAAAAACATATTTAGTGGCAATTACACTATTATCATGAATTAATTGCAGCTAAAAATTATTTTTGATATAGTATATAAAGAGGATGGCATACGAAAATCTTACTACCTATGATGAGTGAGATAGAAAAACTATTTCCAATATATACTTTAACTCAAGAAAATTGGGTATTTTGGAGCATATTGCTGATATTTCCCTATGCCTTTCTTCTCTTATATATAAGTCGATTCTAGTATTCTAGATCCTCTCACCCCACCTTATAAAAGATAAAAGAAAACCAGGCAAGAGATTGAGAAGAAGAAAGAAGAAAAGATGTCAACATTGAATAACCATTTGTTTGAACTCCAAGACACAATTTGCTATGTGCAATGTGGATATTGTACTACAATATTACTTGTAAAATTCAAATTTCTTTCTTTATTTATAAATTTTAGTTACTACTAAACTCATTAAATTACTTCTTAATTATTATATCATCTCTACATATTTTAATTTTAAAAAAATGCAGGTTAGTGTGCCATGCAGCAGCTTGTGCAACAAAATAGTAACAGTGAGATGTGGGCATTGCACTACTCTCCTCTCTCTCAACTTGATTAAACCTTCTCTTCATCTCTTTGCTTCCTTCAACCAAACTCATCAGGTTAACTTCTATATACTGGCAGTGTAAATTATTTTTATATTATTAGATCACTTAAAAGATACTAATATATAATTATCTCATCTGAAAGAAAAATACGATAGGTTACCTATTACACCACATCAAAAATTTGAGTATATATATATATTATCGATGTATATATAAGTTAAATTCTATCTTTTTTTCTGTGATTTTAGCAGCCAAAACCACCAGAAGTTGAAGAGGAAATTGATAATGCTAATAAGAAGAATGCAAACTCAGAAAGCCTAATTATGGCCTCATCAGATGAAGAAGATCAATTGGAGAATAAAGTTCTTCCATTTAATCAAGTCGTTAATAAACGTAAAGTTTCCTTCTTCGTTCCTTTTTTTTTTTAGTTAGCCACTCCGCGAAAGAACCAAGTTTTTTGTGGTGATGTTAGAAGCCTTCGGGCTTTGCCTGCCCTTTCTAATAAAAAATTCCGGCTCGACTCGAAAAACGCTGGCAACAACTGAAAGGAAGGGGTCCATGTAGCTGCTTTGTCCGCCCCTTCTTGATCCCACTTGGTCTTCCTTGCTAGGGATAATATTTTCTTAATTATTTAATTATTACGTATGTTACTCCTAATAATTATAAGGATATATATATATATATATCTAATTAATCATACTATATTTTTTTTTCAGCTCCAGAGAAGAGACAAAGAGCTCCATCGGCTTATAATTGCTTTATCAAGTACTACATTTTTAGCTTAATAATTATCCTAATTAATTATTTTAAACTCGTAAATATTATAGACTAATAATTATATTATGTTATATTAAAATTATTTGCCAATAATTTATTTTATTTTACAGAGAAGAGATCAAGAGGCTGAAGACCCTATACCCCAACATGACTCACAAGCAAGCTTTCAGTACCGCAGCAAAAAATGTAAGATATATTTTTATTAATTTACCCTTAATAAATATCTTGAAAAAATATAGCTCTTAAATAGGTTTTTGTTGTGTAAAATTTTCTTAAGTTAAATTGGGATAAAATTGAAAGAACGTCATCAATATATTATTGATTATGTGAAACACCATAAAATGAAAAAAAAAAAAAAAAAAAAAAAAACATCACTTATTTTAAAGCTGAGTGAATAATTTCCACTCAAGAACTTATTTTTATTAACCTAGATGGAAATCTAGTTTTTGAATAATTAATTGATTTTGATTTCAGTGGGCCCACTTTCCACCAAGTCAACATAGAGGAGGCTGTAGTGTTGGAGACAGGAAAATGGCAAAGGTACATCCCTAGCTAAATGAATTAAATTTTTTGCATAATGATTGAAGAAACCTATGTGATAATCCATTAATGGACCAACAAAAGTACATTCATATAATAAGCTTAATCCTAAAGTTGAAAGTTGAAAAAAAAAATGGCTAGTAGAAATTCAAACTTTTGAACATTCACAACTAGAAAATATGAAATTAGCTATGACATCGTTCAATAACCTTTAGCTAATTTATCGCTAAATAAAGCTTCTACCTAAATTTTTTTATTATTATAATGTGTCGCATGATGACATTAGCATGAAATATTTGTTGTTTAGCTATGAAACATGTCCGTCCACGCTAATTCTTTATTTTGTAATAGTAGTGATTATTAGCATAAAAAAACATGACATACACTCATTTACTCTGTCGGAATCTTATATTATATCACGCTATTTAACAAATAATAATTAATCTTTACGACAGCATATAATTACGAAGTTACGACATGTTCTATGCTAAAATGATAAACATCATGGTATTTATGACAATGATTTTGATTGGATTGACTAGCTGCCCCAACCACCATACATATCAAAGTATTAATAATATTTCCCTTAATTGGTACCAAGTTATCCATTCATATCTGTTAAAATTAAACCTTTTATATATAGGTTTCTGCTGCAAGAAACTCTATGGTCCCAAGAGATAGCAATGGTTTAATTCCTTGAAAGAAAGGGTTCGAGTACGACTCTGTCTCATGAATGAAGAGATCTCAATCATCTTGAAATCGAAGAATTGAATTATGTATTGTCTAGCTAGTAGTAGTACTGTTGGTTTCAATTTCTGTTTGTGTTAAAGATGCTATTATCAATTAATAGGGTTCTTGAAGTTTCTGTTTGCAACTTTTGGAAGTTCGAAAGTGGTGACACATATATAATAAAATATAATAATAATTTATGTATTTGATGCATTATATATATGGTGTGTGAATTAACCAAATGATATTTGATGAATCTTTTTAATTGTTAAGGTTAGATTAAATGCAATACTTTAAAGTATGCCCATAAACAATTGAAAATATTTACATGTGTCCCTAAATAATTAAAAATGTCCAAATATATACAAGCAAAATCAAATAAATTAGAGGCATTTCTAATTAATTCCCTTTTGCGTATAATTAATATTACATACATTTGCGATTAATGATCAGTCATGTCACAATTATAAACGTGCAAAAAGTAAGCACGTGCCTTGACACCGGTAAATCTTAATGCATAATCAGCCTCTTATATTAGTCGAAATATTATATTTAGACATTTGAACTAATCATATTTCAGTTGAACATCTCAACTATCCTAATTAAGAGGTTCAATTAGACATGTTCAGTTCAAATTAAAAAAAAAAAATTATGTGTTTTTTTTACTCGTATATTAGATAGTTAAGTTAATCAAATAAAATATGTCAATTTCTTTAATAATATGTATTAACATCAAGTGAAAAATTTATGGGTTTACAACTTATTAAGACAAATACGTATAGTTAAAAATGACATACTTTAGGCTGTTAACTCAACTGGCTAATACTAATTAATAGGTGACTAAGAATATATATATACATAAAAAAAATTTCCAAAATTTGGACCGAAAATATCTAATTGAATAACTTTATCAAAAATTCAAGTGTTCAATTAATATTATACTTAATTCGAGTGTCTAAATAAAATATCTTGATATATTTAATGGATCGGTCATGTATTATCCCTTCTTTTAATGGGTCCTAAACTCACATACATTCCTTAAAGTTCGATTTTCAGGCACCAAAACACACAAAGATTTGTTTCATATATATATATGTATATACTATATATTATATATTCAGATCTAGTAAATAAAAAAGATTATGATTGAAAACGCATAAATATATTACATCCTAACTAGAAATCTTGTTCTTCATTCTTCAATCACTGCCAATATTGTTTCCTTCTCCCAAATCTTGGTTCTCTTTGAAAGCCTAACAAATTAAAAATGTTAACATAATTAATTAATAGTATATAGTTAAGTATTCTATCGTTAGTTAATGTAAAATAAATCATTATTTAATGTTAATTAAACAACTCGTAAATATAAATTAATTACTTAAGGAGGGTACTTGTGTTGATATATCAGTGAAATAAGCTTGAAAGAAGTCCTTGTTCTCCTTTATAAGCTCTCTCCACACTGCAAACATCAAAGCATAGACATATGGGTCAAAATCCAACCCTAAAAAAAACGAAAGAAATAAATACGTTGTATTCGGAGACGAAGATAAGATTTCAACTTTTTAGGTTCTTAATTTAATTACATAATTAATGGATTTATTAACACAAATATATTGTATGAGCAAACTCTATTGGATTCAGCCTAACTCATATACAGACTACTAGCTCTGCCCCTAATTATATTGTTCTCTTTCAACAATATAGTATTTGTCCATAGTGTTATTGTAGTAGTGTGAGGTATAAGGTATAATAATTTTAAAGATAAAATGTAGGAAAATTTTATCCTGCGTTTGGTTGGAGGTATTAGATAGTCCTGAAATTATTTATCCCACCATTTATACTTTGGTGATGGAATACGTTATCACATATACAAGGTAAAATAACTTAGCTCGAACAAATTAATCCTAAAATAACGCGTTCTCAACTAAACGATAAGTTGTATGGATAATATAATGACCTGTTAGTGTTACAAGTGGGCGTATTCTGGCATGTATAGCTAATGTCTTAATGCATTCATCTCTATCCATCCCAAGCACTAAACACCTCTCTATCATATTTTGTACCTGCCATAATAATATAATTATAAGCTAAAATTAGAAAAATCATGCAAAAGTGTATATTGATTATCATAATTAAAAAGTAGTGCGGATCATGTACACGGACAAAATAACTAGTTAATTCTAAAAAATAATCTAAAAAATATGAACCTATCAAACTAAAATTTTGAATTCGTCTCTACCATTCTAATGTAAATATGAGGGTTGCAACACAAACAAGGAAAAGTAGTGAGGACATACATGAACAAAATAACTCGTTAATACCAAAACAAAAAATTAAAAAATATAAACTTATCAAATTAAATTCTGAATCCGTCTCTAGGAAAAAGAGAGAGAATATATATATGAGAAAGGCATACCATTCTAATGTAAGTTTGAGGGTTGCAACACAAACAAGGAAAATGGTAGTACTCCTGGTTTTGATGATGCATATTTTAGTAACTTTTGAAGGAAATGGACAAAACAAATTAGTAGAATATTTTATTTTAGTCAAGAAGAAGAGAAAAATAGAGAAATAATAAAAATAATAATATTGTAAACAAGTAGGAAAAAAGTGCATAAATAGAAAGATATTTAGAGGGGACTATATATAGGAGAGTGTATTATATTGTTATCCACAAGGTATCTAAGTGAAGGGCCAAAATAGCATATGAAATCCAAACAACACATCAAATCTCATCTTTTAATAGATAAGAGAAAATGAATTCTATAAAAAAAAAAAAAAAAAAAAATTTGAAAGATGAAGTTTTGATTATAACAACATGTTCGTGGCTTAGGCTATTGCCACTTAAATTCCATTCATGTTAATACCTATTTTCTGCTTCTTTTGGACCCATCAATTTATATATGCAACGGTCCCCGCATCATCACCTAAATAATTGCATATGCGAATTTAAGTATTTGAAATTTCATTAAACATATTTAAGATAGTTTAATCTATATATTTCGTATAATTTTCTATATATATATATATAATACTACAATTATTTGACAAAGGATGTTTGACTGAATAACTGGTTACTCTTTGAACTACGCCACGCTAACAATAGCGTCAATATAAATATTATTTCATGTTTATATCGTCAGCTCATCCAAATTATATATTCAAATAAGCTTTCTTAAATAAAATATGAGATTTAATCTTGATAATATAGTTGATAAACTAGTGAAGTGCGTACACATTTCGTTCCATAATTTTCTGCCTTTGTATAGAGTCAATGTAGCCAATTACTGGACTAGATTCAAATATAATTCTTTTAAAAAGTTTTTGAAGAGAAAATATATACAACTATCAAAAAATATCAAAATTGAATGCTACACTTCTCCCCAATAGTTTTCTTTAGTCAGAGTTCATTGCATCGGATTTGCCTTATACAATTTGTAATTTGCGAGCTAGTATATAAGAGTGAATTTACTTAATGTGTATTCAAAGAATAATAGTTTTTCTGGGAATTTAAAAAGTTACAGATTCTTATTTCAAAATAATAATAACATAGGTTTTAATAAAAAAATTTTTTTTGTCAAAATCAGTTCATTATTTTGAGACTAAACTTAGGGGTCAGGATTTATGTGGATCTTAGACTAGAAAGATTCGATACATGGACAATTCTGCAATTTGCAAGTAAATTTTATTTATTCAAATTATATATGTATGTTCCTATTGATGGGCATCTGAACATATGATCATAAACTGTACCTATTAGACATTTTTTACTCATATTTTAGAAAAGTTTAAGTGCTAGGTTCAGAATTGTTCATCACGCAGATAAACTAATCACATCCTTCGATCTTTTTTATATACACCTTAAAAGCATCAATAGGAAAATGCATTAGATTTGCGATTTATTGAAGTTAATAGGTATAATAAAAAGATGTGACATATTTTAAGTGGTTAATTTATCAATGTAATAATGATGCTTGAGAATGCGTGCAAAAGTTTTTTTTTAGATGGTCAATCACAACATATCATAATTCAATTGTCTAAATAAAATTGACAACTATAAAGGGTTGTCGCTAATAAACTTCATCATATTTACTGGTTCTAAAGATTTTTTGTTTAACGGGCCTTAATTATCGGGCATTGCATGTAAGTTGGTGGTAATCAAGTTTATATTTTCAAATTCCATTATCAATTATTAGCTCTCCACCACCCTTAATTTCCTCAAATTATTTTTTCCTTCATAATATTCATCAATGTTGTTGCAACAACAAACACATTAATTAGCTTTAATTTATCGTTGCAACAACAATAGCCTTTGGATTATTTTCCATCTTGTAGGAATCAAAATAAGAAAATAAGAAACAATATTTCTTCATCCCAAATTGTTCTTTTAATTAATTATTTTCAAGAACTAAATTTGAATTTATTCATTTTAAAAAATGGAAGCATCAAGGATTCCTTCAAATCCATCCTATGAAAGATTACCAACGTCGTTCTACACTTCAACCCCAGCAGAGAGAAATAACGCTAATTGGGCGGACCCAAATAATTCATCGGAATTCGAACACCTAAGTTCATCGCAAAAAATTGGATCCCTCATATTTGTTGGTACCATGGTCTTTGTTCTCATCGTAGGCCTTTTTGCCATGATAGATTTTAGCATGTCAAGAACCGTTGATTACTCAAACTCACAAATCATCAGTATGCATGGAGTCCATTTACAATCGATGTCCATTTCCAATTTACAATCCACGATAAATTCAACGTTCGTAGCAGGATGCAATGTCATGTTCAACATCACAAACAAACGAGACATTGAATATTTTTACGATAAGGGTGTGATTTGGGTAATTTTCGATGAGAAAATCATGTGGACGTTACGAACGAATGAATTTTATCAAGCGATAGGAGAGACAACATTGGTTAATGCATCATCAAGTCCTGCAAAATTAGAGACAGATTTATATGTACCAAGAGCACTTGCAAGTGATAGAAAATTACATGAATGGGAAATGTTTAAGGTGAGATTTGATATATATTATAGAGGTGGTGTAGGAAGAAATGGATTTAATTTGGGTGGATTAAAGTATGATTGTGATGTTAATATGACTTTTGTTGATGAGACTACACTTGTTGGTGGACCAAGTAATTGTATTGGTAGTGTAGAGGATGTAACTACTTGTGATAACTTGTTTTTGTGTTCTAATAATAATTAAAAAAAAATGTGCAAGATGTGTAAGATCATACCTCTTAATTTTGATAAAAGATTAAAAAAATGTTTTGTTTTTTGTTTTCTTTTATGTGCATGTATTTAGTTTTGAGATTTTTAAAATTTTTTTTGATAGTTTGTTGTGAGAGAATTGAGTTTCATAAGTTTGTTTGATAGCCAAATTGATGAGTCACTATATTTCTTGTATATCATTTTGAATAAGACTTGCTTGTTCACTTGTAAAAGAGAATATTTTGTACATATAAATTGGATGAAGTTGGACGTGCTGATTGTGTAAATATTTTACACCATTACTTCTTTGTTTTTGATTTTGCATTTGGTGTCTGATATTTATATTAGAGCTCGACCAAATTTTGATTCGCCCCGAAAAATCACACATTTAAGAGTAAACGCTTCCTAGCAAAGCTAAGACGACTCGCACTCTGATTAAAAATAAAAAAGTATTTATCACTCCACCACAACACTTTGTTGGTGCACCATTACCTTCAAGTCTTCAACTTGTTAACTACTACCTAAGAAAAAAAGAAACCCCTCAACCCACCCCACCCCCACAAATAAATAAATAAATAAAATGATTGCTATATGCCTATATATATTCTATTATGATATGTGATGTTTTAGATCTTTTGTTTCTCATTTTCAGAATTCCACTATCCTTATTCAGCCTTTTTCATTTAAATTATCATTTTTCCTTTTTTTTTTTTCTTCACAAATCTTAGCAAATTTATATACCGGTTTGAATTCTAGACATACATCTGTCAAAATTTCTTGATGTCTAGATATACTTAAACGAAAATAATCCAGTTAAAGGAAATTTAGGGATTCTTTTTTTTTATACATAGTATTTTTTTACCTTTTTCTATCTTATATTTGTTATGAATATTATAGTTTATATGAATGTCCATTACTTCTTCCGTGATGTAGATTGTTTATCGAATGAATCATCATTTTGATTAATACTAGTAAATTATTTTTTAAAAAAAAAAAATTAAAGATAAGTAGGTTAAAGTCAATCATATTCATTTCATTTCTACTAAACCACCAAGAAGGGGGTTGATTACAAGTGAAAATTGCTTTTAAAAAAATAAAAAACTACAAGCGGGCATCGAGATTTTAAGAGAAGAAGATAAAGAGGATGCTGGGGTGACTTATGAAATTTTCTGAATGTCCTTTATTTTTTTAAGAGGGCATTTTTTTAGACTCAAAGTTCAACTCTCCGCTTTAATGTGAAATGACTATACGCCTAGCACTAAAAAGGTTATCTAGTAGCACGTGTCTAAGTACTCATACTGAGTTTGTAACTAACTGGGGCACATTGACACAAGGCTAACTGTTGATAGAAATAAGAGTATGTAACTACTCTTCAAACTTATAGTTAGGAGTTAGTTAGTTTGTTACAAAGTTGTTAGATAGTTAGTTCATTATAGAGCTAAAAATAGAATGATAAATACATGTATAAATAGCTGTGATACAGCTTAAATGAGATACAACTTTTCTTTCTCAAATCTGTCTATTTTTTCTTCTACAAACAATTCTGTAAATCTTCATGGTATCAGAGCCTGATCAAATTCTGAGTAGATCAGGAGCAGAAGGTTCAGATTTCTGAAAATCAGAGTCTGGAAAATTCATCAGATTTCTGAAGATCAGAATCTGGAATAAGCATCAAGCTTCCGCAATTCAAATCAAGAAGAGGGAAAATAGCAAGATCAATGACAAACAATGGTGGCCAAGATACTGCTGAGGTCAGTAATGGTAGAGTGCCTGATCATGGAAATACCACATCAATGATGATGGCTGCTGCGAATCAAGTACTGGATTATAATCATCCTCTGTTCTTAAATCCTGCTGATGTTAGTGGGGTTAATCTCATTTCATTTCAGCTTCTTGGAATTGAAAATTATGCTATGTGGAGTCGATCTATACGTTTGGCATTGCTTGGAAGAAACAAAATTGGACTAGTCGATGGAACTTGTAGAAAGAATGATGTGAGTATAGAGTTAGGAGGTCAGTGGGAAAGAGTAAATGCAATAGTTCTCTCTTGGCTTCTAAATTCTGTGTCGAAAAGTTTGTTAGCAGGAGTGGCATTTGCAACATCTGCCCAAGGGGTTTGGAGTGATTTGAAAGAAAGATTTGATCGACTAGATGGGTCAAGAACTTTCAGTTTGCATAAAGAGATTGCTACACTTCAACAAGGTACAAATTCTGTGTCTGTATATTTTACAAAGCTTAAAGGACTGTGGGATGAGTATGAAACTTTGATGCCATCTCCTGGATGTGATTGTGAAATGTCGAGAGATGTTATTGAACACCTAAATAGACAAAAGCTATATCAGTTCCTTATGGGTTTGAATGAGTCATTTGGACAAGCAAGGAGTCAAATATTATTGATGAATCCAGTTCCTGGAGTCAATCAGGCATATGCTATGGTGGTGAATGATGAATGTCAGAAATTGACTTCAAGTGGTGTTAATATAGGACTGAACTCCATCTGTTCTACTGGGGTTGATCCCTTAGTAATGTATTCAAGAACTGGAGGTCAGTCTAACATTCAGGGATATAACAGATTCAAGAAGAACTTGGGGGTGATATGTGAATTCTGCAGATGCAAAGGGCATTCTAAAGATCAATGCTACAAGTTGATAGGATATCCTCCTGATTTTAAGTCGAAAAGGAAAATGATTAATGGAGTAGGTCATAATGCTTATATGGCTGGAAGTGAAGTTAATACTACAAGAAAAGATGCATATGATGGGATGTTAAATGATCTGTCTAGCTATGGGAGTGTTTCTAATGATAAGGGTCAAAGATCACAGTCTAATACTAGTACGATTGATGAAAGTGAGAAGCATTTGCAAGGTTGTACTTTCACAAAAGACCAATACAGCCAAATTCTGAGGATGCTTAATCAGAATACAGACTGTGGAAACATAACAGGTAGTGCAGCCCATGGAGTTCAGGCAAATTCAGCAGGTAAAGCTTTATTAGTTTCTGAAAATAGTGAGATATGGATCATAGACACAGGTGCCACAAATCATATGAGCTCTAATGTTGGTATGTTAACTAAGGAGTCTATAGTGAATGTCAAGAATCCAAAACCTGTAAGTTTGCCTAATGGTGAAGTAGCATATGTAACTCACACTGGTTCTTGCTCAATTTCCTCAAGAAGTGTAATCACAAATGTATTTCACATTCCAGAGTTCAAATACAATTTGTTGTCAGTCAGTCAGATGACAAAGGAGTTAGGATGCTCAGTCACTTTCTTTCCACATTTCTGTGTGTTTCAGGAGCTCTACACTGGCAAGGTGAGGGAGATTGGTAAGGAAGAGGCTGGGTTGTATTTGTTGTTGAAGAAATTTACACAGGATCAAGTGCAAGTTCAGTCCTGTTTGGCAGAAGGAAAAAGAAAAGAAGCAAACCAGTTATCTGAAGAAGAAGTGAATGTATGGCACAAGAGACTAGGACACATGTCATCTCATGCATTGAGCAGGTTATTTTCTGTTAGTCCAGAGGTTGTGAATAAAGCTTTAAATAAGTGTGATGTCTGTCCTTGTGCAAAACAAACAAGAAGTGTATTTCCGAGTAGTAGCATTAAAAGTATTGAATGTTTTGAATTGATTCATTTGGATGTATGGGGTCCATATAAACAGTCTACTTTTGATGGTAATAGATTCTTCTTTACAGTGATTGATGATTACTCAAGAATGACTTGGCTGTTTCTGTTGAAAAATAAGTCAGATGTATGTGTTACTTTGTCATATTTTCTGCAGTTTGTTAAAACTCAGTTTGGTAAAGTAGTAAAGAAGGTACGATCTGATAATGGATCAGAGTTTGTAAATTCTGTGTGTACAAAGATGTTTAAAGACAAAGGAATTATACATCAAAGGTCGTGTCCTTACACTCCACAACAAAATGGAGTGGCAGAAAGGAAGCATAGACATGTGTTAGAAGTTACTAGGGCAGTCAGGTTTCAAGGAAATATTCCTGTGATATATTGGGGGCAGTGTGTGCTTGCAGCAGCATACTTGATAAATATGATGCCTAGTAAGGTACTAGGAGGACAGTCTCCATATGAAAAACTCTATGGAAATAGGCCACTGCTAACACATCTAAGAGTACTAGGATGTTTATGCTATGCTAAGGTTGTATCAGAAAGTGACAAATTAGCATCCAGGTCTAAAGCATCAGTTCTTATGGGTTATTCAGAGACTCAAAAAGGTTATATATTGCTGGATTTGGTGTCCAAGAGTTTCTTTGTCAGTAGAGATGTAAGGTTTCAAGAGTCTGTGTTTCCATTTGTGTCCAGAATGTCAACAGATGATGCTGGTCCTTTTGTAAATAACTTAAGTCTGGAGATGCTGAATTTAGAATGGAGTAATAGTGCCACAAGAGATGTCATCATAAGGTCGGAGTGTGAAGAGCAAAGAGATATGTCAGAAGAATCTGGACATGATCCAGTGTTAGATCAGATGATAGAAGGACCTGATACTGAGGTTAATGAAAGCCAAGAAAATGTAGAACCAGTGGTTACAAGAAGGTCTACAAGAGGAGTTCATCCACCTATATGGATGAAGGATTTTGTATCCCTAAACATTAACAAGGAAGTACAGTTTCCAATTTCTGATTATGTGGCATACAATCATTTGTCTATGCCTTATCAAACTTTTATAGCTTCAACATCTATGCTGCAAGAACCAGCAACATATGCAGAAGCTAGTAAAGATCCAAAGTGGATAGAAGCAATGAAGGCTGAAATACATGCTTTGCAAAGTAACAATACTTGGGAACTGTCTGAGTTGCCTAAAGGAAAGACTGCAATTGGGTGTAGATGGATCTACAAAATAAAATACAAGTCTACTGGTGAAGTAGAGAGGTATAAGGCAAGGTTAGTGGCAAAAGGATACAGTCAGAAAGAAGGGATAGATTATAAAGAAACTTTTTCTCCTGTGGTAAAGATGGTAACTGTAAGAACTATTCTATCTTTAGCTGTGGCAAGGAAATGGCACATTCATCAAATGGATGTGTATAATGCTTTTCTAAATGGTGATCTACAGGATGAAATATACATGGCCTTACCACAAGGATTTACCAGTCAGGGGGAGCAGACAGTATGCAGACTGGTAAAGTCTTTATATAGTCTTAAACAAGCACCTAGACAATGGAATCAAAAGCTTAAAGAGGCATTACAAAAACTCAGTTTTAATCAAAGTCAGCATGATCATTCTCTGTTTACAAGAAAAAGCTCTGAAGGAACTACAATAATCTTGGTATACGTTGATGATATCTTGGTTACAGGAAGTAGTCTTGAGCTTATTAAGGAAACAAAAGAAGCCTTACAGCAAGTGTTCAAGATGAAGGATTTGGGAGAATTAAATTTTTTTCTTGGAATAGAGTTTGCAAGGTGTGAGGCTGGAATGGTTATGCATCAAAGAAAATATGCACTTCAACTGATTGCTGAAGTTGGACTATCTGGTGCTAAGCCATCAAGCACTCCTATGGATGTGAATGTCAAGCTAACATCAAAACAATATGATGATCAAACAAAGGAAAATCAAGGAGACAAACTTGTAGATCCAAGTGCCTATCAAAAGTTGATTGGAAAGCTTCTCTATTTGAACATGACTAGGCCTGATATTTCATTTAGTGTACAAACATTAAGTCAGTTCTTACAGCAACCTAAAAAATCTCACATGGATGCTGCACTAAGAGTAGTTAAGTACATCAAGAAACAACCGGGCCAGGGTATATTGTTATCTAGCAGTTCAGGCACTGAAATCACAGCTTGCTGTGATGCAGATTGGGCAGCATGCCCTACTACAAGGAGGTCTGTAACTGGGTTTGTTATCAAGATAGGAGAATCTATGGTGTCTTGGAAGGCTAAGAAGCAAACAACAGTATCAAGAAGTTCAGCTGAAGCTGAGTACAGAAGTTTGGCATCTACTGTAACTGAGTTAGTATGGTTAGTAGGGCTACTAAGGAGTTTGGATGCTGAAATAACACTTCCAGTAAACATATACAGTGATAGCAAATCTGCAATTCAGTTAGCAGCCAATCCAGTCTATCATGAACGTACTAAACATATTGAAATCGATTGTCATTTCATTAAAGAGAAGCTGCAACAAGGGTTAATCAACATCAATTATATACCAACTCAAAGTCAGCCAACTGATGTTCTAACCAAAGGACTAAATAGAGTACAACATGAACTCTTATTGTCCAAGCTAGGAGTTTTAAATATATTTTCTCCTCCAAGCTTGAGGGGGAGTGTTGATAGAAATAAGAGTATGTAATTACTCTTCAAACTTATAGTTAGGAGTTAGTTAGTTTGTTACAAAGTTGTTAGATAGTTAGTTCATTATAAAGCTAAAAATAGAATGATAAATACATGTATAAATAGCTGTGATACAGCTTAAATGAGATACAACTTTTCTTTCTCAAATCTGTCTATTTTTTCTTCTACAAACAATTCTGTAAATCTTCACTAACTCGAGATTGATTGGTGATCTCTCCAACTTCCAAGACTCATTATAAGAGCACCACATGATATAATTATTAGAGGGCTCGTCTCAGGAAAGAGTTCCAACAAGCTGTTTAGGTATGAAGTATAGCCTTGGTCGTGCCAATGCATCAATATCACTCCAAGCCACGTCGCCCTCGTCATCGATTGCTCACAAAATGGTGCACCGTGAGCATAATTTTTGTCATCATTCATGATATAAAAGATTATTGGGCACATAATTATCATGTAACTTAATTTGATGTGTTATAAATTCATCACAAGAAAAAATACATACATAAAAGTGAATGCGCATGTTGACCTTCCAACATTGAAAATTCGATTTTATAGTGTAGGACAAATATTTAGACATCAATATAGAACTTTTGCAATCTTTCTTTTCAAATTTGTACAAATACCATGCATCAAATGAATGAAAGTGCAAGAAAATTTTCTCAAATATTCTCACTCTTAATTTCTACATTATTTAATATAAATATATGATATCTGTTTTTTTATAGTTATTATTAATTGCTTGATTAATATGATAGGCCCTTGATTAAATTGTATAAGGATATGATCATTGAATCGACTTAATTATTTATCTTAATAAGTTAGAATTATCATAAACTGTCGATATTTAACAAATTATTTATTCTATTATGTGTTGTGCACCAATGACCTTACAAAGTTACAATGTGGTTGTAAAGATATTGAATATGAATAAATGCTTGTGGAATTATTTACCAGCATAAAATACAATCAATATTATAAATATTTTTGGAGAACTTGCACGAAACAATCTCATTGTTGAATTATGAGAACCATTTCAAGCTAATGGGTAATTGTGTTTTTACTCAATTAAGATATTTTGTAAAATTGTTATAAAGTTTGTTAGGCATAGTTAGTTAGTTAGTTCACAAAGTTAGTTAGTCCTCTAACTATATAATGTACTCTACAGTTCAGTTTTGGAATAAGATTGATTTTCCTCTCTTCTCTCTCAAGTCTTACTCTTGCATAATTCTCAAGCTTATGAGCTCTTCCATGGCTGCTAACATGGTATCAGAGCTTTCATTATCGATCTGAAGTATTTTCTGTCTCAACTCAAAGCAGCAAACTCGTAGGAAGTTATTTCATCTAAGTCAAATCTGAATCGCAAAAATATGGCAATCGAGGAAGAGCAAATCAACACAAATGTAGTGAATGTTCAGCAGACAATTCACGTCATTTCTACACTAGATCACAATCACCCACTGTTTCTGCAGCCAACTGACACTCCAGGTAGTTCTGTCATCTCACTTTAGCTAACTGAATCTGATAACTATGCTTTATGGAGTCGATCTACGAGAATTGGTCTACTAGGTAAAAGCAAGTTGGGGTTTGTAGATGGTAGGCTCCCTAAGTCTCAATTTCCAACAATGTGTCACGATCAATAGGAGAAAGTAAATGTTGTAGTCCTATCTTGGATCATGAAACAGTTAGATCTGGTCTTCTAAGTAGTGTAGTATATGCATCAAATGCTAGCAAAGTATGGGAGGATCTAAAGAAGAGATTCAACAAAATGAATAGATCTAGAGTCGTGTTTCTACATTCATACTCTCACTCAAGGAACAATGACAATTGCTGATTACTTCTCTAAGTTGAGGAATCTCTGGGATGAGTTTGATGCCATAATGCCTTGCCCAGGATGTCCTTGTCCAGAATCTCAAAGCTATTTGCAACATTTCGAATACCAGAGGTTACTCCAGTTCTTAATGGGACTGAATGAGTCATATTCTCAATCTAGGAGTCAAATTATGATGATGAGCCCAACTCCAAGTGTTAACAAGGCCTACTCAATGTTGATTAATCAGGAGAGCCAGAGAACATTAGTCAATTTTACTCAGGGAATGCACATTGGTGATACACATGATGGAACTGCTCTGTTAAGTAACACCATACCTAGTCACAATGATGTCACTACATTATTTGGCAATAATAGGGTTACTAATCATATGAGTAGTAGTGGAGGTTTACATCATGGTGCTAGTAGTAGCAGCAACTATAGAGGGAAAAAACCCCAGGTCTTATGTGAAGTTTGTGGTTTCAAAGGACACACAAATAATACCTTTTATAAGATTGTTGGATATCATGCTGATTGGAAAGGGAGAAACAAGGGAGTGCTAGCACACTATCAGTTCAGCCATGCAGGTACTATTCCATTTGTCAATCATACTGTTTTATTTAAAAAATATAAATTAGACTGATTTTAAGAGTCGCCACTTTATTTTTAAAGTAATATTAAGAAAACTATTGTTTTCAAAAGATAAAAACAGGAAATCTAATAAAAACTTAAAAGGGGTTTGGGGTCCTTATTAGCATGTCGGGAAGGGATTTAAAGCACCCGAAATGCCCACTAATGTACGGTTATCTGGCAATTAATTATTTGGCTAAAAATGGATTAACTTAATTTGAATTGAGCAATTTTTAGTTAAGACCGTTTTAAAGGGGAGAAAAGGGGAATATTCAGGTATTATCTAAGTGAGCTATCTTGCAAAATTAATTTTTAGGCCTCGTTAAAGATGATTAATTTAGTTAAGTTATAAAATCAAAACGGGTATCTTTTGGGGATTTGAATTTTAAAACCTTAAAATTTAGTAACAGATATTGACAAGTAAACAAACACAATAAAGCAAAGAAGGAAAGAGACTTTGGCCTAAATCTGGTTCCTGTCCGCCTGGGCCAGTATTTGGGCCCCATTTTCATTTTGGGCCTTTGGCCTATTTAAGTCACCTGCACCTGTCCTAAACTAATATGAAAAAGTGTTTTTTCTTTGGGCCTTAGGCCCAATTCTTTCACCTATCCTAACTTGTCCTAAAGTTCTAACAATAATAATAATAATAATAATAATTAAATGGGTTTAGGCCCAATAAATGACAAAATACAAATTTCTTTTATAAAGATTAGGCATTTGGCCTAATCTTTTCAATCTTTCGTTCTGTTTCATATTCTTTCAGCTCCGAGACCTATTCGTCGATTTTTACAGCTGGGTGACTCGAAAAGAAGGAATTTGAGCCTTTATGGCACTCCCGAAATGCAAGAAAGAAGGTAGGAGTTCATAGTGAACCCGAGTAAATTTCACATGCAACAAAAGATAAATAGATTAGTAAGTAACTTGTTCAAAACAATATTAAGAGTATTACTTCAAACAGATGCTAAATTTCCATAAGAACAAAAGAGGAAAGAACTCTATGGTGATCAATAAAATGTGCCCGTGGCATGTTCATTATTACCCATATGAGACCAAAACAAAGTGCATGATTATTCTACATAATCACAATAGGAAAAACAAAGATAAGGCTTGATCACTCATCCAACACAAAAGTTAATTAATTAAAAGAGAGAAACCTGTGATCAAATCAGTAGCTATTTAAAATTATGACCAACACAAATCACAAATACAATAATTAGACTAACATGGCAAATAGTAATCCTATGATAAAGAAGAAAGAAAATTCATAAATGCTACTCCTAATTTTAATGGAAAACAAGAACCCAAACTCTTTACAACATAATGAGTATTTAATGTATCCAGAAATAGTTATCTAAAGGGTCAAGGCATCTAGTGCAGTAATACACCATACGGTCTAATCATATATGCACTTGTTATTCTGTCTCAAGTATGATTAACCATAGCAACATGTTCTCACAAAATAAAAATAAAGACTTAAGAAAATAGCAACCTAAAAGGTGGTCTGTAACAAACTTAGAGCTAAACAAAATCACACCTTGGGCAAAGACTATGAGAAAAATAACTATGTTGGTAGAATAATGATTCTACAATTTTTCTAAGGGGAAATGATTACTGAGAGAAGCTTGGAGAGGTGCCAAGGCAAGAAAGGATAATAGCTTGAGATTCGAGAAAGTATTTAATAGAACCAAAAAATACTAATGAACGAAATAGACATCATGACAATGGTATTCAACAGAGAATCCGAGCAAAAAGCATGTTTGAGGGATGTCAACAGCACAAACAAAAAGCTGTGAAATTATTATTTGCAATAATAAACATAAATGTTGATAAACACCTAAACAAGCAATGATTCTTACACACATATATACAACAGGGAGACAAACTAGGCATGCTAATCAAGTTCGACAGTTGAGATTATGAAGATAATACTAAATAACTGATCAGAGAATTTAGCTAAAACAAACATCAAATTTATTCAATTATAACATGAAGAACACCAAGACATAATTGACCGGAAGCAGGAACAAGAAGCGCAACAACTAAATGTCCAACGAAATAGAGTTTAAGGAAATGTTTTTACCTCTTTTCGGGCAGCGAACGGGGACAACAACAAGCAAGGACGAACTCTTCCACCACACAAACTCGAAGCTCGAGCAACACACCAAGGAAATCTAAACGAAACCCGAATAACGATCTTACGGTAACCTCTGAACTAGAAAGTTCTCTGAAAATTCCTCAAAAAATATAAATCAAGTGTTCCTCCAATCTTCTGTAAATGTAACTCTGTTTCCTTTATAAGTTGTGTTTCTTCTCTCTTTCAAATGTATTTCGTATATATCTTATAGCTATTTTGTTATGTTGTTCTCTATCTCCCTTTCAAATTGTCAACCTTTTTTTTCCAACTTTTTCTCTAACCTAGAATTTTCAATCAAAAAATCTCTCCCCTTGACAAAGAGGAAGAGGGAGGTATTTGTAGATGAAATTTGGACAGAAACTCTTGGGGGGAAAATCGATGAAAATCCTGATAGGAATTGGATCCAATCCAAATTCAAACTCAAAAATCTTTTACCAATTCGGTGAGACACCTTTTCCTGAAATTTTTGCCCTATTCCAAAAGAGGAAAGGGGAATGGTCGGCTGGGATCGATCTCCCATCCTCGCTGTGCCACGCGGAGCGATCTCACGGCCCTAAGGACGGGAGACGCAACTGCATATGCTTTTTGCTGCTGTGTTGTATTTGTTGCTCTTGTCGTGTAGCTGGCCGTCGTGTTAGCGCCGCTTGAACTAATGTTGAAATTTGACGCTACTTTTGTGAAAGCTGCTGAAACTAACGTCTCAGAATATTGGAAATTTCTGGGTTTTTTTGGGATAAAAAAAATGGGTCGAGTATTTGGAGTGGGCTATTAGATCACATACGTACTGGTTTGTATTGTTGTTGTATGTTGCTGATGGAATGGATTTTTTTTGGTTGAAATTGGAGAAAAGAATTGGGCTTGAGAGTTATGAAATGGGCCACTGAAAATTGGATTCAAAATTGGGTAAAAAAGTTAAAAGTGAAATGGGAGTGGCCAGATTTTGCAATTGCAAAATTGCTAAATTGTAATTATAGCCATATAAAACTCAAAATATAGTCAAATTGAGTTAATTTAGTGAATCAGGCAAGAAATTGAATAAGACAAATTAATATAATTAACTAACGAGCTTCTTAATATTAACAAAATAAAATAATAAACTTAATTATAAACTAATTAACTCAAAATATAAACTATTAATTAATTAAATTAATTGGCCAAATATTTAATTAAAACTGACTCTTTTTTTAGACAATTTTCGAACATTCATAAAATGTACTAATTATATAAAACATATATATTATTTAAAAATTTATCAAATGACAAAATTACTTTAAAATAATTTTAAAATATTTTGAATTTTTAAAGTCAATTATTTTAAATCGTTTAGAATTTAAGGAGCTCGATGATTAATATATATTGTGGAGGTCCAAAATTGGGTGTCAACACATAATAGTGTTCTGACTGCAGGCACAGGGACAAGCAGTCAACACAGCTACTGGCCTCAACAGATTGGTCATCAACTACCTCTGCAACAATTTCCCACTGAAGGCTACTCACCAAGTCTCCAAATGCAGTCTTACAACTCCAGAGTTTTTCTTCAAATGCAGCAGTTTGACCTTTAACAAAGTAGAGGAGATTCTCAACTCATACATCATGTCAGGCCTTACTTCACTCCTGAGTAATACCAATAGGTTGTTCAAATACTGAATAAGAGTTTTGCTGTTGAATAAGAGTCCTGTTGATGGCTCATCCACCAATACTACTGCAGTAGGTAACCTGATATCCCTAATGTCCAATTACATTAGTTAAAATTGGATAATTGATACAGGTGCCTCTAATTATATGACATCAGACATAACCACATCGAAAAAATTGTCAGGTTGTTTCACCTTTTACCAATAGTCAAGTGCAATTACTAACTGGAAATATTGTGTTAGTTTCTCATACAGGGAAAACCACTGTATTTAAGGATCAGTATATTACAAGTGTCTTGTTCATACGTGAATTTAAATACAATCTTCTATCAGTATCTCAACTCACAAAAGAATTGTAGTGCTCATCAATATTTTTTTGTATATTTCAGGACCTATTCACTAGACAGGTGAAGGGGATTAATAGAGAACATCAAGGTCTATATATGCTACATAGAGGGTCGTGTCTACCAACTTGTTCCTCTTCCTCTTATCAAGCCAGTCACACAGTCAATTAAGTCTCTACTAATAATGCTCATCTTTGGTATCTTAGATTGTGTCATGCTCCCTTAGAAGTATTAACCAAGCTTGGTGGCGGTCCTCACCTCACTTAGTCTACTCAGTCTTCTTATTGCTCTGTGTGCCCAAGAGCCAAACAAGCATAATTACCTTTTTCTGCTAGTACTAGTAGGTCTCAATTTGCTTTCCAATTACTTCATTGTGATGTATGGGGGCCCTATAGAGTTCCCATATATGATGATAAGAGATACTTTGTTACCCTAGCAGATGACTACTCTAGATTTACTTGGTTGTACTTGTTGCATTCTAAATATGATACTGTTGTAGTCCTAAAAGACTTTATTAATTCAATTCAGAATGTTTTCTCTTATACTATTAAGACTCTTAGAATTGATAATGGTTGTGAGTTCCTAAGTACTTGTTTTCAAGATCTTTTAAAGGCCTTTGGCATCCAGCATCAAACCACATGTGTCTACACTCCCCAACAAAATGGGGTGGTAGCAAAATGGGGTAGTTGAAAGAAAGCGTAGAACCATACTTGGTATAGCCATATCCCTCAGATTCTAATCAGAAATGCCCTTGAATTTTTGGGGAGAATGTGTTATGTTTATAGTCTATCTCCTAAACAGGCTTTCTTCTAAAGTTATTGGCAATAAGACACCTTATGAATTGTATTATCTACAACCTCCCATTGTGACTCATCTCAGGGTATTTGGCTATCTGTGCTATGCCACAAGTACTAAGGAAATTGACAAGTTTGCATCTAGAGACATCCCAGTTGTTTTCATGGGTTATTCACACTCATAGAAGGGCTAAAAGTTATATGCACTAACCAACAAGTCATTTTTTGTGAACTGGCATATTTTGTTCAAGGAATACATCTTTCCTTTCAAACATATAAAAAGTTCTATATCTCCTATATTTCCAGTATTTGACTTGTTGTCTCCTGACTCTTATTTGAGCTGTAATAGTACTCCTGGAGGGACTTCTATTCCTTGTCATGATACTCAAGGTGTGGCTGATTATACACAACCTGCTGCTCCATCTCCAGTTGTGGTTCTTGAACCTAGGAGGTCAGCTAGACATCACAAGCCTCCAGGATGGTTGCAAGACTTTGTGTCTAATTCTAAGGCCTCTTCCTGCCTCTATCCAATCCACTCATATGTCAATTATTCAATTATGAACCCAGCTCATGTACAAGTCATAGCTTCTATTGATACTTATCATGAACCTCAGTCATTCAAGGAGGCTTTTCTTGATCATAAGTGGGTGGATGCTATGAAGTTAAAAATTGCTACACTTGAGTATAATCATACTTGGAGTATAGTGAATCTACTTCTTCATAAGTCCTATATTGGTTGTAAATGGATCTACAAAGTCAAATACAAAGCTAATGGTGAGGTGGAGAGATTCAAGGCTAGATTAGTGGCAAAGAGGTTCAACCAAAAAGAGGGCATAAACTACTTTGAAACTTTTTCTCTGGTGGCTAAAATGGTGTCTATGAGGACTGTGATTGCTCTGGCTACTTCTAAACAGTGGTTCATCTACCAGATGGATGTTCACAATGCCTTTCTCAATGGTGATATTATGGAAGAGGTGTACATGACACTTCATGATGGGTTTACTAGACATGGAGGCTCTTCTAAAGTCTGCAAACTCCACAAGTCACTCTATGGCCTTAAACAGGCCCCTAGACAGTGGAACAAAAAGCTGACTGAGGATCTAGAAGATTTGGGGTTCATACAAAAGCCATTTTTACTACTTATAATTCACTAAGAAGAAAGGGGAACACATTTCTAGTGTATGTTGATGATCTATTAGTCACAGGAAGTTGTCCAAAATTGATAAATCATACAAAAGTTTAGTTGAAAACCAAGTTCAAGATGAAAGATCTTGGTGAACTAAAGTTCTTTCTAGGCATAGAATTTGCCAAATCAAAGAGTGGGATAGTAATGTCACAAAAAAAGTATGCTTTAGAACTAGTTGCAGAATCTGGTTTGAGTGGTTCTAAACCAGCAACAACACCTTTATAGTTGAATCTGAAGCTCACCGCTGAAGAATATGACAAATGTATAAAGAGGGGAAACAATGACATTGTGCTCAAGGATCCTGGTCCATATCAGAGGTTAGTATGCAAGTTATTATATCTAACCACGACTAGACCTGACTTGGCCTTTGTAGTTCAGGTTCTAAGTCAGTATATGCATAGTCCAAAGGTCTCACATATAGAAGCAACTCTGAGATTTGTAAGATACATAAAAGGGGCACCTGGTCTAGGATTGTATATGCCAGTAGAATCCACAAACAATTTGACTTGCTACTGTAACTCAGATTGGAGAGCATGTCTGCAGACCAGAAGATCAATGATAGTTTACCTTGTGAAGCTTGGAGGAGCATTGACTTCATGGAAATTTAAAAAATAAGACACAGTATTTAGAAGTTCAGTTGCAGCTGAATTCAGAAGCATGACATCTGCAACTGCTAAGATTATTTGGTTGACTGGTTTACTAAAGGAGCTGGGAGTTGAAGTAGAAGTTCATGTTCAACTAATGTGTGACTAGTAAAGTAGCCATTCAAATAGCTACGAATCTTATTTTCCATGAAAGGACCAAGCACATAGACATAACTTGTCACTTTGTGAGGGAAAAAATACTGCATGGACTAATCAGAACTATTCATGTATCTACCAATGATCAACTAGCTAATATACTAACTAAAGGGCTAGGAAAAGCTCAACATGAGTACTTACTTAGTTTACTTGGTGTAAAAGACTTGTTTAGCCCATCAGCTTGAGGAGGGATGTTGAATTATGAGAACCATTTCAAGCTGATTGGTAATTGTGTCTTTACTCAATTAAGATATTTTGTAAAGTTGTTGTAAAGTTTGTTAGACATAGTTAGTTAGTTAGTTCACAAAGTTAGTTAGTCCTCTAATTATATAATGTACTCTATAGTTCAGTTTAGAATAAGATTGATTTTCCTCTCTTCTCTCTCAAGTCTTTCTCTTGATTCTCAAGCTTATAAGTTCTTTCATGGCTGCTAACATATGAATATAAAGACTTCAAATTCAATTTTGAATTGGATTGGAGAAGTCCAATAAGGACTTATGCACAACACAAATTTCTCATTAAGAATGAGATGCACGTTTTTATTTTTGGAAAAGGCTAAAAAATACCCCGAAACTATCAAAAATAGCTTAGATTTACCCTTAGACTATTTTTTGGCTCAAAACTATCATTTTCGTCAAAGTATTGGGTCGCACTTACCCTTCTAGTTAACAGAAGTATGTTAAGTACGGAGAGCCAAATATTTCCCACTTTCACATAGACTAATAAGATCCCTACCCTTAAACTAAGTAGTTTTCTTTGCAATTTTACCGGCTGAAACAGACTTCTCAGACTTAATACAAAAACAACAAAAGAAATTTGTGAGATATTACGTCCGTAAAACTCAAAGAAGGGAAGGCAAAAGATCACAAGCGACTCAATTTACCAGTGATTGACGAAGGCTCGGGATAGATCCTGTAGTTGTCCTTCTACTTGTTGTAGCACTTCCATTTGGACTTGAACTCTTCACAACTCCATCAGATGTACTCTTAGTATAATTGGATTTAAATGAGAAGTTGACGAGATTGTTCCATTCGAATGTGAAGCCTCATGTGTCACCCTATTTGGTATCCAAGGTTTAAAATCTGATTTCTTTGTACAAACATCAATGCTCTTCCTTCTCATGTCTGCATTATCACCTCTTGTATGGAATGAAAGACTTTTCGCCATACTTTTCTTTTTCGAACGAGTCAATGCAAACGTGTCTGCTGAATTTGCTTGTTCCTTAGCCATTTTGTTGTTCTTTTTAGTACCACCAACTGATACCTTATGTTGATTCAATGCTTTACTTTTCGAAACATCCTCAACAGACAATTCATCTTTGGCTACAGATGAATTTGACGTCTCATCCGCCTTCTCACTAATGTTCTTTAAATCCACATTTTCTTCCTCAGCCACAACAAACTTTTTTTCCCCTCATTTCTCTTCAAATGAAGGGAAAATTAGGGGAAATGGGTGAAATCGTATCTTAAGAGAAATGAGGGGAAAATTAGATATTAGGGATCTTATTAGTCTATGTGGAAGTGGGGAATGTTTGGCCCTTATGTGGCGTCCATGTGGCATCCACGTGGCACTTAACATACTTATATTAACTGAAAGGGTAAGTGTGACTCAATACTTTGACAGAAAGGGTAGTTTTGAGCCGAAATATAGTTTATGGGTAAATATGAGTTATTTTCGATAGTTTAGGGGTATTTTTGAGCCTTTTTCGTTTTATTTTTAATGAATTTTCCAATAAGAAAATTGTATGTAGTCTAATCATTGGGATTAGACTACATACAATTTTATGTTAGATATGAAATATTGTTTAGTTTTAATTTTTTTTATATGTTTCTAAAAGAATGTTTTTTTGTCTTTTTCTTTGATTTTTTTTAGTTTCAATTTTGCACCTGATATGTATAAAGCTACAAAATTTAAGAATATATTTTTAGTTTAAAATCATAAAATTCAAAATTATTGTGAAGTAAGAATTGCATATGTATAGTCTTTTTGTTTCTTTTAAAAAGAATAGTTTATGTATTTATTCTCCGAATTTTATTTCCTTATTCGTATTTGATTTAATATGTTTCTTACAAAATATATAATTAATGAAATTACAAGTTTATTATATTATTTTATTTTTAAAATATAATAAATTTAAAATTTCTAATAATATGTTGAGTACTTAATATTAAATGTAAAATTAATATTAAAAAATATATATTTTTTTAAAATTACATAAATAAAATAAATACTTATTTTTAGTAATACTTAATATGTGGAGACGAAGTCAACGTGGCATGGTTACCTTTCCCGCCAAATATAACCCGCCAAAAGACCTGGGACCCACATAATGGACAAACACCGCCCACTTTGCCTACCGGCCAATGCTATTACCAAAATACCCTCCTAAGAAAATAGTTTCTTTTATTTAATTAAAATAAAATAAATAGGAGAAAATAAACATGCCAATTTATGTACACTTTAATATCATTAAAGGATATATTAATAATCTGATCAGAATTCAAGATATGCTATGAAGCGAGTATATCTTTTATATTAATTTTAATGGACAAATGCATAGCTTTTAAGATTTTTTTCTTTTTATTGTTTGAAAAATAAATAAATATATCTTTCTAAATGATTATATATTATATATAGAAACATCACAACTAAAATATAAGTTTGGAATGATAAATTGTTTGTTATTTGTAGGCACACCACATTTATTTTTTTCTTAGCCATCTACTTTTAGTTTGTGTGAATATTCTTCATTTAAGTATGAAAAACTTCTTTTTATCTCCTCATAAGCCTAAATGGTAATTACTTGAGCTAAACTATCAGCTTTACATCATAAGATCCAAAGATCAAAATATTTGAATCACTCTTTTTTTTTGAGTAATTATATTTTTGATCCATCAAATATATTTGAATATATTCAACATATTTAACTTTCAATTCATTTAAATATATAAATATAAGTTTAACGTAATAAATGAACAATTAAATGATAAAAACGATTAATATTTCATGAAATTTGTAATCACTCCCTAGTAAAGGAATTAAAATTGCAAATCCAAGCAATTGAAAGTTAAAATGTACTTAGTAAGACATCATAACCAAATAAATCAAGAATTTAGTAATACTTAATTAGTAAGTGATAAAGAAAATGCTAGTATTAACCCTTTTTCTTTAGGGGCATTAATGTAAAGAAGCAAAACACCCCATCTTCACTAGTGATTTTTTTTTTTTTTTTTTAAAAAGAGAATCTAGAAAGGATCATGTTGGTGGGAAAACCAAAGAATATATATATATATATATATATATATATATATATATATATATATATATGCTAGTTTTTCGACACGTGATTATCAATTTCAAAAATATATGTTATAGTAAATAATATTGCTTATTTAAGAGAAGATTTAAATAATAAGCTTAGCAAAAAATAATATTGCAGATTCTTTTGTAAATGTTCAATGTGGTTTGTCATATATATCTCTTATTCATGCAAACCTATAAAGATGATTAATGAAAAATTTTATTAGTTAAATGCAATTATGTATATATTTATTTCAATTTAATGAGGTTCAATCATGTAGTTAGTCTTATCTCACTAATATTACCTTAGAGACAATATTTATTTTGTATTTTTCTTGTCATCTAACCAGATGTGTTTTGCATGTGTATTCTACATTAAATTGTTTAGATATCATATGAGCATGTAAAGAGAACAACTACATTTATATATTCACGTATTTTCATATTTGTTATGAGTTTTTTTTCTTTTAAAAAAACTCGAAACATTTTAAAATAATATATGTTGAAGTTAGAAGATCTCGTTAACTTGATAATACATTTGTGACATATATAATACTTAAATTTAAATACAAATATCTACCCAAATATAAATATATATTTGCATTAATGAAAATATTTATCTCATAAAATTACCTATTAAATAAATAATAAAAATTAAACTAATACAAACTTCAACTGGCGTTATTACAAATCATATGAACTTTTCTTCGTCTAAAATACTGAAATATTAAGAAATAGTAAATAAGTAAAACAAAAGGGCAGTTTTTATATAGTAATAATTATTTTGAAGCAAACTTCCTGAGAGTCTAAATCACATAAGTAATATTGATAAATAAAGTCATTTTTTTGTCTTAAGCATCAAAAACAAATCGTGGCAATTCTCTAAATTTTGAAAAAAGATATTCACAAACATATATCCACATCACAAGAGAAATTGTTAACAAAAATAAATGAATTTAGACTAAATCATGTTAACTTCATATATTGAAACATTACATACAAATGTGTGTATTAAGCAAAAATAGTTATTGTATCATCAAAATTATGTTGTTTTCCTCAAGTACTTGAGATTATGGAATAGAATCTCTTAGGATAGAAAGACTTACTTCGTCAGAATAATGATACCTCATATTCCGCTCAACTTTGAACTCACTCAACGATAGTAAATTACACAAAAAAAAATTTAAAATGCAATAAGAAGAAGAGTAGAAGATTAGAGAAAAATTGTGGTTGTAAAATGAGAGAAAGTCCCTCTATTTATAATCAACAAAGGATAGTATCAACAAATGATTTTTTGTTTTTGGTTTGAGAAATTATGACCTTTTTGAGAAGTCACAACACTTGGGAAAATGCACAACGTATTGAAAAAGTCGCAACTCTTTGAAAAAGTCACAACTTATTGAAAAATCGCAACCCTTTCAAGAAAATTACAACTTATTGAAAAAGTTACAACTCATCAAAAAATCACAACCTAAATTAAAAATATTATAGTAGTTTAAAGTTAGGAGTTCATGTTTTTAAGGTAATACATACATATATATATATATATATATATATATAGAAAAAAAAATCAAAATTTTTGAGAAGAAAAGTCCTGCAAAATCCAGAAAGGAGAGCGTGATTCCAGCCATTTTTGCTTTTATAATCCTTCAATATCTCGTTTTGTGGGTCCCACTCCCACCCCACCCCGACGCCAACAACATTTTTGTCACTGTTCTTTTTCAATTCTTCATCTTTCTGCAGTTTCTTGTATGTAAGCATTCCCAAGATTGGATTTTTTTTAAAAAAAAATTGTGGGGTTTTGGTTTGACTTGCATAGGGATTTGCAGGATCAAGATGGGTTCATTTTCTTGAAGAAGTTCAAGTTAAAAAGCTATCTTTACACCCCTTTTTAAGTTCTTGGTTTTGGGTAAGCTTTATTTTTTAGTATTTGTTATTGCAGATTCAGATTCAGATTCAGATGAAAAGCTTTATTGTTGCTCTTGTGTTAGTATATAGTTCTAGGAAGATCAAGATTTGGTATGTAATTTGTGTTATGGAGTTTTATATGTCAGATTGATTGAAATTAGGAGTCAAAATCCCCACTTGTTTGTTTAATAGAATGGATTTCTCAGAATTTATGGTTTGATCAAAGTATTTTCTTGTTTCCTAAGTTTCTGGATGTATTGTAGATTTAGAGATAAGTGTTTCCTCTTTGTGTATTTAAGTTGGTTTGTTGTTTCTCTGCTTTTACAAATTTGCAGGCTTATCTTTGCTTGAACTTTGGGGGAACTTCCTATGGTGACTTTGCGATTGAAATTTGTATACCACATTGCATTTGTTATATTAACTTTTAAGTGTGGAGGAGTGACCTTCTAAATTTGTAGAGATAATGGAATAGTTTTGTTTGGAACCAGAAAGTAAAGGGTCCTCGTTTTGGCCAATCGTGTCCTGAAATTAGTGGCTTTGCCTAGACGAAGGAAAGATGGTATTTTCCTTTCAACAGTGGAAAGAAAAGGGCGGGCAGTGTGATGTAGCAAGCTTTCCATCCAAGTTTGTTTTGGAGTCCTTAGGTTTATTATGGTATTGTTATTTCCGTGCATTTGAGGTTCCATCAGAAAAATGATTGGTTAATGTATTTTGAAAAGCAACATTGTTTTCAGATTTTGTGTATCATTTTTATAAAAAATGAAATACATAGATATTCTGGCAGAAATGGATGGATTAAAAGGGGGTTTGGTTCTTCATCAGCGGGAGGAGATGAATGGAGATCTTTCCATCTAAAACAAGATACAGTGAGTCTTATGGATCTAAATCTTGTTAAGGGTGAAGTGGAACTTTAAAGTTTCACACGGTTGTTTGTTCAAAGCAAAAAAAAAAGAGGAAACATCACGACTACTGTGGTGGATGCACTTGCCAATCTGTCACAATCTTTGTGGTTAGTAGAAAATGATCAGAGCACATAATCGCGAGCCGTGAGGTGGCTTAAGATGACTCCTTTCATTTTTTAAGATAATATTTCTCAAAGAACTTTAATTTCTACAATTAACTATGCATCTCAGTTTAAATAGAGAGTATGATGAGTAAATGTGGTTACTAAACTTTGATTGGTGTTAAATGACCTTTTTATTGCTTATATCCATGTCTTTTAATCATTGCTGTTGACCTTTGATCCAATAATTCTGGGTTTACAAGGTGTATATCGTGTCCTTAATCTGCAGGTGAACTTGCTTAGTATCTGAGTAGACTTTTCCTTGGAAAATGTATAGAGGCAATGGCAATGGCACTCACACTGAACTTCCTATTTTTGTGGATGCGAATGGTTTCCAGTATCCTCCTAGTGCACCAAATCAACTTCAATTATTCGGAAGCTGTGAGTTTCTCTTCTATTAGCATATGTAAATTGGATTGTGAGCTGTTCAGTATTTGTATTTCATATTCAACAGCATGACAAGTGTAAGTATCTGTTTTTTTTTTTTTTTTTTTTGCTTTTCAATCTGTTGAACACTTTGCTGCTATATCTTTATTTGTTCACGAAGATGCTTCTAGCTGTAAAGCTCTGCAAAATTGTCGGAAATGGGTTTTGAACATTGTTTATTGTTATTGATTCTATGAACTTTCTGAATCACTATAACCATTATGAACCTTCAATGGACATACCAAGTTGCAGGTGTACAGTTAATCATGGCCGACCAAATTTGATAGAACGGCATTGAATTTTGTTTCAGAATTCTTCTCTTGTTTCCAGTGTTGCAGTTTAGCTACCTCTTGCTAAGCCTGTAGTCTGGATTTTTCTTACAATTAGGGGTCTTTCATGTACTTATCAGTACAAAAGGATGAGGAAAAATTGAAACAAATAAGCTAAGGGAACCTCAAATGCTCTTATATATTTATCAGCATTTCAAGTTTTTTTAAATTTGAGTGACTTCATCTGTATTAAACTATTTGGTAAGTCTTATCTTGTCTTTCTACAACTGATGCTGCAATTCTGACATTTCTCATGGGATCTTTTTAATCTTTTTGAAAAGGTCTCATGAACACCTTTTTTTTGGTGTCTTTTAGAAGTGTATCTAAAGTCCTTTTTGGTATTTGTACTAAGCCTTGGGTTGTGCTCATGAACGCATTTCTCTTAGTTTTATCTTACAGCCATTATTTGGCCGTAATTTTGTATTTGTACTAACAAGCCTTGGGTTGCGCTCGGTAAGTCAAGATTTACAGGAAAGGCCAAAGGTAGTTGCAGGCATATCTCAGCTATTCAATGTCTTAAGCAGGGTGGGCTAAGGATGCGGGGAAGAGGAATTGAAAATAGAGTTGGAGTTTGTTGGGTAGTCTATGCCTTAAATATAGCTTTAGCCTAACTTCAATAATATGGTTTATGAATTGGAGTTAAAAGTTGCCCTGTATTAACTGACATAGCAAATACTGGAACATTTGTGTACTATCAAAAAAATATTTGAGGAGCATACCAACTCTGATTAGAAGAGGAAAACTTCATTATTATAGATTTCACACCTAAGTTTATGCTTGAGGATATCAAGAGTCGCTGGGATCTTGCAACAAAATTCTAGAGGCATCACTCAATTTCTAGTTTGATGTTTCTGTGAATTTGTTCTAGGCATGCTAGTCTTTCTGCACAACTAATAAACTCATACTGATATGTAGTTTGCTATATAGAAGTGTTTACAATGTGCTCTTTCTTTTGCTACAGTGCCACTTGGATCCACTGCTGATCCTGTAAATTATTTTATAAATGAGCATGCTACGCCCATGATTCAGCATAATCGAGGAAGGGAAGCAGGTGTTTCCAGGCAGCAAAAGCTTCAATTTTCCTTGAATCATAATTTGGTTCATGATGACACTGAACAGCCAGCAAATGTTCATGCCCAAAATCCTGTATCTACTGGTTTAAAGCTATCATATGATGACGATGAACCCAACTCTTCTGTCTCTTCTGCAAGTGGAAGTATCAATGCATCAGCATCAGTTATAATGTCTCTTGGTGACAGCATTAAAACAGAAATGGAACGCCAGAAGAAAGAATTTGATCAGTATCTAAAGACTCAGGTATGGTACAACATTTTCCTAACATCTGATATAATTGCTTTTCTGCTTGAACTCTTTTTTTTGGAGGGTGGGGGATGGGTGAGAGAGGATTCTTTGATTTGCTTAACCGAAATGAATCGAAATGAAAGCATAGATGTTTTGATACATATGTTTTGTACTCACACTAGAACTTGGTAATATTGTCTACCTGCTTCCCACAGTCTGTAAGGACTTGAGCTAGATGAATTTGTTCTCCAACATAAATGGCCCTCTTAGGAAAGTGCCAATGTTTGTACCGTTAACTTACTTTTTTATTACTTCTTATTTCCTATTTTTCTTCTTTTTTGATATAAAGACAGACAAGGACACTATATGTCTAACAGGGTTCACAACATCATTTACAAGTCAGCTGAGGTAGATAGTCTCCCAAGATACTCCCTACACTAAAGAATCGGAAAACTTCGCTAAACAATGCACAACAATAGTAAAGGATCTAGGAATATATACAAAATCTACTTTCTCCAAAGTAGAAGCCATATGCCACATTTTATTTTATTTTATTTATTTTTTTTAACCGAGAAATCCGTCTGTGACCTGCCCTTTGGATCACAGCCTTCTAAACTCGGTGGATAATGGGCCCGCCCCTCTACCCTTCTCCACTTAAATACCGGGCTTTTGCTTTGCATGGTGTGGGGCTTGAACCTGCGACCTAAGCCACAAATCCTCCACCTTTTGCCACTCAAGCTAGGCCTTGGGGGCGGGCACACATTTTCTTTTTGAGTAGGTCGATCACATCCTTTGCATTGGACAAGATTTACACTCTTCTCCTTCTGTTTTGTATGGCCTTCTTAACACCCTAAACATGGTTTCACACCTATGGACCGGTGAAATTTGGAAGTTGACATAGTACATGACCAAACTATCCACCTTCTCTCATTTTATCCTCAATGTGTGCTACTTGCAACTTCTGCCTAATGCAGTCATGTTTAATGTTGTCTATTCTTGTATAGATGCATATCCATCTTATCAGCCACTTCTTTGCAACGCTCATTTTGTAGATGTATTTATCTTTTAACTATTCTATAGAACTCAATTTCACTTTGTTAGGCATCATTTTATCACATCTTCACCTTCAGACAATCATATTTGAATGGCCAAATACATAGTTAGCCCCTCAAACTTGGCACCAATTATCAGATAAGACACCTAAATTATTCCATCGATCATATAAACAATTCTACTTGGCAGAGGTGTCTCTTGAACACTTGGATCCAACATGCCACATGCAGGAAATGCACTTGTTGAGCATGTGTCAGATCAACCAATTAAATAATGACTATTGTTTAAGAAAACAAATAAGACTTTTAAATCTCGAGATCTTAAAGTAAAGATATGTAGAGTGTACCAAAATGACCCTTCGGGGTGGCCCAGTGGTTTGGGCTTGGGACTTCCATGTTGGAGGTCTAAAGTTCGAAACCCCTTGTCAGCTTAAGCAGGGGGTTTGCCCTCTGGTTCGAGCTCGTCGCACTAGGCTTGCCTAATGCGGGTTACCTCTCTTATGTGGTTTGCGAGCTATTGCATAGGAGTGGGGGTTTTGCCCTGTGCGCACCCAAAGGGTAGCGGCTGCGGGTTTCCCTTGTCATCCAAAAAAAAAAAAAAGAATGTACCAAAATGTCCTTTAATTTTGTGGTGGTAAACATGCCGGGTGGAAAGTAGAAATTAAAGAGTTGTCAAAAAGGAAAATAAGACAAACAAATTAAAACAGAAAGCCGAAAGAGCACCAAATTTGAGGGGCTGTCTATGTGTTTTGGCCTACCATTCTCCAGAAGGCTGAAACATTGAGCCTAGATTACACTTTGTTTGTATTAATTATAAATAAAGACATATCGACATCTATTAGAAAGAAGTTGCAAGATATCTGGAAGCAGTAAGAAATTAACATAATTTGGTGTTATTTTTAGAATTGGTCGGACGCCCACCTGTGATACTGTGGTCTTATTAAATAAAAAAAAACAATATGCGGCATCTTTGTAGACAGACATTATAAAATGTGTGGATGATTAAGGAATTAACAAGGCCTGTGTTTTTTTTTTCCTTTGAAATTAGTCAGACATACACCTACATATATTTTATTCACTATCAAAACAGAAATAATACCTTGCATCTTTGAAAAGAAGTTACAACATGTGCGGGAGGAGCAATGAATTTACAAAATGATAGTGTTTTATTAAATTGGTCCGATATTGTGAAAAAACTTATAATTTCTATTAGTATTAAGTAGGATTATGTTCACCTAGTTATGTACAAATTATTGCATCATCTTATGTAACCCAAGTTAATTTAATGTTGTTAATTGCTTTTACCTTTTACAGGAAGAAACTTGGGCTAGAGGTGTTAGAGACATAAAGCAGAGACATATGGCTTCGTTACTGAGTGCAGTCGAGAAGAATGTTGGCACTAAGTTGCAAGAGAAGGATATTGAGTTAGAGAACATAAATCGGAAGAACAGAGAACTAGTTGAACGGATGAAGCAGGTTACAGCTGAGGCGCAAAATTGGTGTTACAGAGCCAAGTGTAATGAATCTTTAGTCAACACATTAAAAACGAACCTTCAGCAAGCAATGCAATCTGCTGAACAAGGAAAAGAAGGGATGGGAGACCATGAGCTAGATGATGCTGCATCCTACATTGAGCCAAACAATAGGCTCAGCAATATCCCTAGTGGTTCTGGTAAGTGTACATCGACGAAAAAGGGGATTATCTGCAAGGTATGCAAATTAAAGGAGGTATCCGTCTTATTGATGCCTTGTAGACACTTGTGTTTGTGTAAAGATTGTGAAGGATTAGTTAGTGTATGTCCTATCTGCCAGTTGATGACAACTGCTAGTGTTGAAGTGTTCTTGTCTTGAAATATGAGCAAAAATAAGACTAAGGCACAAGAAATAATCTCATACAGATTTTAGATAATTGTTGTGGAGTTATTGTACAGAAGCAACTTCTTGAAATTGGAGTTTAAACTGTCATGGTTCTTGATGCTTCATTAGTTTAATTTGGTCATCATTTATTTTCTACTTTAATGGCCCTTTGCCGCCAATTATATATTTGTTGTTGAAATGCAATGTTTTTTTTTTTTTTTTGTTAAAGCTTTAATTATTCATCTAAGAACTTTTCGATTTCAAAAGGCATAAAACATTGATAAACACTTCTACTTGGACTCAATGGGCAACTTGAGTACTCCACTTTGAGGATGAACATCTTTATTGTGTGCATCCTCAACTCGTCTTCATTGTTTCAAACTGTCAATTGAACACTTCAGCTTACGAAATGAGCATCTAGACACCTTCAAAATTTATGTCACGTTAGTATGAGGTGTTCACGACACACAGGGGAAATGAGTTGAGGTGTTTAGATGTGCATATTTCCTAAGCTGAAGTGCATAGTTGTCAGTAGATATCAAGTTAAGGTATCTATATATGTATTATGCCATAAAAAAACCCAATGTCAATAAACGGGTGGAGCCAAATAAGGCCAATGGAGGTTCATTTGAATCCTCTTCGATGAAAAATTACATTACATGATTTTTTTAATTTTTTTTTATCTATATATAATAGATGTTGAACTCCTAATGAGTTTTTCGTGTGTTTACTTTTCATATTTTAAACTCTCTTTGTACGAATCTTGGATCCGCCACATTTAACGAACATAACAAGAAAACATGTGCTTTCAATGTAAAATGTTAGTCCTTCGTGAATTCCAAAGTTCCAAGAGTAGTTTGAATAACAAGTTGGTTTTAATATGAATCCATGGAAATTTGTTAAAGCAAACAATTTGTAGGTTGCTATTCTCTTTAATGTAGAGTTATTACAAATTATAGGAGTGTTTACAATTACTAACATCCATTTGGTCATGTAATTTGTAATTTTTTTTGTTCCCATTCAATGTCTGATATTCATATATTCGCACTCAATAATAGTAATTTCTTGATTAGTTTAATGCTTAACATGTGGGCAAATAATAATATTGACTATTCAATGTTGCGAACAAATAATAATATTGAAATGAAAAAGAGATGTGAACACCCTTAAAGAGAAAGCATATAAAATGGAGTTACTATTTAATCATGTGAACTAGAGTAATAATATTGAAATGAAAAGTAGATGCTAGCATATATGAGTAGCTAATCAATGAAATGAATATAAAACTACATTTTGTTTGGCATGTTAATATCATATGGCAAATTTTAAATTGAACTTGGTCTAACCCCAATTACTACTTTAATAGGAAGTGAACCTAGAGTTTAATTTAAGTACTTTCAACTTAGGGCATGGACATGACCAACTCCAATTGTGTTCTACCCACTTGAAAATTTTTAAACCTTAGTTTAAAAAATTATATTTATATTTTGTTCTGATTAATTGCATATATAATGGGATAAAATGCTTTGCTTGAATGGTAAGAAGTAATTATCAATGTTGGTTTACAAATATTTGTTGTCTTGAAAGATGTTTATCTATACCAAAAATTATTTCACATTTGGCATGTTAGTCAAATTGTCATTGGAATATTATTCTTTTATAATCTCATCAACTTTACAACAAACAAAAAATAGAATGTATAGATCTATAAAAGCTATGTTGGCATTTCAATTTTTTTTTTATATAATTTATTTATTTATTAGGTAATTACGAATCAATCTATGTGATGGACATTGACTAGTATTCCAAAAAAAAAGGATAGCAAACTCGTTATAATGTGTTAAATTATAGTAATGATTATTTATTTTTACTGATCGGCGTATATAACTTATATTCCATGTATACTTCCTCATGAACGGACTCAAATGTGATTAGTTTTGCTTAACTTTTGGTGGTTAAGTTCGCTGGATTAAAATCCAATATTATTACCCCATTGATTGGTTGGGTAAGTTGCATTTTTGATCGATCTGTCAAAATAATTACATTCATTAGCTTAATATATTATACTTTTTTTAATTAAGAAATTATATATTATATGTATATCATTTAAAAAAAATAATATATTCTGTAAATGAATGAAATATACAATTAGTTTGCGCAATTACTAAGTATAGAACTTAAAGAGAACAACTCATTTTTTTTTATCAGCGTTCAAGGAAAGCCAACTATTTATCCAATAAAAATAAACGTTCTTTTATCTTTATTATCCAATATTAGTTGAGCTCACCACTTTATATTAATCATAGAGTTTTTTAATTGATTTTTCATCTGGTGTTTGATATCGAGCTCAACAATTTCGAATTCACGCCGTGTAGGACCTCTCAACTAAGCATTTTTCCATAGTAAGGGCTCAAACCTGAGACACCCTATTTAAGGGAGGAGCTAGCCCATCTACTTCTTCACATTTTTTTATGGTAGTGTTTTAATCATAAGAGTTAACATTGAATATAATTGGTTAGGTGCAAATCTTTTGCAATCATTTATTATTAATATTTCTAATCTAACAGAAATGCATGTGCATTGTGTTTGCATTAATCCAATGTATCTCAACACGTTCTTTGTTTGTTTATTAATTAAATATTTCAACGATCTTTGCTTAAATTAAACTAATCATGAGTCACCCTTTGTTGCCGGCTCATGGAGTCCATACTTACAAAATAATGACAATGATTATAGAAACTAAACTTACAATGAGTATAAGAAACTACATATAATAAAGAATTGTATCAGTAATAAAATGAAGTCATGATGATCAGCAGCTGTCATGAGGATTAGAAAAGGTATCACAATAAAAATAATAATTGATTATCATTATTTTAGAAGAAAATAATTTTTCGAGATTTTTTTTTTGTGTAAAATTAAAGATCTATTATGTGTAAAATGATAATCTATGGTAAATAAGACATAAAGTTAAAAATAAATTTGTATGGACTATACAATCAAATCCCCTTCCATAACACTAGTTTAATTCTATTATACAAGTTTTGACTTCTTAAAACAATAAAAAAGGATGGTAAAGCAAAAGAATGATATCTGATTTAAAAAAAAATAATTTGTACTAAGCTTTCTTTATGCGTAGGATTTGGAAAAGAACCAAATCATAAGAGTCTACCGTACACAATTTTACTCTATATTTTTTGTAAGAAACTCTTTTCACTTAGAATTCGTGATCTTTAGATCATATGACATCAAGTTACCAGTTACATCAAGGCTTCCTTCAATATAGATCTACTGTAAAGAATTTGGGGCCAGAAAACTTTTTCGTGGTAATTGGATTTTCCCAACTTAGTCCAGATTTGGACGAAATCAGAGTCTTTAAGGTGTAGGGAAATCTGGTAACAAGCGAGTGCCTTATTTATGGTTTTGATTACATGAGTAGTTAGATAAGTCGTTAAGGAATCCATACGACTTTATGAAATTGAATTCGGGTGAGTAGAACTCCCGAAATCGATTTTAGCGTGAACGGTATTTTCTTAGCGTCGTTGGTTAGAGTTGTGTTGTGAAATGAGAATTTTGGAATTCTTGAATTAGCTCTCTGTCACGCATAACCCGTATTGGCGCCGCGTTTTGCCAGGGCCGCTACAGCGGGGTGACAGTCGTTGTGGGGGGCTCAACGCGAATTAAAGTCGTTAATAAACCCCGAAACGACCTCATTATGCATTTTTTGACTTTTAGAGCTAAAGAACAAACCCCAGGCGACACCTACTCGTTTTTCACCATTCTTGAGGCTAAAGGTAAGTTTTTCACTCTCCGAATTCGTTTTTCGATCCGTATAATGTAATAAAATGGGTGAATGTTGATGGGGGAGGGTTTTGTTATAAATTTTATGGTGGAAACAACCCTAAATTGGGTATTAGGATCTTGAGTTTGGTTTATGGTTATTGGGTTTGTTATAATCCGGATAATTAGACCTTTGATTGTTGATCCTTGCGTTAATTGTATGTTTTAGACCACAAACAAGCGGGAAGAATTCGGAAAGGGAAGATTCAAGTGCCTTAGGGGATTTAAGCTTGGATTCGAGGTAGGTGATGATTGTGATTCTATGATTGTGTGATGTATGTTTATTCTTGCTTCATTATGATACATATATGTATATGAATGTTACATTATTGATCAGACTTGTTGTAAAAGAGATATATGAATGATGATTACCATAAAATCATGACTTAATTGTATGGTCTTAAGGATATACTTGTGATTGTGATTGTGGTGTGTTGAATGGATCGGTTGCCACGTTTCAGCATAACTAACTGGGATCGATTGCCACGTTCCGTCATAAATATAGGATCGACTGCCACGTTTCGGCACATTAACTTGGATCGGATACCACGAACCGGTATGCTAACTGTTTGGGTTTGGGTTCCATGAGAGGACCAGTGATTTAGGTTCCGTGAGAGGACCGTTGAATTTTGTTGTGTATCTACTTGTGATGAGTTCGTTCATATCTAATGCTGATTGATATTGAAAGACGGTATGTTGATCTAAATTGATATAACTGTGATATGTGAGAATCATGAAGTTGTTCATTGTTCGTATATATTGATGATATTGTATATGTTCGATATGTGTATGTGATTGTATGTTGTATTGACTAATGTATGTTACACTTAATGGGATAGCCGCGTGATCCTACCAGTACACTGTGGTTGTGTACTGATATTACACTTGCTCTTTCTTTGTTGAGTACATGGCATCTTCAGGCGGCTATTGATAGATCTCAGCTAGGTGACTATTGAGCATGACCGGATTCAAGGGTGAGCCAACTCTTTCAGGCTGCCATGGATCTTTCTTGTTTAAGTCCACTCTTTTCGGACTCAGACTATTTGTTTAAGGTGTTTGTTTAGTTTCAATGTTGTACCCCTTGTTCTTAGACTTGTCGTTAATAGAGTTTTGGTACATTGATTTTCAGGTTCTAGGGTTTGTTTTTCCGCATTAGTTTGGTCAAGTTATTTGTTTAAAACTTGGGGACTTTATGGGAACTCCGTATTTTTATTGTCATTTAAATCTGCTTTCGTATCTTTAAATGTTTTAATTTTCGTTAATTTGTTAGTTTGGATTGTAGTAATGGTTCTTCCACCGAAGGGTTAGTGTAGGTGCCAATCACGACGATCTGGATCGTGACATCTACAATTGTCAGATGATAAATAAAGTCTAAAATTCAAAAAGGAAACAGTCAAGATTTGTTTTGAAAATTCTCTCATCATTTTTAGAAATAAAGTATTGTTATATATACACTAAATTGTGAATATTCATTTGTTTTCTGAATAGGCTTGCAACCAAGCAGTTAACTTACAAATAACTCAAATAGACAACTTGCAAGCATCATCTAGTGCTCACAAATGACAAGCATGTCATATAACATATGGAAAGCATTCACACATGACACGTGAAAATCATGCCACGAGACACACGGTGCGCATGCACAAGGATACGTGACATTCATGCAAGGCGACGCGTGTCACAAAACTTGACTTGCCTTGTGACACTGTCCTTGATTCCCACAAATTATGGTTATTGTACATGATTAGAATTTTTTTTTACCAAATATGACTTCTATCAAACAAAGAAAGATCAATTTAATTTTCTAAAATAAACATGTCAAAATATGACCTAATAAATATACAAACTTGTTACGATCCAAAACGGACGTGATGACACTTATCTATTCCCACCAAGACGTTAACATCAACCCAATGAAAAGAAAGAAATGTAGAAAACAAAACAAGAACAAGATAAAAGAGGAAAAACTTATTCATTCGATAATAACCCCAAAACCTAATTGTCACTTGTACAAGTCACTAATATATAAAGTGCGAAAATGAAAGATAATTACAAGTCTCAATGTCTTTGATTCTAGAATAGAACAAAGCATAAAATAAGAACAAGAGAGTCCACCAGGATGAGAGACAACTAACTTTCAACAGTTCTTCGACAAGCCTCGAAAATAGAATAAGAAGAAGAGCAATCACATGGCACCGGGCTCGGAACCTACACAAGTGTAGAAGCAAGGAGTGAATACCAAACAACACGATACTCAGTAAGCAACATGATAAACAAGACAAATCTAGCTAGAAAATGAATACTCCCATCATTCCAACCAAACCTCCTCAAACTACAATTTTCATAGAAATTAGTTCAACCTAACAGTGCTACCATACACACTTCATAAGACTTAGTCACACAATTCAATAGTCATAGTTCAAGAATCAATACGTATCAATTATGCCAATTACAAGTAACAAGTAGATCAATCACAAGTAACAAGTACATCAAATAATAATAGTGAGCTATTTCCTTTCGGCACAATATCACTACCTGGAATCATTTCCCATCGACTTTATATCTCTTCACTAACTGGAACCATTTCTCTTCTGCTTTATATCATATCACTTGCCAAAATTATTTTCCTTCGGCATAATATCACTAGTCGGAACCATTTTCCATCGGCTTTATATCACATCACTAGCCGAAACAATATCCATTAGGCTTTATCATATCATTTACTATTTCCCTTTAGCGTAATATCACTAGCCGAAATAATTTTTCATCGATTTTATATCACATCACTTGTCAGAATCATTTCCCTTCGACATAATATTACTAGCTGGAACCATTTTCCATTGGCTTTATATCACATCAGTTGCCGGAATCATTTCCCTTCGGCATAATATCACTAGCTGGAACCATTTCTCATCGGCTATATATCACATCACTAACTGGAACCATTTCCCTTCAGATTTATGTCACATGTTTCAACACAGTGTACAACAATTAATGCACATAAACAATTTCACACCATAAGAAAGAGACAACAATTCATGCAATTCAAACATTCATTCCATCAAAACATTTCATCAATCAATCAAGGGGCCACAACAAGGCAATTCATAAAATATTATGATCCATACGTTACCTTTTCATCAATCCCTTTTTTATTCATTAGATTAATCAAGTGAACAGTGAATACATCACCTCATTTCCATTACTCATCAACATACAATGAAGGGAAATACACGATTTTACTAGATTTACAAGGTTTAGGAGATTACTTGCCTTAATTCAATCAAATAGTCAATCCAAGACTTGAGTCTTCCACTTCCAAACAACGTCCAAGGCCACACAATCTAATTCAATCAAGTAATCATAATAAGATTTCGGAACTAACAATACCCATATCACACTCTTTGAAAAATGGGTCATTCAACTCAAAAATCAAATTCCAAAAAAGAGGTTTGAATCTGAAAGTCTTTACTTGAAGAAGTTACCCAAGACATTTGGAACTCATTGGTGAAAATCATTTCGAAAAAGAATTTAAAATTAGTTCACAATCACCATTTTAGTTTAGAACTCAAGTTTTTATAAAACCTTGCCATTTTCCAATCAAAATCTCAATTTTGATGTTAAAATCCATTAATAATCAAAGTAATTGAAGTTTTAGGGTTATAAAAGTCCAAAAAGATTTAGCACAAGAAATCTCTTCAAAATTGTCTCCAAGAATTTTACAAAGCTCAAGATAGAGAAAAATGGCTAAAACCCCAAAAGTGGCAGGCAAACTGGTTGACTTAAGTGAACCCCGTGAAAGTACGGTCTTTGCTTTAGCGATCAGACCTTCGTTAAAGCGAAGGTCGCTTAAGTAGAAGGCCTATCGCAAAAGCAAATGATACAGAACTCAGGCACCAGAAAATCAACCAACACTTACAACATCGAACGGACCCTCGAGATTTGTTCAAAACCCCGTACACACAAACCATATACGTAATTTGACTATACCTAACATTTTGGACTCAATGGAACCGTCGAAACATGAATATGAGGTCCTATTGACCCAAAACTCGTGAAAGTCACGAAAAATTATCATAATGCCTAAAAAGACCAAAACAAACTCAGGACCTCTAGAAATTCAACCAAGACCTCACCTAGGCCTAAAATCATCCTCCGAATCCAATGGAACTCTCGAAATTTTGATCTGTGCATCCGAATCTTGACTGTTGACCAAAGTCAATCCAAAGGTTAAAATTTTATAAATTTCCAACTTAGGACCTCAAGTCCTCAAAAAGATTCCGAATCTGAAACTGATAACTCCCATAGACCAAATTCCACATTCTAAGACTGGAGAAATCGACATAATTCCATTCTGACACTCTAAACTCCAAAGAACACCAAAAATCACTTTTTAACAACTTTAGCCTTCCAAACTCAAGTTATAAAAATTCACAACTCAAACTTAAATAGCTCGGGGTCAATATCGAGAGGGCAAATTTGTAATTTTATAAAAATAACCAAAAATATTCAATTGGGTCATTACAAAATCAAACATAGTTGCATCAAATATACAAATGAGAATCACTAATATGATGTTGTGTATTTATATATATATATATATACACACACACACACAATTGATTGAAATATACAAATAAGTAATGCATACAAATGCTGAAATTATACAAATAATTGTTGGAATGTATACTTGCAGATAATATATAAAATAAAAGAGGTAATTATATATAGTTGTTGACGATATACAAATAAGGTTTAAAAAAGTAAAAAAAAAAAAATGCAATAAACATAGATACGCTAAATCCATAGAGTTGTATACAACATAAAACATATTGATAGAAATTCAAATCACAAAAAAACATATAAAATAAATTATACAAAAACCTCATTTTCTTCACATTTATCTTGGTCCATTGATTCAGATTCAACATCTTTTTTATAAGATGTTAAGAACATGCATAAGTTATTCCATCTTCACTGGGTCATTGAGGTGCTTGAATCTAATTTCTTGTTGATTAGCAAGAGATCCCGCAATTTCTTGGATCTCTTTAGTTAGACCCAAAGAAAAAGGTGGGAAATCGTCCCAATTTTGGGCATGAATTGGTATACCTCAAGTAATTCTCTTGAAAAAAGTTTATTCATCCATGATTTGTATGTACCAATGGAGATAACTGGAAAACTAAAAGAAATCAATAAAATCTACAAATACAATAAAATTGAGACCGAAATTATGGGAGCACAATTTGAGAGGGAGTCACAAAATGTTTAAATTTGAAATCTGAATTGTGGTTGAGTGAATTAAGGAAATAAATTAATAAAATAATTATGATGAGGGAGAAAATGCTACTTTGTATAATGGGGCAAAACTGAACGATATGACCATCTATGAAGGATATATAGATTTGAAAATGGGTCCCTAACAACTCGAAGGAAATATTAATGACGAATGGTAGTTGTTTAAAATTGTAGCTATGATAAATAATTAAATAATATATATTTACTTAATCGCGTAATTTACCTTATTTTATGCCCAATCAAACCCTCACATAAAATGAGGCCAACGGAGTATGAAGTAGATTATTCGTCAATTAACCCTTTTGGTGGAAGTCCAAATTAATCATCAAATGAACTCAAGATATCGAATTATTCTATAAAAATGTTCTTATTGTTAATCGAATAACTAAAAAAGATACTTCCATCATTTGTAAAAAAAAGTTCGTCCAAAAGCCTATATCTTCACTATATTCTTAGGCAAACAACTAATTCTTATAAATTAGCCTCCCAAATGTCCAAAAATGTCGTAAAGAATAGTGAGATTGTGCGTACCGCTCCACCAACTCCCTACACGAGATTCAATAAAGGTTTTGAGAAAAAATCATCCACTTCACCATAATATTTGGTGATAATATTACTAATACTCTTGATATACATTTGATTATTTTACATATATTAAGGTGATTCTTCTAATAAAATAGAGGCCTCTTTACTAACATTTTCTTCCGCTCGAAAGAAAAATGACTAATTTTCCATCTTAGTTATAGGGAAAATAAACAGTAAAATCATATCGTCTCAAATTATTTTATGATAAAAAACAATTACTTCTTAATTATTTAAATTAGAACAATCATTAATATCATAATGATGTTTTTGTAGCTAAACAAAATGGAACACAAAATCAAATAGTTCATCTTTTTTTTTTTTTTAAAGAAAGAAGAAAAAAGGAATCTTGCATAAAGAAAAGAGAAAGGAAGGGACATCAATATGGATTGTGATTAAATTTAATTAAAGATCTCAAATTTAAATCATGAATATAAAAAAAATTAAACATCATCCTTAAATAGGTTCAGGCCTCGAATTTAAACCCTAAATATGAAGAAACTGGTGTTCGGAATGTCACTTTAAAATGGGGTGGTCAATTCAAATTTAATCTGTTTCAATGGATGCTCACCGAGTGGGAAAAGAGGGGAAAAAAGGGGGCATATGAGTCCAATGAATCACCGTCCAACATCGTGTCCCCACTGGACACTCCTTACGAAGAGAGAAAAGAGAGAGAAGTTGCAAACAAAACAAATGAGTAGTAGCTAAATTCTTCTGTATATATATATATATATATATAGAGTATATATATTTATTCAGCTAACGCCAACTTTGTTCTCTCTGACCCTTCTCTTCCATTTTCATAATCCCAAGAATCAAATAACTTCATTTAGGTAAACCCTATCTCTCTAATTTTGTCTCTATCATTTATGATCTTGATTTATCAATTTTGGGTAGTTGTTCTTTTTATTTGTATATGAGTGCAACATTGTTTTTTGGAAATTCTGGACCTTTGGGTGTTGTTATGAAGCTGATTCTTTGTTTAAAGTTGTGATCTTTTGTGTTATCATCTGATGGGTATTTTCTTTAGCAGTTGTCTTTAGTATCTCTATGATATTGATTTTTCAATTTGGGGTAGTTGTTGTTTTTATTTGTATTGTATATGAGTGCAACATTGTTTTTTTGGAAATTCTGGACCTTTGGGTGTTGTTATGAAGTTGATTCTTTGTTTAAAGTTTTGATCTTTGTTCAAGAGGATTATCATCTGATGGGTGTTTGATTTAGCAGTTGTCTTTGCCTTTAGTATCTCTATGTTCTTGATTTTACTTGAATAGCAAAATTTTGTAGTCGTTGGTGGTCTTTTTGTTTTTATGTTTTGAACCTTTCTTTTTGAAAATTCTGTGTAGTTATGCCCTCTTTATAAAATTGAGGATAGGAAAGGGAAAATGGAAGAAGGTGGATAATCGAATTTTCACGAACAAGGTGAAAGTTCAGGTAGCTAACCAACTAAGCTACTAACCAACTAAGCTACTGAGATTCCCCGAGGCCTTTTCCTTAATTTCCTTTTAGTTGATGTATATTCACTTCTTATTCTGCTTCCAAAGGATGGTTTGATGGGTATTTTGTTTAGGAGTTGACTTTGCCTTTAGACTTGTTGGTTACTCCTGTTTTTTTATTGAATTGTGAATGTGTAATGAATCCCCTTGTCTAGATAAGCAGGCTTTAGATCAGAGGTGGATTTAGGATTTAAATTTTACGGTTTCAAGCTTAAAGGGTTTTAGCGTTGGACCTATTATATTTTTTTAAGTTATGGGTTCATATCTTGAATTTTAGTAAATTTATGCTCCGCGTGGAAAGTAAATCTGCGAGGTTTAATTTCCATTGGTGTTAGGCTGTTTGGTTGGAACTGACAGATGGATTGGTCTTGGTATGTAAAAGATGGTCCTTGGTAAATCAAGAGGGGGGGGGGGAGGGGTTACGAATAAAAAGGTGAATATAAGTTTAATCATGTAGCTATCATGGTTTTGCCTTTTACCTCTTTGTCAATTGTTGTGTAAGCACTGAGAATTTTTTTAACTTTTACTTGGTGTGTTGAATTGAAATGTTGTGTGTTGCTTTGCTCATTTTGATTGTTTATCAAAATCCAAGAGGTAATATTCCTGGCACAACTTGTCAGTAATTGCTTTGCTCAGTTTTTACTAATGTACTCGTCATGTATGCTGAAATGTCGGATTGTTATCTTTTAAAAACTTTGAATGTTTGATCAAGATTACCATTTCAAAAAAGTATGATGAATATTAAACACGCTGTTGTAAGTGGCATGAGCTGGTAACTAATTGTGGAAGCTATCAATTATTAGGATTCCTATTCATATTCTGCACGAGGAAATGGGATCGGAGGGGCCAAAATCTGTGATCATCCATGTCACGGGATTCAAGAAATTTCACGGTGTAGCTCAGAATCCTACGGAGACAGTAGTTAGCAACTTGAAATATTATGTTGAAAAGAAAGGATTACCTACTGGTGTGACCTTGGGTAGCTGTACTGTTCTTGAAACAGCTGGAGAGGGTGGACTTCCGACATTGTTGAAGGTTATAGAGGAGTCCTCTGCTGGAAACAGTTCAAATAATGGGCAAGTCATATGGGTTAGTTCTGCCAAGACAAACCTTCTCCTTTAATAATTTGTGTGGATTCATGTTTGCTCTTTAAACTGTCTTGTGCAGCAAATTGCCGGAATAATACGTGAATTATGCACATTTATGTAACATGAATAGCTGGATGTGTGGTTCTTTTTTTTTTCTGATTGTTTCTTTTTTATTTACTGCCTCTGAATTTTTGATACTTTGATGGGTAAATGTATTGTAGTGAGCTAATGATCATACTCCTATAGTCTAACAGAGACAGAAACACACCAACTAATTTCTTCCCATGTGTTACCTGTTACCTATTGCTGGTGGGAGGTGGCAGGTATTCCGTGGAATTAGTCGAGGTGTGCGCAAGCTGGCCCGGACACCATGGTTATAAAGATCATACTCCTTTAGTGCCAGATTGAGAGCTTTTTGTCCCACCTGGTTGCAGCCCAGAGTATTCTGCAGCTAGTCTAATATCAAACTCCACATATGCCAATATAAAATGAATAGAGTACTATGATAGGGTACAGGCCTACAGGGAGAAAAGACTTAATGAACTCAATAATCATCCGCATTAATTTTTTTGAGAGACTGATATGAGTTGGTAATTAGCTGCAAAACCATTTCTTAGGGGAAGTTGATTGGAGGAGTGTCCATTTTCTTTCATTGACCCTTATGGATGAACTTGACTACAAAAACACATGCATCAGACCCTTAGGCCCAATATTATTAGCATTTTTTTCCCCAAGTTATACCATTTTTGTTGAACTTTTAGTCTCCCAATTTGGGAGTCCAAAGGGTAACTAGTTAGGCCCGTCACCATCACATACATAATAGTAAAAACATGCAAAACTGATGCCAATTTGTGGCCACGAGACTAGCAATTGAGTATTTGGATTGAGAGTGCATGACTGAAGAAAAGAGAAGGCCAAAACATGACCAGTGTTGCTGCCTAACTTTGTAGCTAATAGCTTTTTTCTCAATAGTTAGCTACCATTCTATGTGGGATATCAGGATAAATAACCATTATTCGTAATTCTAGCATGCCAACTTAAAACCAAAGAAATTGGCGGTACATATCAGGTATTTAGTATGCCAACAACAGGAGAAGACACACTTTGCGTCAGTGTTTGTGAAGACACTTGATTAGATTTCTCTTTGGAAATTCTAGCGATATAGCTACTTACATAGATAAATATTAAAAGGTTATGAGGTCAATGATTATAGAGAGAAAATGTGAACTTCAAGTCTAGAACACCGTTTATCATGTGACGCGACTACTTAAGTCTTGTTTGACGGCCTTGCATTCTGTGGCTGCTCCTATTCTCCTCCACTCACACACGCACACTTGGAGAAAAATAAAATGTGCTGCTGATATAGAATTCCTGTGTTATCTGTTCAGCTTCACCTTGGGGTAAACAGTGGAGCAACAAAGTTTGCAATTGAGAGGCTGGCAGTAAATGAAGCCTCATTTCGTTGTGCAGATGAGCTTGGTTGGCAACCTCAGGTAAGGTGTTCCATCTCTTAACCGAGATGAGCTAACCTGATATTTCGTTATGCTAATATTCTTATTGATTTTCCACAGCAAGTGCCTATTGTTCCAGAAGATGGAGGAATAAATCAAATAAGAAAGGTCTCTTCTATTCTTCATATGATACTTAATCTGCTCATGTATACTAGATGAAGTAGTGCAGTGCTTTTTTAATCTGATAGCAATGTTTAATAGTCAGTTACCCTGTTAAGTTCTTTGTCTGTATTCCCTCCGTTTTCCTTGTGTCCTAATCTTTTTTTTTTTTCTGGATCGTTGAAGACATCTTGCCCTACCGAGTCAATCCTGGAGTTCTTAAAGAATAAAGGGTTTGATGTAACAATGTCGGACGATGCAGGTCGTTTTGTGTGCAATTATGTGTACTACCATTCTCTCCGATTTGCAGAGGAAAAAGGTCACAAGTGTCTGTTTGTCCATGTTCCTACCTTCAATAGAGTGCATCAAGAGAAACAAATGGAATTTGTTGCTGCTCTGCTGGAGGCTATTGCATCAACTTGTTGAATATCAGTACAGTTGGCTTCAAATGGAATTCATAGTTTCAAAACTCTCTGTTGTTTAATTATGTAATTCTGATTTACTTGTAAATAGATTCCCCATGTGCAATGAACATCAATTGTTCATGTTTCCTTTGAAACTCGTGGGTTTGTGATATAAACTCTGTTGATTTATAATTGAAGTGGCTTTTAAGCAAAAATTGATTGCAATTCAGTTGGCATTTGGTCATAGATATTTTTTTACTTCATTTGAAACTTTTGAAGTTTGAGTTTTGCTTGGTTATGCTTTTTGCCAGGGATGGCAATGGCGCAGGTGCTGGGCGGGTTGAAATGATTTTTTCTAACCTAATGTAGGATGGGTTGTGGGCATATGCAGGTTTTAAAGTTAAAGCTCATGTTGTTCTCATAAATTTATCTAAAATTATTTGAAGCTTTCCCTAAGATCATATGATATGTAGAACATGTATTACACTACAAATTAGTAACAGCTGGTTGGAACCTGGGAATATAGTGCCTTGTATGCTATGTATGTGAATATTCAATTATGACTTCAAATGGTGATGAAGCATTTTTTGAATTCTAAACCTGAAACCTAAAAACATCACAGGTATAAGCAATTCTCAACTGAGTTCAAGTTTGCTACCAATACCTATCAGCTTGGGAATACAATTACGAACTAGTATATGGTCATATACAAAATCTTTGCTCTTAAGATCACTGGGCATTGAAATATGCAATGCTAAATTCTTAAATTAACGAATAGGTGAATAGCGAAGTAAATAAAAAGTAGTTGTGCGGGGGTGGGGCCGCGACAAAAGAAGAGCTAAGTCCTTCAACTTGGCGCAAGTACTATTGTTGTACCTTTTGCTCCTAATTCTCAGTTCACCTTGCAGAATCAAATCGTCATCCTCTATCAGGGTCTCTCATAAACTCCACGAAACACGGAGAGAAAATGTAAACAGGAAGTCGAACAAAATGAAAAAGGGACTGCAAGACTTTAACCATTAACAAATATGAAAACTAGTCTTTGTTTACAAATTTATGACAATATACCTAATCAAACAGCAATTACATATATTCGACCATTGTATTACACAGCCATTACAAAAAGCCCTAAGGAAACACAAAGTGCTTTCAACATGATATTCATAACCACACGGACATGAGAAGAAAAAACAACTAGATAAAACTCCGCCTGCATCCAGGATCAACCCACAATAACAAATCTGCATCACTTTAAGCCTGTAAAAAGAGGTGTTGAGAAAATTAGAGGCCCAAAAATTAACGACAGCATATATTCCAACAGCTTTGATAAATTATGGTATAACTACCTTGTTAGCAATGTTGTTAGAAAGCCAATCAAGTCCCTCGTAAAGCCCCTCTCCAGAAGTTGCACAAGTGCTCTGAATGTACCTGATACAGAAAAGACCCAATTTAGAAACTCCTCAAAAATAAAGCAAATCATTCACAAGCACTAGCAAAGTGCTTACCAGTGACGCTGCCTGAGGGAGTGCAGTCCAAGCTTATCAGTTATTTCGGCAGCATTCATTGCATTAGGAAGATCTTGCTTGTTAGCAAAAACTAGAAGCACAGCATCCCGAAGTTCATCCTGGGACAGGCAATAATAAATAAGTCCAGAGTCGCTCAAGAAAGTTTAACTGAAAGATCCCCATGTTTATCTTGCACTTGCCATCTAATAAATAATGAGAAGTGACTGTGGCTACAAAATCAGAACATAGAGAATAATGGCACGTATGATCTGTAAGTAGCAAAGTTGGTGGGTTTCTCATAGATTGCTACCTTCCCTACTGCCCCTGGCCTACTTTGTCTGTGTTCTTATACAAAGAATAAAAAGGTCTGGAACATGCAATTTAGTGATGCAAGTACAGTGAAAAAATTCAACTATTCTGACATTTGCTTAAATCACAAGTTGAAGAAAACCTTCTCTTCAGTCTTCCCACACCCATTCTTCCGAATAACCTCTAGATATATTACCAACTTATTAATGGTGAATCTGAAATACTAGAAGGAAACAATTTGATGAATCAGTTCAACTTATATTAGTCCATTATTTGTTAAACAAAAAAAATGATGTTCCAGGAGAATTTTGTCAAAGAAGATCCAAGTACATCTACAATCGATCATCTCTACTCGAACTCAAAATAAGCACATAAATTCAAGCTATACAGCTCAAATGTTTTAGATGTCACATATTTACTTTCAGGAAACAATAATCACCCCGCACAAAGTGTGGAGAAAGATCATTACCTCGTTCAACATCCTATGCAATTCATCTCTTGCTTCTACAACACGGTCTCTATCATTGCTATCAACCACAAAAATGAGACCCTGAGTGTTCTGGAAGTAGTGCCTCCACAATGGACGGATCTGCCAAAAGTGAATAAATGAAATTAGAAGTTAGAACTTTCAGAAGCTTCACTCCATGCAGAGTGGTCAGCCTTATTTTCAGCATATAGTATATACAAGGGCCAGACCGATGCAGAACATACAGCCTTAGGGGGAAAAGATTATACCTTGTCCTGACCCCCGACATCCCAAACAGTGAAGCTGATGTTCTTGTACTCAACAGTCTCCACATTGAAACCTGAAAATTGTCGATTATTAATAATAGCTCACTGAAGCAGTAAGGTATTATGGACATATGAGTGTACGTTTTCCAAAAGCTGACAAGAATCTCTTGGAACAAGTTATCTTTTCAATAGTCACCAAGAAAATACAGTGATACAACAAATGCAATAGCTAATAATTAGTATCATATAAATTATCATACAAAACATTAGAAATCTGCATGACAAACAGTCACTGATAAACCTTGAGAAGTTTAAGACCACCACTTTGCTAAGACTACTCACCAAAAAGAACCAAAGCAGAGAGAGGCAGACAGTAGGAGGATAGGATATAACCAACTAAACATTTGCAGCAACCGACACTAGGAAGAAGGATTTATAAAACTGTCTACCACCATTCAGATTCTTTATTTATCAAAATAACAAGTAGGTTAATCTTTTGAGTGATGAATTGCACATAGTGCCAAGACAGGGCAGTTCAAGTGGAAAGCTTGCTCCACCTCCAGCGGCAGTTGAGGGGTTCGAGTCATCATAAGAAAGTGGGGACAGGCCACTAATGACTCCTAGGGAGAGGGATCGAGGGTGGGTAGATGTGGTTTACCAATAAAAAAAGAAACTGCACAACATAAGTCAACCCTCACGATAAGGTCTCGCACTAATACATATCATGCAACATACCAAACATACACAACCAGAGACCAAGTCAAAATAATAAAGTATAAATGCTATGCCTAACCAGTGCATATGGGAAGGGAACAGGCAAAAGGCATGTTTCATGCCTTACAACCAAATTGTAAATGCAGAGATCATTACGGCAAGAACTTTGCTGCTATATGCAGCGATCTACATACCAATGGTAGGAATAGTAGTCACGATCTCTCCCAGCTTCAACTTGTACAATATGGTGGTCTTACCAGCTGCATCAAGACCAACCATTAGAATGCGCATTTCCTTCTTGGCGAAAAGCCGACTGAAGAGCTTGGTGAATGTGAGGCCCATTACGCTTCCTTGATGATGATCCCTACACCACAAAATTACACGATTAAATCATACAGCTGAAATCCATAATTGCCTTCAAAATTCAGATCCATATGCTGATTCATACCAAGTTCCAGCTATTCTAACATGGATCTGAATGACAAAGCAAAACGATCACATTGACAAGCTAAATCAACTTTTTAAAAGATAAAATTCAAAATTTTCATGATACAAACCACTATACATTACAATTTTCACAGAGATCGAAGCAGTACAATGTCTCTCAGCTAAAGGAACACAAATTAACACCAAAAATGAAACAAGGAAAACACATATGCAGCTACCAACCGTTTAATCTGATAGATAACCTCAAATCAAATGTAGCAAATTATCTCTACAAAATTGAATTTCAACATGACATTGAACACATTCTGGCATAAAATCAATTGGAGACATTCTCAAATCCATACAAAACAATTTTCAATATACCGAAGTAGTACAACAACTTAATTTTCAGATCATAGCATAAAAACACAAATTTCCACAAAAAAAAAAAAAACGCATCAGCCGCAACAAATCCATAAATCTGATAAGGAAAACCACAAATCACACAGATACCAGCCGCGCACCGTAAATGCAGCAAAAAGTCCTCCACGGAAGCTGAATTTCAACATTAATCAAACAAAGACACATCCTAGCATAAAATCAACCTCAAATCCATACAAAAAACAATTTCAATAGCGAAAATTCTCGAAAATGTTACTATAGATGCATGAAATTGAAGAGAAAAATGAATGAAAATATGAAGATTTACCTGAAAAGAACTTTTTGAAGGAGGGATCGATTGAGAGAAAAACCTGAGATTAACGCTGAAATATGTAAAGAGCGTAAAATTGATGCAATAAATAAAGGAAATGAGATCTTTTTAATGTTACCAAAATGGCATTACGGGTTTCATGAAATTACGAGAATGCCACTCGATTCCAATGGTGGGTGCGTTTTCCTTTTCCACCGTCAGTTCTGTTTCATGTACGTTGGCAAATGCAATCAGATACTGCCACGTATATTTCTTTAATTTCTGGTAAATTAGGGGAATTAGTAATTTAATTAATTACGTTTTTATGTTTAGTGTTGATTTTCTCTAGTAAAATAAAATTATATGTTATACAATTGCATTTTAGGTTATTAGTTTATAGTTAGTATAGATACTTATCTGTAATTAATTTTAAAATGACTTCGATATACATATATTACTTATAACAATCTAAACTCTTGATTATCGACATGTTAATACGATATGTAGACTATTACTTTATTTGTGTAGTTCGTTTACTTTGTAATTTACTAAATTGAAGGTGAATTTTTTTTTCCCAGCTAATGATTAAAGTAATTATTAGTATCTGCCAATACGGGTTGTGGTGAGGTGAGTACTCGTTCATCCTTAACTAAGAGGTGCCGGGTTCAAGTTCCCTTATAGAGTCATCTTTGTTAAGGATCGTTTACCCTCAATGTGAGACTTTTCGACGCGAATCCAAATTTAGTTGAGCTTTGGAAATCGGACTAAAAAATTAATAATTAGTATATACTTATGTTTTAAACAAAGAAACCAATGTTATTAAGCAAATGGAAACTAGGAAAGGAAAATGTCAATGAAGCCTTAGTCAGCTTCCTTTGCTACAAAGGTTTTGAATCAATCGACATCATTTGTAATTGTTTATCTACAAAAATATGATTAAAATATAACATAATAAAATAAAGAAGCACCTCACCTTAAGATAGAAAGAAAAAAAAAACTAGATAAATAATCGAGGATTGCATGTGGTGGGATGAATATAATCTCCCAACATAAACGAAAGTTACATTCCTAGAATTTTAGGTAGGAAGCTAGAGAGCTTCCCTTTAAATGGGTCTTACACGACGTGAGTCTAGATTAATTGGATCAGTGAAAATCGAATACAAGAAGATTCAGCCGGCCGCATTGACAAGTGATACAACTTTCATTCTCAAATCCGAAGCTTCTATGGAGAAGTACAAACTTTTCAACTCTTCATGTTGAATTACAGTTGGACCAAAAAGAAAAGTCAAATAACCATTATTACAGTTACAACATTCTCTAGGTACAATATTTTGATACGACAATTACGCCTTACTCCTGAGCAAGTTGAGGTTGACTATATGAATCAGTCGCTCCACTCGACCCATTTAAAGAAATTTTATTATTATGATATAATTGAATGCACTAACAGATTACAAACAACAACAACAATAATGGAACTCAAGGTAGCCTGGGAAACTTAGAGAAATCTGGTCGTCTACGTTCGTTGTATGCATTTTTGCCTTCATTGCCTTCTTCAGTTCCATAAAATAGAAGAGTAGCATCTCCCCCCAGGCCCTGACATAATTTTAAAGAAAGAAAATGTTTGTATCATAACTATTTGCCATTTTGCGACATATATTTGGAGAGTTATTGCCTCAGATGGTCACTCAACTATGTACTCTTCTCTCAAAAAGTCACTCAACTTTCAATTTTAACTCAAAAGTCGCTCAACTATGCGCTTCTTTTCCAAAAAGTCACTCAACTTTGAATTTTAACACAAAAGTTACTCAACTATCCACTCTTCCCTCAGAAAGTCACTCAATCTATTTAATTAAAATTTGCTCATATTAATTGTTTATATAGCAAACCAAAATTTTACAAAAATAAAAAATACCATTTAAACCATTTAGTGATCCACCCACCTAATCCGATCCATTAAAAAATATATTATGACCCATTTTATTTTGCCCTTAATCCTAAATTATTCCCTCTCTTTCTCCTCTGCTCTACATTTTTCTTTTTCGTTCTCCATTGTTGGTATCTCTAAATTTAGCACAAATTAGTAGACTATTTCAGAGTTTTATTAATTCTCCTCAGCAGCTTCAATTCATATTGATGACATGCAAATGACACTGAAACAGGACTGCTTACCACATAAATGACCTTTAAATAAATTCAAATATAAGCTGGCACCATGCTAGATCTTGCTGCATTCCATACTAGATCCTTCAGTGTGTTCCCTTTATGTTTATGCTAATTTGTGCTAAATTTAGAGGCACCAACAATGGAGAACGAAAAAGAAAATTGCAGAGGAGCAGAGGAGAAAGAGAGGGAATAATTTAGGATTAAGGGCAAAATAAAATGGGTCATATTATATTTTTTAATGGGTCGGGTTAGGTGGGTGGATCATTAAATGGTTTAAATGGTATTTTTTATTTTTAAAAAATTTTGGTTTGTTCTATAAATAATTAATATCAGCAAATTTTAATTAAAAAAAACAATTAAATAGATTGAGTGACTTTCTGAGAGAAGAGTGGATGGTTGAGTGACTTTTGAGTTAAAATTCAAAGTTGAGTGACCTTCTGAAAGAGAAGTGCATAGTTGAGTGACTTGTGAGTAAAAATTGAAAGTTGAGCGACTTTCTGAGAGAAGAATGCATAATTGAGTAACCATCTGAGGTATTAACTCTATATTTGGATACTCAAAGAATACTTTGCTCAGACTTGATCCCCTCGTGTAGGAGTTTGGGTACTGAGCTTGCTCTAATATGAGAACATTTTGGAATATAATGGGAAAGTGAAATGCACCTGAAGTCCAGCATGTCCATCATCAACTGCATTGAGAGCTGATTTTAGCACTCGTATCGCTGTAGGACTATTTCTTAAGATCTCTCTGCACCACTTTATTGTTTCTGCCTCCAACTTATCTAACTAAAAATGAAACAAGACATAACATTAGAAAACTCTAAGTCAAATCATATAACAGAGGGATTAAAACCGTTCTCTATGCCTAAGGCGGCCGACTTATTTGTTGCAATAGTACACTTTTGAGCTAACTAATGAGCATTCTTGTGAACCAGAAATTATATGAAATTGGAATGCTAATTTTTGTTAATTCTTCTCTAGATTCCATATGGTTGTTACACGAACGTTAGCTCTTATAGGGAAGTAGAGTTGGTTGATATACTCACTGGAACAACAGTATTCACAAGTCCCATTTTCTCTGCTTCAGAGGCTGTGTAGAACCTTGTCAAAAACCATATTTCACGAGCTTTTTTCGGTCCAACCTGTTCAGCCAGCAGAAGATTAAACCAATATAATCGGAGATTTCTGATTATATTACTTAATTATAAATCAGATGTACTTTGCTTGTTTTTACACCAATATTTGATCAAGAAGTTCAATTAACATGAGAAGAGACCTACAAATGAGTTATCCGTAAATTGTATCTTAACGAAAAGAAACAAGACAAGACACTCACCAAACGTGACATAATTGAACTTCCATAACCAGCATCGAAACTTCCTACCTGCAATTTGCAAAAAGAATCAGATTTCATGAATCCTTGTATGACATCAAATTTAACTTTTACGTAGATTCTTTGTCCAGACACAAAGGAACAAGAATAATAGTATAGTCAAGACTGCTATAGAATAAGAACAATAATAGACTTTTTATTAAGAGAGATATTCGATCAACATAGAACATCGCTTTATTCCAAACGTACTTAAAGACATGTTCTACAGGACTTGAATATATGCTCATTTACTAATAAAATGTGTTTTCAAGTACACATGTAATATGAGCACCTTTGGGCCAGTCTGACCAAATATAGCATTGTCTGCTGCAATCGTTAGATCGCAAACCATATGTAAAATGTGTCCTCCACCAACAGCATAACCTGCAACCTTAGTTGCAACAAAAGGAAAAGAGGCATTTCAAAGATAGTCGAATTACGTGATATACAGGGACGCCTACTTAAAGCACTTAACAAAATGAAGAAAGAGAACCTTACCATTGCAATTACTGGTTTTGGTAGACGGCGAATTTGCACCTATGTAGAAAAGATGAAGAATAAGGTAAAGTTAAATAGTACACCAAACTATAGCTAAGAACTAGACACTTCAAAAAGTTATATCAGTTTCAAGGAACTACCTATCTTAAGGCAAAAAATTGTCTACAACGACTTCAAAGAATATGACAGATTACTCTTCGTACCTGTAAATCTAAAACATTGAGGCGACCAAAACTTTCAAAATCAGCATAACCATCCTTACTTCTCAATGCCTGATCACCACCGCTACAAAATGCCTTTGTACCCTGCATCAAGTCATACTTGAGAACAATGCATGTAGTACAGCCAAATGATACAATCTACTGAAGTTAACTCACTGTACAAAGATATCTAGAAACCATCACCACAAGGGCTCAGTTCTAATCTACAACGAATTCCATTAACTACATTTATACTCCTACGACATCTCATTTCTTTTTAGAGATACTCTTCAATGGAACAGAACCACTACGAGCTCAACTACAACCTGGTTCGGTGTAAATACAAAAGGAAAGGCGTGCATTAAATTCAGTCATTCAATTCCTTCGTCAAGTATTAAGACATGGTGGCTTGAAGTGAATATTTGCTAGTAAGAGAAATTTATAACATGCCTAAAGTTCACTTCACCTACATTGAATTCCATAACTTCTTCACTCTGTACATGATATGATATTTCTGTAGGAAACTTACCTTCCCTGTGAGGATGATTACTCCCACTGAACCATCATCCCTGGCATCATTAAATGCGCGAATAAGCTCCTTGATGGTGTGTGGTCGAAAAGCATTTCTTCTATCCGGTCTATTGATGGTTATCTGCTAGAGGAAAGAAAACAATATGACTTAAACTAAAGCTCCAGATTTCCAGCTTCTGAGTTTCTTACATTATTAATTCAGGTCACCTGTAAGTACTAACAGCAACAAAGAAGCTTCAAACCGTGTTACTAGTAGCTGCTAAGTAAGAACCTGAGGTTGCTGATAATCATCGAGAAGAGCGCGTGCATTAATCATAGGTGATTTTTCCTTCTATAGTCAATGGCATTATAAGTCATCGGAAATTTTGTAAAGGGTCATCGATCTAATGCAATATGCTTTACATAATATTGCAGAGAAATACAGTATCATCTACCATTTAGCACTTTGTTATCCATTATCATGTTATAAATGCAAACACTCATCCTTCAAGTCTTTGTCAAATTGAGAATCATCACATAAACTCCATGGAGCTCAAGACATGGTTTTTGCACTAGACTAAACTCAAGCTTTGAGTAAAGACCAGGCATCTAAAAAATAATACTCCTTTTGTTCCAACATTTACGTTTTAGTTTGTTCAAAAAAGAATGACAACTTTCTAAATTTAGAAACAATTTAACTTAAACTTCCTCTTTTACCATTAATGAGAAACTTAAATAGCCACTCAATTATTATGAAGTGTTAAGACAACAAGTTTCCAAAAGTCTTCATTTCTTTCTCAAAGTCTCTTCCTATTCAAACAAGGTCACAAAAATTGGAACGATGAAGCACTCAATTTCAGCTAAATAGCTTCAGTAACTTTCTCACCTTAAATGAACTAAAAATATCTCATTTTCTCATTCTTGAAGCACACTATTCTATTTTCTTTATGGTCTATGGACCATTGCAAAGGGTGTTCACAAATCAAGCATAATACATAAACACACATTCAAACTTAACCTCAGCTCACAAGTAAGCCCTCCAACTTTGTGAGTGCACATCTAGACAACTCTCACACGAACATCTGTTGCCACTGATGTGACACATAAATTTTGGAGGTGGGTAGATTATTGTTTTGTAAGTTAGAGTATTAAACTAACATAATGGAGACGAGTTGAGGCGTATAGATGTGCATACATGTTTATTTGTCAACTGAAACCAAGTTTTAGTGTCTCTTATTATGCCATCAATAAACATTACTGCCTTTATCCCAATTTATATGACTTCCTTTTTTTTTAAGTCATTTTCAAAAAAAATAACACATTTATAAATTTAATAACAATCTAATTTTAAAAAAATTATTTTATCATAATAAAATAATTTATAGCCACACAAATATATATCACTTATTTTAGACCATAAAATTAAAAGCCCAATTTATCAAACTCTGTGTTCAGTTAAACTACATCACATTTGGAACAGAGCTACTACTAAGTTTGAAAAAAAATTAATAACTCCACATAAGAGGGTAAAGATTGTCAGAACAAAACCTTAGCAATGGGTTCACCAACAGCTTTCTCATAAATAATATCAGTAAACACCTTGCCAGATTCATCATCAGAAGGAATAAGTCTCCAAACAGGTTCATGATTTGGGACTTCCCCATGAATTTTATGGTAATTATCATTCATAGAAGAGGAGCTACAATTGGAAGACCCAATTGAAGAAACAACATTTTGAGCTAAAGGAATTGGCAATAAATGATTTGCAACTGATGCCGCTCTCCTCCTCATAGTGTTGAGGTCCTCCTCTGACATTTTTGGTAATTAATGAAAAATGTAGTTATTTTTTAAAGTGAGTAATTTTGTGTTGTGTTGTGGAGTGGAGTGGCAATATATATGATATATTGATGTGTGTGTTTTTGATTTATTTGGATAAGATGAGATAAGATGGATGCTATATTATTGGGTTTTGACATTGGAATATTGTTAGGAAGCTAAAAAGATGATAGAAATCCTATGTGTATTTATTTTACTTGCCTATGCCTATTGGAGTTTGGCAATACTAATATTTTCTTAAGCTAAGATAGATTAACGGTGTTGGTTCCAGTTTTGGGTATGGCTTTTTTTTTGTTTTTTTGATAGTGTGTATTTTTTTTTAATAGGGCTTTAAGCGGCGTAAATTAAAAATAGTCGAACTCTAATGCGATTATCAAACATCGGGTGGGTAACTTAAATAAAATAAAATGGTGTTGTTATATAAATAATTTAAGAACATGTTTGACCATAAATATTATCCACCTCTTTTTTCAAATATTATTTTACTTTATTTGAAAAATAGAGTTTGATCTTGAAATTTCCTAATATAACTTGAAAAACAACCAAACCCTTGTTATCACTTTTACTTTTACTTTTTTTTTTGTGTTAAAAAATCCTATTTTTTTTTATTTTCATAAAATAAGCCTATTTAAATTATATTTCATATTCAAATAATATTTTATATATTTTTTAAAAAATACTTTCAAATTTTAAATGTTAACTGCAAAAATTATTGTCAAAGACAACTCAACTCCAACTTTGAAAAGTTCAAATAAAGTAAAAATCCGACACAAATGGTTTGGTTTGATATTTGAAAAACCTAAACCAACCCGTACACCCCTATCTATAAATATTCCCACACAAAGCCTGAATTCCCTACAAAATATTTCCCTGCCCCCGAAAATTAGGACGGCAAGAGTTCCACAAAAAATGGCTTCCATCGGTGAACTTGGTTGTACCTACGCATGTTTGATCCTTCACGACAATGATATTCCAATCAATGTAATATATTTTCTCCTTTCTCTTATGAATTTTTCACTATTATATGTTTTTTGCATATTTATTTTTATATGCTTAATAACAATCTCAATCATATCACTCTCTCTAGACCATTGAATTACACGGAATATATGTTATTGTTATTATTGAATCTTAAATAAAAACCTTTATTTTCATATCTTATTATTCAATAAAAATCCTTGTTCTTACTCTTTTATTTTCAAATTTTTCCCTTTCTCTAATCCCTAAATATAAACAAAGGTTCAAACTCATAATTTGGACAAGTAGCATATTATATGTAATACTAATCTCTGACCCATAGTATAATCGGAATTCAAATTATAATTTTGTTGGCTCTAGTTTGAACGATTTATTATTTATGTAGGCGGAGAGAATTGGTACACTTATAAAAGCATCAAATTTAAAGGTGGAATCGTACTGGCCAAGCCTTTTTGCAAAACTTTGTCAAAAGAGGAATGTTAATGAACTGGTCATGAACATTGGAACCTCAACATCTAACAACAATGTTGACGCTCCTCCTCCAACTACTGATAACGATGCCTCCACTGCACCTTCCGCTGATGACAAGAAGAAGGTATATTTTGATCTTATATTAATTTCTCGTGACACATTGTTAACTCTACTAACTCTGCACGGAACCTAATGATTATTTGAAACAGTTTGTGTCTGACCAAATTGAACAACAGTTACTGTTTGACCAAACTTTTAAAAAGTGCTTCTAAATTGTGTTTTAACTTCTTAACTTTTGAAACATAACTTCTTTTATTTCCTGTAAAACACTTTTAAACATAATATCTATTTTTATTTTTTGGACTTTGAAGAACAAACTAGTTAATAATTTTATCTATTACTTGGCTCCTAGAGAGTGAATTGTAAGCATAGTATCTCATTATTGTCTTGTTCTATATTTTTCAGGAGGAAATAAAAGAAGCGAGTGATGATGAAGCCATGTTTAGCTTGTTTGATTAGAGAGATTTAATGTTTTTGGCTCTTTAATTTAAGTTTTTATAGAATTAACTTGCAATAATACATAAGTCTTGAAATATTTATACAATAGGTTTCGATTGTTAGAAAGATTATGTGAAAAAAATCATTTAAAAAATATTATGCCTAATTATTTAGAGACTTTCTTTAATAAAATATTTAGTACTTATGTACGCTATATACAATGCAATTCACATTTTATACAATGTATAGAAATACTAGAAATTTAGTGAAATTATGTAGCCGTTTAGTTATGAAAAAAAATTACCTTATTTGAAATTTTTGAAGTTGGAGTTGTATTTGGCCATATTTTTTTATAAAGAATATTTAAAATTTGAATATGTTTTCTTTGAATATGATTTAAATCCTCAATTTCTAAAAATTAGAAAAATCATCCAACTTGACTAGCTTAACCATGTGTACATATATTCACTCAACTTGACACAGTTTTTTGTTTGTGGCGTGAGTTTGTTAAAGAAAATAAATAGAAGGATGAATCTTGCAACTTTTTGGATAGTGTAAGAATATTTTTTGTTCACTTATATAATACAAAGATATATTTTAGGTTTAAATTATACTTTAGAGATGATTTTAGCCAAAAACTCGACAGAGGGAGTAATAGGTTTTGACATTGGGACTTGTGGAGCCAAAAAGATGCTAGAAATCCTGTGTATTTATTTTATTTGCCTATGCCTACTGGAGTTTGGCACTACTAACAGTTTGAATTAGCTTACTTCTAAGGGAAACTTACCTAATTATTCCATATTTAAAATATTTATTATTTATAGCTATATGATTTTAATTAGGGTGGACAATTTCAGCCTATATAAAGCATCTATTTAACCTATATTTATTTAAATGAATCATTCGTATTTTCTAAATGAATTAAATGGATAAATATGAATTGACCAATTGTAAGAGCTCATATAAATATGGAAAAATGAATAAAATATGAAAATCCATAGAATTATAGATCATCCACCCATAATAAAAAATCTTTAATTGCACCAAAAAAATTTATAAATGTATTTAATTTTTGAAAAAAGAACATTAGGACTGTGGGTGGAGGTGCCGATGGAAGGGGTGAAAAAAAATAATTTTTTTTAAAAAAGAAAAAAATGTGGGTGGAGGTGTGGGTGGGTGGGAATTTTTTTAACTGTTTTTTAATTTTTTTGAATTCTTTGAATATTTTTTTTAAAAAAATGGGGGTGAGGGTGGGGGTGGAAGCGGAGGGGTGGTGTGGTGGTAGGGGGTCGGGGTGGAAGTGGAGAGTGGGGGTGGGGGTAGGGGGTCGGGGTGAAAGTGGAGAGTGGGGGTCGGGGGTCGGGGTGGAAGTGTTGGGTGGGGGTATGAATTTTTTTTAACTTTTTATAATTTTTCTTTAAAAAAAATTTGGGGTTGGGACCGTGGCGTAGGGGGCTCCGGGTAGAGGTACGATGAAGGTGGGTGGGTGAGGCAATTTTTTTTTTCTTTAGTAATTTATTTTAATTGTTTTTTATATAAAAAAATTGATGATGGGGAAGGGAGAGGGGTGAGAGATAGGTAGGGTGGGCGAATTTTTTAATTAAAAAAATTGGGGATGGTAGAAGTGGGGTTGGGGGTGGGGCACGAAAATTAGGGGTGTGCACTATTTGGATTAAATCGAAAAATTAAATCAAATCGAACCGAATTCTAATATATAATATAATGGCAATAGATGACAATTTTTTTTCTAAACATGGTATATCTAGGCAATAAGATGGTCCTGAACCCAAGCTATTCTCCTGATTAGCAACCTATAAATAAATTAATTAGGGTTATGGAAGAAATTCCCAAGCTGCAACCATGACTGTCATTCTTTGAAAAAGCTTAATTGTCTCTTACATCCTTGAGTATTGTGACAGTTTTTGTTTTCAATACTTCTCTCATTACATTTATTTGTGTTGAATTTTACCTAACGTGGCATCGACAGTTCATATGATTAACTTAGAACTCAAAATCAAAAATATTTTTAATAAAGACAATCTCAAGAGAGTAGTAATAGCAGTAGATTTTGCATTGACAATTAAATGCCTTTTATGTGTCTTAAGTTTTGATACTTCTTAGGTAGATCTATTAATCGAGGTGTGTAAGATGACCTGATTACCTCGAAAGAGTAGTAATAGCAGTAAAATTAGTGACTTTTGATTTTGGAATTTATCTTGATGTCAGTGATGCATATTCCTTTCTTATTGAGCACTAGCGTAAGAGCAAACTGCATGCTCTAATCTCTATTGAGAAAAATATGATTCTTTGTTAGTGACTAATACTTTTTAAAATACTTTGTTAAAAACAATAACAAAGCAAATCATGTAGCAGCAGAGTTAGGAGACTCTGCCGTTCACTTTTATGCTTTTCTTTATCTTATTCCTTTCACATTTAGAAGTGTGTTTAATTCTTCTCCCATAAATTAAAATTCTAGTTGCACAATTTTAGTTTACCGAGGATATGGCATTAGATAGAAGATTATGGAGAATTTTCATTGGGATAGAGGGTTAGTTAGGTAATTGAGGGTTGTCTTGCACTCTTGCTTAGTCTTTTATATTGATAGTCGTAGTATTACTCTTAAGTTTCTTGTTGTTTTATCTCTGTTACTATTGACTGTTTCTAGCACTTGATTATTGTATTATTTTGTGGTATTGACTGTTCTATTTTTAGTATGCGTTGTCATGCTATTTTTAGCAATTTTGTCTTTGCTTCTTCTCTTCCGTTGTTTCTTGTTTCAAATTGTTTTTACTTTAGCTGAGGATCTATTGGAAACAACCTTTCTACCTTGTAGGGGTAAGTTCTGCATATACACTACCTTCTCCAAACCCCACTTTGTGGAATTACCTTGAGTATGTTGTTGTTTCACATTTTTGGAGAAGGGTTTGTTTCCACGGCTTGAACCTGTGGCCTCTTGATCACATGGAGGGAGAGTATGTATAACATATTCATTGCGCAATATATCTGAATTGTGGATGCATGCTATAGTTTCTCAGTTTGAAGGGAAGAGATCATTGCTGGTGAATTGCAGAGGACAGTTTATATATTGGTTTACTTTAGTCCAACAACAAATATTGTGAAAACCAACTAAAAAGAATGGGATATGGTTTATTGATTGATTATTTCACCACTCTACTATAAAAACATGTTGTTAGTAGCATCAAGAATATTATTGATCATTTCCAATTACGGATTTTTTGTCCAGAGAAGTTGTCATAAGAAACTATTTGAACTAAGAATGTTTTATATACATTCATTTCTCAGTAATTTCTTCTTCATTAAATGCATCTGATAAAATCTTCCTCTCCTCCTCCCCCCTCCCCCTCCTCCCCACCCGGGGGGTTGCACAAATAGAGGAAATGAAACCAAGTACAAGTTTTAATGGCTTTAGGATGTAGGCAAATATTTAGCTTTTTGTTGCAAAAGCAACTTGTTGTATCTGTTTGTTTTTCTCCTGTTTGCATATATCCTTATGCATTTCCAATGAAGTACTGTTTTGTCGTTTGAATTCAATGATTACATTTGAAATGATCAGTTGCTGATGTCGATTTCAGGAACTGTTGGTTTTGGTCCACAGATTACGCGATTTTTGCACTCATTAGAAACAGATAAGTTCCATTCGTTGACATAGGAACCTTGGATCTTTTCGTTTTTATGAAGATAATGTAATGTCAGCTATCACCTTTTTTCAAGCGACAAAAGCATGATCATGCTGATTAGAATATTTGTTTTGTCTTGCAGAGACTAGACATACAGAAACTTCCATATGTTTTGTCCCGAAGGAAAAATAGATCATAGTCAAGAAATGAACATATAAATGACTGGTTCTTGCTTACAGGGGCTCTTGGAAAGTATCAATGAGTAATCATTATAATTCATTCCGGTGGATGAACTGATCTAAGGATCTGAGTTTCCTCGGTTAACGTCTACAACTGCTTAAGTCTGCATAAACAAGCTTTCGTATTCTACTTGAATAGGTAAGCAGAGTGAAAGTGGTTGCTCAATATTACGTGCAAGATGATGCACCTTATTTGATTTGTGTTTGTTACTTTAATACCTTAGTTAACTCCTAGATTTTGTCTGGTTTGCAGGTCCGCTGGTTTATGAATTCATAAAGCGAGTTATAGGGATCAATCAATGACTTTTAAATGAAGGCATGTGCATGGAGATTTCAGTTGTCCTGTTGGAGATGCGAGTATGTGAATATGACACCTTCTAGCTTCTCCAAAGAGTACGCTGCTTATCCGTCAATGTCTATGGTGGTACGTTAAAATTCTTGAAAACATAGCGGAGTGTTAGATTCTGAGGTCCACCAATGTTGGCAAACACTAACTTTCTTCGCTAAGTGTCTTATAAAAACATTTGCTTTTACTGGCTTCACAACTTAACATCAAAAGAAGAAGAAGAAAACTACACAAGAGTACACATCAATTACCTCTTTTTCCAGGTCTCTCTTCAATAGATATCAGTCGCTATTTAACTTTTAAGAGCTTAAGGCCTGAAGAATTCACTACACAAGTCGTTTCGATGTGGTCTTAACCATAATTTAGGGGGAATTTTGTTTGATGAGAAGTGATTCACCTATGCAAGCAAACAATGATTTGATTGTTGTAAAGGTTGTGAAAACCTGTCCTCGGTTTGTTTGAGTTAACTTTCATTGAACTTTTTTTTTTTTGATCTATGCTGGTTTCAAGAAGTTCTGTCATCTGTCAAAGTATTCTTTTTAGAGGGAAAAGGTAGAAGTACCTCCCTTGACTATGACCCAAATCTCAGAGACACACCTTAACTAAATTAAGGTCCTATTATCCCTGAACTCATTTTTTTTGTAATTTTGTACACCTTTTTGGCTTACATGGCATCCACATATCTCCCATGCGCCTCAAATGCGTGGAGTCACGGTGGTGTGCCACATAAGCAAAAAGGTGTACAAAATTACAAAAAAAATGAGTTCAGGGTAATAAGACCTTAGTTTAGTTAAGGTTTGTCTCTGGGATTTCGGTCATAATCTAGGAGGTACTTGTGTCTTCTCCCCTTTTTAGAAAGCGTCGAATGGTTATTATTTTGTACGTGTCTTGTGTTTTCGATCGTTATTGCTATGTTAGTAATCCTGTTGGTGTCAATGTAGCAGAACAAGTTAACAGTTTAACCAGAAGGAAGTGTCTTCTCATATCTTACTATAGAATCCACTCTATTAAATATAATTCAATACCACATACAGTAATTTTACTACAGGAGAAAAAACAAAATTCTATACTCTTATGCATTAAGAATATGCAATCATTCTATATATGGTGTAATAGGGGTCAGCAAAAGTATGCCGGCCTCACAAATGAAGACACCAAAAATATATAATTATAGGTAATAATAATCTTACTATACTAGCATTGATCATGATCTGCTTGAATCTTGTTGCTCGTTGGTTTTCCGACTTGTAAACATTCAATTGGAGGTTGAGTAGGAGTATATAACTCCCCGAACGTCTGCCAACAGAATGGATCATACATGTGGTAACGCTCCTGTATTGGCTTTAGTTGGATATTCATCATGGTCACGTCTTGACATGGCATACTGTCACTACATGCTAGATGCACCGGTTTTACTGTATACGTTCCTTTAATTCCTGCGTAGTTGATATCTGATAAAGCCACTGCAGCTGTCTGGTTCTTGCATTTGCTTTTGTCACAATAGAACTGATCAATTACTATCGGTAGCTGAACTTCGTTCATTTGAATGTTTGAGAAAAACACTCCTTGTACTGACCCTGACCCCCCCTGCATAGTAAGTATAATCGAATGTTAATATTCGTTATAGATACATTTGAACTCAAAATGTCGTTATGAAAAAACCATACCTGCCATGTCTTAATCCTGACACCGGTCATCGTGTTCTGCATAATAACATCTTTGACAGTAATATTTGAAACACAAGCCTTTGTATTGTCTTTCCCTAGTGATCCAATGCTGATTCCATGTCCTGGTCCACAATTTATGTTGTGTACATACACATTGGTGCATCCAGTTTGTATCGACACACAGTCATCTCCTATACGAATTACAAAAAACATCGATGAGTATTTTTGGCGTGTACTAACATTTTAAATTGAAGGACATAATATGTGCTTGGCTCTTTTGATGTTCAAATTGTTTACTCTATCATAAAGTTGTCATCTAGGTTACTATCATATTTTGAGTAACAGGACTAAAATAAATGTGTGGGGCTAAAAGTCTATCTCTATATTGAATTTACTCTTTTACTATATAGACAAGATGAGTTTTTGCAGGTAGGGTCTTAAAGCTTGTGGTGCAAAAATTATACATTAACAGATAGGTCGTTGCTACGTGTCGAAGTGTTGGTGGTCACAAATTGAAGAATGTGGTCCTTATTATCAATGTGGACATTATTTTTCTCTCTGTTATCAGTTATGTTTGTTGTAAAAGAATTCATTGAGTATAGTAATTACCACAAGCAATGTTGGAACTGCGAATTAGCGCGTCTTTGGAGTTCTGTAAATGGATTCCATCTGTATTAGGACTATCTCCAGGAGATGAGACAGTGAAATTGTTTACTAATACCCCTATGCAATTGTCGAATTTGAGATGACATTGTTGGCTATTCTGAATTGTGATGCCTGTTACAGTAACATTGAAACTCCCATAGAATCGTAGAGCCTGCATTTCAACGTTTACGTTTAGCATATAGTGAACAACGTAATGTCCAAACTTGTAAAACATAAAGTGTTTGAAATTGTGCTTACTGTTGGCTTAATTCTTGGCATTTTCCCACTGAGTGAGCTATTTAACTGCCACACAAAAAGAGTATTAGAAAGGATAATAAATCGAATTTAGATATTCATAAGTGAGAGAGATATATAATTACAGGAGTCGGAGGATGTCTCAATAATGTCTTGTTTAACGGGATGATCAGTTTCAATTCATCATCTAGAGGATCATCATACGGTGTATCTTGCCACCAAACTGAACCTCTTCCATCAATCACTCCGCTTCCTTTGACTGTAATCCCTACCAATTTGGTAAATTCAAGCCATTGCATAATACCTGAACCCCAAGATTTTGCATCTGTTGGAGCAATTATTGTTCCATCAAGCTGCAAAACAGAACATATTCATCAAAACAGTCTTTAAGACTAGTCCCTAATCTGCAACTTTAAGACTGGCTCGTGTAACGATTCTTGAAATTCTTCCTGATGTATTTGAAACTAATATCAGTAATATGATTCGGAATCATGTAATTCTTGAAGACAGTATGGACACTCATTCGACTCAAATATGTCAAAGGCAGAGTAAAAATTGTACTACTAAGTAGCATTGCCTCATACATTATGCTGATAATCTATATTTTTGACTGACCTGAAAGACAATGTTGTGTTGACAGTATGGACCTGAGAATGAAATTGGTCCTACAAGGAATATATATTTTGATGGAACGATCATCGTTGAATCTTCCACTTTACAAGCAGCTGCCCATGCAGCTTGAAATGCCTGTTAGAATTCAAGATTTCATGGTTAGTAAAAAAGAAATATGCATTTTAGGTGATTACTATGTTATCAATACAGTCTCTGATAGAAATGCGAGGTAAAACTGTGTACAATAGGCCTTTGTGGTCGGACCTTTCCCCGAACCCTGCACATAGCAGGAGCTTTAGTGCACTGGTCCGCCCTTTCTATGTTATCAATATTTTCAGAAACATATTCAGTTGTAAGTTAAAAAGTGGGAGCCACCTCATTTCTCTCTATGACTGCCTGCAATTCTGTCTTATCTTATTTGAATTATTAGTTTTTCCTTATTAAATATATATATTGTTGTACTCCCAAAGTTTATTAATAATAATACAACAATAAAATTGTCACAACTCACATTTAAAGTTAGTCTATTAATAATAATACAACAATAAAATTGTCACAACTCACATTTACCTAACTTTTTGTCCTGTAAACATGAAATTCTTTATGTGAATTTCTTCCAACTTTTTCATCAACTTCATTTACAATGTCTATGAACTCACATTTAGACAATTGAGCGCCAACAAGAATAACAAAAATTCGAGTATGGTATAGAGGCAATTGTCTAATTCTAAGTTAATTACATGTATTGTCACTGAATTTCAACGTTACACTACATGTTCAACACACTTAGTCATTCTAATAACGAAAAAAAGTTCAGTAACCATACGTGAAAGTGAAAACATGAGTTTACCTTAGTATCATCGGTCTTGCCATCTCCAATAGCACCAAAATTTGTCACATCAAAGATGTTAGTCGAAGGTACATTGTCGTAGCCTTTGCTTGGCGGACTAATTGGTGTACTTGGTGGTGGAGACGCGTATTTTGGCTTCGATTTGCCACCACTTTTGTGGTGGTTATTACTACCATGAGACTTTCCCTTCTTCTTGTACAAAGAAACAGAGGATGTTGTACCATGTTGTCTCCAATGTTTGCCTCTTCTTGCATTACAAACCTCAACATTTAACGACGACCATACGAAAAATGCAACGATGAACATAAACGTAACGCTCCGAAAGCTTAATCTTCCCATAATTTTTTTTTTTTTGGAAGAGAGAAACAATGGAGGAATTTTTTTTTACTTAGACAACAGAGGAGGTATCTGGTGGTTTATATAGGAAAGAATATGTAATTGTAAATAGTACATGCATAAACAAAAAAGGTTTTTTGTTTTAATAATATTATATACTATATGCTAGACATTTATGTCATTTATTCTTGGTCCCCTATTTTAATTAATAAACTTCTTTTTCTTGATGTGATTTTTGTTTGGCTGAAAAAAATAAAACCCTTACCCTTTATCATATCCACCATCTTTGGCATATGGAGTTTTAAAAAAAGAAATAATAAAACAGTGGTTGGTTTCAACTGTCATGCAAATAAGGGAAATTTAATTTACATAATGCAAAAAATTAAATTTAGATATGTATTTGTTCACTTGGAATACTTAGGCGCTACAATAAATAAAGATTTTTCGGCAATTATAAATATAAGTCTTTATAAGTAATATTTATATATCAAAAATGATTTTTAGTGGTAATTAACTAACGATAATAGCTTAGTTGTCGCTAAATATATTTTTTAGAGGCAATTACTAGTGACAAATTTTGTAAATGACGCTAAAGTCTATAGTGAAATTGAATCTAATAACAATTAACTAATGTTGGTAAAAGTTTTAGTACTCTTTGTTAATGTTCATATTTATTGCCGCTAAAAATGATGTTTATTACTCCATCTGCCCCTAATTACTTGTCCACGTTTCCTTTTATAGTTGTCCCTAATTACTTGTCCATTTTGACAAATCAAGAAAGGACAAAATAATTTTACCTATTATACCCTCAATTAATTACTTTGAAAAAGGTACAATTTCTTGAAAATCTTAAATTTTTAATCCATCCACTTCATAATTAATAGGGGTAAAATGGTAAACTCACTATGTTAATATATAATTTTTTTCTTTAATAGGTGTGTCAATTTAAAAGTGAACAAGTAATTAGGGACAGAGAGAGTATAATGACACTATATAAATGACACTAAAGATTTTAACGATTGTGAATGCAATAAACATTAACTCAATTCCTGCTAAATTTTGTTAAACCAATAAATATTATCATTCAACGGAAAATCTATTGCTACTAAATGCCTCTTTAGTTGCACTGCGAACTTGTTTTCGTTTTACATGTTTAAGTAAGGATATTTTTGCTTTAGTGTATCTTTGTGTCTTTTCATGCAGATATTAATGATTAGAAAATAATTATAGAAATAGTATTGCTGGATTATATTTAGTAAGTTAGTAGCAATTATATGGTAAGGTTAGTACTATTATTATTTTTACCAGAAGGACTATTAATTTTGTTTTTTGATTATAAAAGCCAAAAAGAGGGCATGTGGTTGGGTGTATAAGTGGTCAAGGCCACTGATTATAACAGCTCTTTTATGATCACATGCAACCTTCACGGGCATAAGTTTTTTGTACCTTTAATTTGTCTCATCCTTAGCAATAGTCCCTCCCCTCCTACATTTCGATTTCAAATTAATTAGTTCGATCGACTATATGAATAAGGATTATGTATTTATTTCGTTCAACTATAGTTCAACTAATAAGAAAAAAAGAATGGACTTATTTATAAGCATATACACAGCATTCAACGTATGTGTATAACAAGAGAGTTTAACGATGTTCTATTTGTAATTACTAATTTAAATTTTGAATTTGTTTTTATTTGTTTATATATGTAAGTATAGGAAAGGAAAAGTAAATGAAGTCCTCCAATGTAAGTTGGCAAGTGCAATCATACTCTCATTTGCTTGATTATTTGTACCGAACTTTTTTTATTCATAGTTTGTTTTAATTCAAACTCCCATTTTACTATGATCTTATAATAATTACTAATTAGAAAATCATCATTTTTCCATGGTAAAAAGTTTATAGTTGTTATTCTTGTAAATATTTTGTTTAAATTAGTGTAAAAAGAAAAAAAAAAGTTATAATTGTTTCATATGAAAAAATTAGAAAGCTTCTTACTATTTTCAGTGAGAATCTATTTCTCATCATATTCCAATAAGCTGGTTCAATAAAAAATAAATAGAAAATTCATGTTTTATTACAATTTTCAGGGATGTTAATAAAAAAATATTTGTTTTTGGTAGCTGTTAATAAAAATATCACAACTTGTTTAAAATTACAATTTTCAGGGATGTTTATAACGATTTTTTTTAGAAAAAAAACTAATCCAAACAAGAATGCAACCAACAAAAAGAGTGGGGGTGGGGAGGGTGGGGGGTGGGGGAATAGAAACATAACGCCCATGGTTTTGTACTAAGGTTTTATTATGTGAATAAGTATAGTAGCATGAGGTTTATGCACAGTGTACTACTAAAATATGTATACACAAAGCCAAGTGTCCAAACTGACAATAATTTAGTCCACATAACATCAATGTACGTAACAAAAAGGATCACATGCTTTAGCTGTTTATGGAATGGTGGGTTTAGAATAAAGTTTTTATATTATAAAAAAAAGTAGATAAAAAATATGTGGGGGCTGTGGTAGGGTATGGAATTCATGAATGTCACAATAGAATGTAGGTATTCTTTTTTGCACTTTTTATGTGAACAGAAATTGGTCTGATTGTGACCAAAGAAATTTTACCAACATGATCATATGGGTAGTTTTTGAGTTTTCAATGACATTAAATTCTTTTCTTTTTTTTCTCTTTTTGTTGATTGTCCAACTAAACTTTTTCTCTACTTTTAGTACGTTTATTTGCATTAGTTCTCTCTCTAAAAATACCAATACTTGTGACCGATATGCGTATATTTTACTTATCATTTTTACACTTTACTTATGAGACTACATTGGATATGTTGTTGCAAATTTTATAGTGTAGGTGTGTAAACATTTCACGAGGTACTCTATTGGATACACTTTATTTTGCACATTTACCACTTCAAAAATAACTTCTGATATGTGGTGTTTGAAGCTTCATAAGGTCAAACTTTAGGCAAGAATGATAGAAATGTTTAAACTTCCATCACATGAAATTTTAGACACTGTTTAATGAAGGAAAAAACTCCCACATCGGTGAAAAGGAGGTACTTGGGCCTCCTTATAATGATTGGACAATCCTTCTCCTTCTGAATTAACTTTTGGAATGTGAGTTAAGCCCAAAACATAATTTAATATGATATTAAAACTGAATTCGAAGATCTATAAAGGTCACGCACCAATCAAACAGTGAAAATATTTGAATCTAGACGTGAAGAGGAAGTTGTGTGACAAAAGAATTCAAATAATGCAAGAATGTTGCATCTGAAATTTGAATTTTTGAATTATTAATTGTTGAGTCACATTTATTACTATATTAAAAGCTTCTAGATAGAGCTTTTGTGTCTGGTTTCAAAAATTTACATCTTTATACAAAAATACTTTTGATCATTTTTCGTACACTAAAATTTTCTTGCGAAGGAAGTTTGATTGAATTCCTTTATAGCCTATACAAAACACATGCTAGTAAATTTTATATTAATCGAGGGGATTTTTTATACTGTCAGCGTATAAAATATTGATTTGTTTTATATCTGTTGTTTGTGTTTGCGTTTATTTTATAAATCTTCTTTTTATTTTTTCCTCATATATATGTGAAGGTATAAAGAAGTTGTATGTCTACATCACCCTACCTGTTAAGCTAAGACATACAGATAGACAGTATTTTGGAACCACAATTCATTTTTTCCGCCCAACAAGTTTTGTCTTTTGCACTTTGACCTCTCTTATCTCTATTTTAATTTGCATCTCTTTCTATCTGGACATTACACATATATTGCACTGCCTGACACTTGTATTTCATGTGAATTTTAATTTGTTTCAAAGTATATAGTATTTGATATTTTAGAAGGAAAAAAAAAGAAGAAGAAGAAGGAGGAGGATTTATTAGTTTGTTTTCAAATTCATTCTCTCACTATTTGAATTAGTGTAGTATCAATTAAATAATATGTCTAGTCATCTAGATAGTTTATACAAATAAGAAATAATGTTTAAAGTGTATTGTCACATTTTGAATGAAATGGATGAAGAGAATCCAAATTAAGAATTAAACAGCGTATCTAGTGATTTTTTATTAATACTAAAATAAAAATTCTCTATTGAAACAAGCACAAGAAAGAGGGGTTAGACCTTATCTTACCGATCATAATGAGGTTACAACAAAACTTATAAATACCACACTCTTGGATAATTTGATCAAACATCAATTAATTCATGATAACAACCCCTTTTAATTTTCAGGTTAATGCAAATTAATCCTAATTTTCTTACCATTTATGAAAAATACAAATACAACAATAACATACTCAGTAAAATTATTTGCGAAGGATAGAGTATACATAAATTTTACTACTACCTTATAGAATTATTGAGTCTATTTTTATAAAACTCTCGGTTTAAGTAAAACAAATTCAATTGATGAAAATGTACAAATAAGAGATTATTATTTTCTTTTTAAAAAAAATTCTCCAACTAAAAGAGTACTGAATTTTACAGGTAGATGCACGTGACCATGCATCCATTCAAAATACCCTTTTGTAATCAATAATTTCATCCCATTTATGGGGCCATGATTTTTGCCTGTTTGTATATAGTTGGAGATTTATTAAATATTATTCGCGTGGTGTAACAATAATTTAAAATATATCTTTTATAAATTAAGTAGAAATAAAAAAGAAAAATTATGTTTTGATTAGAGCAAAAAATTGTGTTCTCTTAAATAAAATAATTAAAAAGAAAATAGTATCTTCACATTAAGTTAACATCAAATAAAACAATATTTTTCATTTTAAAAAATCACATGATAATGTTATAACATTTTTAAAAGTCGAATTACCAGATTAAGATTTTAATACAATATCATATCCACTCCCAGTTAACTTTAATTCAAACACGATATCATTCATTCATTAAAGTAATTAACTTTTATTTAAAAATCAATCGAAGAATATATAAGTATTCACGAATTTTAATCAATTTCGTGTAGATAAGGAAATTGTGAATACATTATTTATGATAGCTCCCATAATAATTTATTGAAAATTATACTTCTAATAATTTCATATTTATTATTTCTTTTTTAAAAAAAAATACAAAAATTCTTAACCTAAAGCAGTCTAAGAAGAGAATATAGATCTTATTTTCCACTTAAAAAATGAATTCATCTAATCAATTATTTTCTATAAATTGGGCATAATTCAAAAAATTATTTTATAGAAGTGCAAAATAATACTCAAAACCAATATACCACTAACTAAAATTTTAAAATAAATAAATAAAAGAAAGTAAAAAAGAACAAAGAAAGGAAAAAAGTGATTTAAGGAAATAATATAAATAACATTAATGATGAGGTTGAGAAAAAAATAAAAATAATTAATAGCATTAATGATGAAATGATTTAAAATTTGAAAAAAATGCACAATAGATTAACTTCCAAGATAAATTTTTAAGCAATTATATATATATATAAAAGAGAAAATGTCAAAAAACAATTTGATGAGATAAAATAAATATCTTAAGTAAGAAAGTCATTATTTTCTATTTTTAACTTTATTATTTGGTATGGTTATAGTTGTATAGATCTTTAGCATAAGAGATGATCTAATTTTTTAATAAAAAATAAAGCCAAATTACGTTAATATATATATTTACAAAGTTATAATAACTAATTTCTTGTAATAAATAAATAAATAAAGTAAAAAGTTTAAAAAAAGAAAGAAAAAAGGTGATTCAAGAAATTGATACAAATGACATTAATTATCAGATTAAGGAAAGGAAGTAAGAAAATTAATATAATTGTTGATGAACAAAATTAAAAAAAAATATAGTCACCTTTGATTATTTGTAAATTTTAAAGTGAGGCTTTTGGTCTTTTAAAATAAAAAAAATGTCATATATATATATTATTTTCTTTAGTTTAAGAATATAAAGTATAATTAAAGATAAATAAAAGAAAATAAAACAAACATTAATTAAATGTTGTACATGAGAAAAAAAGGGAAAAAATTAAATTAAAAAAGGGGAATTAGAAGAGTAAAAAATTTAAAGAAAGCACTAATTTAGGATCCTTTCAAATCACAATAAAGAAAATAAAGCAAACATTAATTTATATTTAGAGATATATAAGGAAAAATGAAATTTAAAAAGTTGAAGAAAAAAATATAAAAAAGAACGGAATTAGAAGACTAAAGAATTGAAAGAAATTATGTGAGCACTAATTTAGAATCCTTTTAAATTATAATTCACAACATAGATATCTCCTTATTCTACGCCTAGTTTAATATGAATTCAATAAATAAATTAATTCTTTCTCTAAATATTTTTTCTTGTCTTGTGGACCATTCATCATTTAAGGAAATAATATAAATAACATTCATGTGAGGTTAAGGAAAAAAAATAATTAATAGCCTTAATGATGAAATGATTTGAAATTTGAAAAAAAAAATTGCAAAATAGATAAACTTTCAAGACAAATTTTTGAGCAATTATTTTTTAAAAAAAGATATAAGAGAAAACGTCATTTTTTAAAAGAAAATAAAACAAACATTAATTAAATGTTGTACATGAGAAAAAAAGGGAAAAAACTAAATTAAAAAGCTGGAATTAGAAGAGTAAAAAATTTAAAGAAATAATCTAAGCACTAATTTAGGATCCTTTCAAATCACAATAAAGAAAATAAAACAAACATTAATTTATATTTAAAGATATATAAGGAAAAATAAAATAAAAAAAATTGAAGAAAAAAAATAAAAAAAGAATGGAATTAGAAGACTAAAGAATTGAAAGAAATAATGTGAGCACTAATTTAGGATCCTTTCAAATTATAATTCACAACATAGATATCTCCTTATTCTACGTCTAATTTAATATGAATTCAATAAATAAATTGATTCTTTCTTTGAATATTTTTTCTTGTCTTGTGGACCATTCATCATTTAAGGAAATAATTTAAATAACATTAATGATGAGGTTAAGGAAAAAAATAAAAATAATTAATAGCATTAATGATGAAATGATTTGAAATTTGAAAAAAAATGCAAAATAGATAAACTTTCCTAGACAAATTTTTAAGCAATTATTTTTAAAAAAATATATAAGAGAAAACGTCATTTTTTAAATAAAATTAAATAAATATCTGAAGTTAGAAGAGTGTCATTATTTTCTATTTTTAACTTTATTATTTGATATGAATATAGTTGTATAGATATTTAGCAGAAGAAATGATCTAATTATTTAATAAAAAATAAAATAAAATTACCTTAATATATATAAATATATGTTTTACAAAGTTATAGTAACTAATTTCTTGTAATAAATAAATAAAAGAAAGTGAAAAAGTTTTTAAAAAAATGATTTAACGAAATGATATAAATGACAATTATCAAATTAAGGCAGGGAAGTAAGAAAATTAATGTAATTGTTGATGAACAAAATTAAAAAATATGGTCACCTTTGATATTTTGTAAAAATTTGATGTGAGACTTTTGGTCTTTTAAAATTTTAAAAAATGTCAAAAAAATTAAAATAGTAATATATATATATTCATTGTTTATTTTTAATAATATAAAGTATAATTAAAGATACATAAAAGAAAATAAAACAAACATTAATTAAAGGGTTTACATGAGGAAAAAATGGAAAACCATTAAATAAGAAAACGGAATTAGAAGAGTAAAAAAATTAAAGAAATATGTAAGCACTAATTTAAGATCCTTTTAAATCACAATAAAAAAAATAAAATAAACATTAATTAAAGATATATAAATAAAAATGAAACAAAAAATTTAAAGATAAAAATAAAAATAAAAAAGAACGGATTTAGAAGAATAAAGAATTGAAAGAAATAATGTGATCACTAATTTAGGATCCTTTTAAATTATAATTCCCAATATAGATTTTTCCTTATTCTTCTTCTAATTTAGTATGAATTCAATAAATAACTTGATTCTTTCTCAAAATAATTCTTCTTGTCTTGTGGACCGTTCATAATTTTTTCTATAAGTTTTTCAATCAGAATGATTTTTTTCTCAATACAAATCTTCTTGTAGAAAAAATTATAGTGCAACAAGAGAAATATTTGTTACATGGTCTTTCTCTTTATATCAATATCTTGAAGAATCATGAGATACTATCTCGTTCTCTTTTCATAAAGAAATCATATTCTATCATCATAAGAAGGAACAAAGGTAAGGTGTCCATTTTTGTTGATCCTAACTACTTATTATTTTTTATTTCTAGGCTAAATGTAAATAATTTTGAGAATTTCTTTTTATATGTACATAAATTTGTAATTGTAGAATGATTTTGAAATATAAGATTCTTAACATATTTTAGATTCCTAATAATTTTATTTTTGCGTTGTTTTTGTCTTGATTATTAGTTTTGTATTTCTTTTATCATTAAGCTTTAAAGACATAATTTAGATTATTATTTTTTTAAAAAGAGAAAAATATTGCGATTTCTAGTTGCTCAATCATATAAAATATCATACTAAATAGGATATTAGATTAATTAATTTCAATTTTTATATATATATAATGCTTACCTTTAATGATTTGACCATTATTTTACACTAAGTTGATGAAATTTTTTCCACTCTGAGATCTCTTCTCTTCATCTCTAAATTTGCTTCCTTGGAGCTTTGTCGTTTCTGTTTTTTCTTTTTCCGTTATTGCTTGTTATTTTTCTGTCCTTCATGATTTTTCTTTTATTTATTTGGTAAGTTGTTGAAATTTCTTCTCTTTGATACGTACATGTTCAATGAAACTTGTTTGATGTTCCTGAAAATTTAAAACGTCAAGAAAGCAAGAAAAATAATTTAAACAAAGAAGATGCTAGAAACACAATCAAAAAAAGAAATGAAATATTGAGAAAGAAGTTAATCAAACCATGAATTCTTCTGTTATTCTCTCAACAATGAACAGAACAATATTAGTTGGTGATTAACTTTTACCATATTTTTTTGAAACGATTTATGATTATTTACCTTATTTTAAATATTAGAGAAAACTCTTGATATTCTCTCATATGTGTTATCGAGATCTATTTATTTTTTCTTTTGATTTCTAATATTTATGTGCATTAGTTATAAGTATTAAAAAGAACATAACTGTCACTAATATATTTAACATATTTGTTCCTTTATAAAGGAAGAAAAGTTTTAAAAAATGAGAAAAAAAGATAAATAAAATATTGATCATAGAGAGGTGTCACATAGGATTGCTTAGATTCAACTTTATATATATATATATATATATATAGAGATTTGTGTAAAGGTCCTCTGGCACAAATTAATTGATTAATTACTACTTAAATTAAAGTTATGTCCCTCTAATTTCTTCACGTAATTTATAACTGTGGAAGCTGGAAATCCGCCTGTATTAACGTCCAAATGAAACAATACATAATATATTTCAATTTGTACTAAAAAAATCAATAATTACTCTTAAAACAGCTGTTCCTTCTAATAGTAAAAAATATATTATATCACATGTATATAAAAGCTGCAATATATCTTTTCCAGCATTGCAGGACGGGCATGATACGGTATGTCGAGTATGATACAGTAGATATTGAATTATTATATTGAGATATCAAAAATAATACAGTAGATATTAAATTATTATATCGAGATTCAAATTTTTAATATTATGATATTTAGTAGAAGTTTATTTTTGTATTTGATACAATATTTAGTAGTTTATAAAAAAATATTGAAATATGAATATATATCGTATTGAAGTTTATAGTTACATATATAATTGATCATAAATATTATTATAATACTAATAAATACATAAACTAGGATATTAGTACAAAACTAATTGCTTGGACGTTTGAACTTTGACTATTCTAACTTGATTAAAATGTCTTTTTGTATGATTGATAAATGAAAGAAATTACTTGTTACTTTCTTTTGAATATTTCTACACGTATAAGATGTTAGTATGATATGATTGAATTTTTTTATATCAAAATCGTAATTCTCTAGCTATTGTATGAGTATATGTAAGTTGAATAAATCATAGTTACCAATTAACGATACCATAGATATACTAATTAAATTTAATATGATAATAATATTATATATATTTTTTAAAAATCGAAAACCAATAATGTACCATATGTTTTTCCTTTGATCTGTCTCGAGTCTTGATGATGATTACTCTCACATTGTCACTTCCTAAAAGTCTCAATTGGATGTATAATATAAAGGCAAATTTTCATATACTCCTTTCCTTTCATTTTATCTTATATATGATATTTGATTGGAAATAAAGTTAAATCTTCTTTCTTGGGAACTTGTGATAGAAAAAAGATCATAAACAATTGTCAAAAAGAAAAACAAAAAAAATTAAAGTAAAAATATCGAATTCATCTGAACTCAGTACTTTTGACAAAAAACATAAATTATACCAAAAATTTTAAAAAAATTACTTAAAATTACAATAAAAATAGAGTTAAACCAATATTTTAAAAATATAATAAGTTCAAATATAAAAAATTATAAAATTTAAATTCTAAATCTCCATATTATCGATGGCAATGGGACATTTGGAAAAGCAAAGAAGAAATATGATGAGTAGGGTAGGTAGTAGGACCTTCGTCTTTTAGTGGAAGTTATGCTCGTGAACTTATTTGATACCTCCCCGTGAACTCCATGCAACAGCAAACATTATACAATATATTTTAATTTTTTTTTTGTATATGATTGGTTTTAATAAATTGCCCCTTTCTTTTCTCTTGAGGCTTATATATAATGCAACTTTGACATTTGGAGGCCAAACATGATGCCTTATCCTATCATTATTAGCACCCAAATAATTTTGATACCTTATGATTCGAATTGTAGTATCACGAGTTATAATTTACATTGCTCTAGGTTATTATTTTTGAATTTTGTTATTTGTGTCATGAAATTTAATTGTGTGTCAATAAATATTTGTGTTTGTGCTTAGATATATGTGTGTCAAAATAAATCGAGCAGTAAAATTGTTAGTTCATTTGAATAAAATTCTGAATTCGTCTATATAAATGTGTGAGTAAGAGAATATTAAAGTCGTGTAGATCAACATGGTCCCTAATAGGTGGATTTTCTCAAAATGATCCATGCAATGTTATACATCAACCATTTCCAAGAATGATTTGACTATATATATATCGAAGAGTAATTTTAAATTATAATTAAAAGTTAATGAATAGATTTGGACCATTTTCTCCCAAAATATATGAATTCATACAATTTAAGTTAGAGCTCCATTAATATCAATAATTAACGAGAAACACTAGACGATTCATTAATGACAAAAGTATGAATAATTCTAAAATATAATAGGTACTAGAATTAAAATATTTTTCATAAACTAAAAGGATCTATAAATTATCAACCTTTTCCTTAAAGTTTTTGGTACATTTGTAACTTTTAGCTTACTAGAAAATACAAATTCCTTTAAATTTATGTAAAAAAGAAAACAAGAAGGCTCCTGATTAATCAACAATCTTTCTTTGCGAGTGAATTAATATATATACCTTGAGTTAGTACGATAACATTATTTTCGCATGATTTATAATTTATGAATTCGAGTAATATTAATTAGTCATACAATATTCGTGTTAAGATGCATTATTTATATTGTACTAGCCACCTTATGATACAACTCTTTTCTAGACACACGATACAAATACAAAATTCTTCATACATCAAACTAGCCTTTTTTTTTTTTTTTTTTTAAATCCTGCTTAAAGGTGCTATTTTATAAATCTCAAAAGATACCACAATTATAATATATATTTTTATAATATATACCTAAGTCCTAAATTTGCTGAAAATTTGTACGGATGTTTTTCCTTGATTTAGTAATGACACCAACGGAATACCTTCATTCTTGTCTGCCAGGTCAAGCTTCACAATTTAATTTCTTGTCTTTTTATTTAATAATTAATTAATATAATATACTATTAGCAATATGGTGATTATTATATATTTAATTTATTTTTTAAATCTATGTTTTAGAAATGTTAAATCTTGGAAATGCTGCATTACATAAATTAATAATGAGTTGTTGTTTCATACACTTGCCTACTTTTTTTTAGCGTATTGAATTTAATTATCTTAATTAATTAGATTCTCAATTTAGGTGCTTTAATTATTATTATTTTGCCACTATAGGCTAAATACTATAATGAAACAGAAATTCGTTAGGGAACATTATTTTTTAAATATGAATCTATGTTAATTAAAGGTAATGCATGTGACTAAAAGTTAATCAATAGTTATACTTGAAAGGATGAATGCAAAAGGTTAAAAATAAAAACAGCAAAGTTATAATTAAATGTATTACTGTAAAGTACGTATATTATTTTTGGTGGTACATAGATAAGCAATAACTTAATACATGTTCTATTTCTAACTCGTTTTTACCCTTCCATAATGTTTGTATAGAAAAAATTATGAAGAAATTAGTTGATTCTATTAATTTTCTACTCTCTTTGTTCTAAATTCTAATGTTTGATAACTTATTGCGTCCCTCAAGTTAAATCATGAGTAAATTGTAGGGTGTGAGATGGATGTTATTCCTCCATTAATAGAAGTTTTCGAGTTTGAATTTTGAGGTGAAAAAAAAAAACTTAGTATATAAAAAGTGTTAATTTCTTAAAGCTTTAGGCGACACAAATTTGATTGTTTTTTCTTGCAAATAGATTATTGTTGGGTCACGAACAAATTGGTCCAAGTCAACTTTAAATGACTCAAATATTGATACTTGTAGTAGGCGTTTGATCATGTTTTATTGTGAAATAAAAAAAAATAGTTTTTGTTTTCAAAGTGTAAAAATATATTTTTTTAAAATTGGAGTTATAGTTGGACATGAAGTAAATTAGAATTATTTTAATTTTTTGTAAGTAATTTGAAGTAGAAAAACTAAAATAATTTAATATTATTTTTTGCATATCTAAAATTGCTCAAATATACATTCAAAGAACTACTTTGAATTTATCCCCAGTATAAGGAATTATTTTGTCATTTTCCTAGTATTTATTGTGTGGTTTCTAACATTAAATTTATCTACCCTCATAAATGAAAAAGTGTCCAAAAAGTTGAAGAAAAGGAAATAGATAATAATTTTAGTGTCTTGAATAGGCTTATAATTTATAAGTTAGAATATTTTTAAAATTATTTTAACTTTAAAATACTTAATATAAATTAATCCAAGTAGGTTTTAAGCACTTCTTTTTGCATTCTAATGTAGGCAACAGTATGTATATAGCAATTTCCAATTTTGAGATGGTAGTTAAATTATTATTTACTATTTTTTCTTCTTTTGTAAAACTGTTACAATTATCCAGTCTTGATAGTGATTGACCACCAGTCACTTTTATCAATAAGTATATTTAAGTTAAATTACTTTTTTTTAATCAAAAAACACTATTCAAGATTCTTGATCATATTTTTAGACTTTAAGATGACTAAATCATTGAATTTGTCCCTGATTATTGCAATCTATAATTCCTTTTTAATTTTTTTTTTTACTATTTTATTGTGTGTATATATTCTTTTTTTTTTCTTTTTGCTAAAGCTCTCTCTCTCTCGAGATGCTGATGGAACTATTTTATATAAATCAGTTTCTTTTTTATGCATGATCTTTAAATTATAAATAAAATCCTTTCGTTTCTATAAAAAGAAAACTAGATTTACCTTTACAAAATTGTCCTAATTATGTGGATTTCTCTTCAACTAATTTTTGATACTTTATTTTAAAACATAAAGTAACTTATTTTACTTATTAGTATGCCTCATTTGAATTAACTAATTTTTAAGTATTTTTTATTACTTTTTACTTCCTCTGTTCATTTTTATTTGTCAAATTTGAATTTGACATATCATTATAAAAATAATAATTGGCATAATTATTTTATCATATTATCTTTATTAAATGATGTTTAGTATTAGATCTTGAAAAATTATTTAAAAATATAAATAATTAACGTTAAAATAAAATGTGGAAAAAACAATTATTACTTTTTGATAAATTAAAAAAGACAAAGAAAAATAAAAAATTATTTTTAAAATGGTGAACAATAAATCAATAGAGGGAGTAACCTTTTCCAACCAAAGTTAGAATTACAATGTGAAAAACATTGCATTGGGAAAGTGGAAACATAGAAATCATTTATATGGTACACTTGTTTTCTTAATTAGTTCTAAAAAATATGATAAATATTTTATTTTATATAAGTTTAATTTAATAATATTAAAATATTATTAATTTATAGTTATACAAATATTCATGACTTACAATCATTATATATATATATATATATATATATATATATATATATATATATATATATATATTAAGATAGAAAAAATATATTTATTATATATCATTGAACTCGTAGCTAATATTCTGACTCCGCCCGATTAGAGACTGTAGTGGAATTTGTGTGGGAATGACATTTAAGGCTCGTTCACGGATCATCCTAGAACTTTGTAAATTCAAGACACAAAAGTAAAAAAAGAGAAGCAGAAAATAAGTTGTTTTATTATTATTATTATTATTATTGAGAAATGAGAGGAACAATATGTTGTCCCATCTTAACCTTCCAATGGAAATGATTCATTAGTTGATAATTAGCTTGTTTGACATGTGAAACTTTTAGTTGCACAATTTGTTTTTATTCAAGAATTTAAAATATAAATTAATAAAAATAAAAAGAATCAAAGAGATTTATAGTCCGTTTGGATTGGCTTAAAAAACTAGTTTTCAAGTCAAAAAAATAAAAAAGACATGAACTTAAATGATTTTTAAATAAAAAAAATAAAAAGTAAGGGGAGACATACTTTTGATTTTTAACCTTTTTTAAGTCATTTTAAACTTATTTTAAGTTGCTTTAAAAAATACTTTTGAAAGATAAAAATTGACTCAAAAATAAGTTTGACCAACTTTTACGTCAATCCAAATAGGTTCTTAATATCTAGTTTATATACATAATAATAATTTGACTGTATATATACAAACTAATTTACCGAAGGAAATCAGATAAATCTCTTGCGCCCCTAGCTTTGTTCCTGATATAAAAGAGTCGGTGATAATTCAAAGTCTAAAGTTTATGAATTTATAAAATGTATATATTAATTATTTGATTCTAAAATGTTTTATTTTTGTGCTTAATGGATCGGAGTTTGATTTTCAAAATATTAGGTTTTGAACTTAACCCATAGATGAATGGCTCAGAAAATCCAATCCCATTCACTACTAGAAAAATTTCAATAGTAAATCAGTGAAAAATTTATATTATAAAATATTACTTTTCAATTCATTTTCCACCGAACTTGTTCACTAAAAAAATACATAATGGAAAACCTCTCATTTTTTTCTATATAAATACATTACTACGTATTTTTTTTTTTCAACAATTCAATTATTAAATATCTGTGGAACTAACCACCGAATATTTTTCAAATAGTGATTTTTCAAATAGTAACTATATTCTAGCAATTATCATAGAACACGGGCATTCACGGATTTGTCTGAGTATCCACAAGTTTTGGCTATGTAGACCCTTTTTTAAATAAGACTCATCAAAAAAGTCCAAAAAAAGTTACATGTCTTATGTTGAAAAATAAAACAAATTTTTGTTTGTTGAGGCACAAGGTCAATATAAGAGAAAAAAACAAGCACATGATACTATAATAAATTCATAATCTAGCTAGATAGCACACCTACACTGTCATGTTCATAGCCACTTACATTAGCTAAGGTCCCAAGAGCCACACAAATTATAATGGTAACTTGCTCACTAACGTTTTGTTGTGTCTATACACATTTTATAATATTCTCATTTTTAATTTCTATTTTTACATTATTTTTAATGTGTACAATATATAAAATATTTGGGGTGTACACACATATTGTATGATGGTATTTTTCTACTATATTACTTTCTTTTGTGTTGAAATATACTTGTGGTCCTTTATTAAAAGACACATACTTTAGTTTTACTCTTCATTCAAATTTATGTAATATCTAAAAATACTCTTTCTAAAACAAAATTAGCCTATACTTTTGGCCAAATTTAACTTGTTGTGTTGTGAAACACGTAACGATGTGATATTTTTTTTTTCTCGAGACCAAATTGATACTCTGCTACATTTCAGTAAAAAAAGTCGTAACTTCTTGTAGGAATATCGGGATGAAAAAGCATTTGAATTGTTGGGAGCTACATTAAAAGAGCTTTCATTTGATATATGGTTCATTGATTAATTCATTATAAATAGGAAGACATGGTCGTTTAAAGTTAAAGCATGTGTGGCTAAAGCCCTTTTCATCCCTTAAAGCAATTTCAATTTATTTCAGACTACTTCTCCCCCTCTATTAAATATCCCTATGGGCCTTCCAAACCTAAAATTTAGGTACCACATACATTCACTATGGGGCCTTACAAAATCAATGAATAGTTCCACCTAATAAAAGGGTACAACAACGACGACGACAAATTTAGTGAAATATTACAGAGTGGGGTTTGTGAGAGTAGAGTGTACGCAAATGTTATCATTACCTCTCTGAGGTAAAGAGGTTGTTTCCGAAAGACCCTCGGCTCAAGAAACCAAAGCAGTAATAATTAAAAGAAAAGCATGACAACTAATAGCAAAGTAGTACAAAACATATATTGCATGACACTCTATGATCAACAACAAGGTGCAGTCACCTAATTTAACACCGTAAACCACATATCATAAAATGTAGTGTTACAAAATTAATCAATAGTTATATATATGGTTGGATTGGCTTTTAATACAAGTTTTCTACTAATAAATGAATAGCTACCAATAGAGACAATAAAAGGGATTGCTACGTCATGACAAATTGAAGAAAAGTGTACACAATTATGGCCATTTCTTGTGTTGTGTTATATGTCGACAACGGGGCCATCATAAAAGCATCAACAACTAATACGTTAGTCATTTGCTTCAACAACACTCATTTGGGTACCTTTACTTTGTGATTTTTCAAGTTGAAGTAAGCATATTAAAGGCATTTTTTGTCACGACCCAGATCATCGTGATTGACATCCACACTAACCCTTCGATGGGAGAATCATTACTACAACCCAACTAAGCAACTTAACGATAACTAGAACATTTAAAGATACGGAAGCAGGTTTAAATGACTAACGAAATATGGAGTTCCCATGAACTTCAAAAGTTTAACAAAATAACTAACATAACTATTGCGGAAACTCAACCCCTAGAACCTGAAAATTATTGTAGCAACACTCTGTAAACCAACAAATCTAAGAAAAGGGTGCAACCCCTAAACTAACATAAGCAAAGTCTAACTAAACAATCTGAGTCCGAAAAGAGTGGACTGAACAAGGAAGGATCCATGGCAGCTTGGAAGAATTGGCTCACCCTTGAATTCAGTCTTCGATCAATGATACCCTAGTTGAGGTTTATCAATAGCCGCCTGAATATGCCCTGTACTCAACAAAGAACGAGCAAGTGCAGTATCAGTACACAACCACAGTGTACTGGTAGGATCACGCGGTCACCCCAGTAAGCAAAGCATAGGCAAGCAATTATAATACATTAAACACACATATACAAAATACATAGATTAATTATCATTTCAGGAGTAACACACAGTTTCCATTATTAACGACAATTAGACATGGATGTAATAATCACAGTGGTCCTTTCATGGAACCCACACCCAAACTGTTAGTGTGTCAGAACATGACACCCGATTCAATTCACATGTGTTGGAATGTAACACTCGATCCAATATATATGTCAGAATGTGACACCCGATCTAATATATGTGTCAAAACGCGACACCCGATCTAGTCAGCACAACCACAATCACACCCATAATGAATAATGCTCATAGTCATACAATCAAGTAATGAGTTTCATGACATGTAATTTTTCATATATATATATATATATATATATATATATACACACACACACACACTCATTTGCATTAGATTTGATTCACATTCCCTTATCCATATACATGCATGCATACAATGAAACAATTAATTAACCGGCATAGATCACACAAACAGGAAATCAAACCATCACCTACCTCGAAACCAAGCTTGAATCCACCCAAGACACTTGAGCCTTCCCTTTTAAGATTCTTTCCACTTGTTCTTGGTCTAAAACAAATAATTTAACGCAAGAATCAATAAACAAGGCCTAATTTACCCGGATAATAATCAATCTATTAATCCTAGGCCCCAAGATCCCAATATTCAATTAGGGCTTTTTCCATCATTAATTTCAGGCCAAAACCCTCCCACAACGATCATTACCCAAGATTCTAAGTTCTAAGAATTGAATTACGGATTAGGAGAGTAATAATCTTACCTTTAGCGCTAAAAATCGTGGAAAACTGTCAAGAACTGCTTTGGGTCGTCTCCTAGATCTCAAGGACGAAGTTTTGCAGAAAATAATGAAATTGTGACCCATCCCGCTACAACGTCCCCGCCTTGGTGGGATTAATTCTGTCCCGGTGGCTTGCACGGAGACAAAAGCTCAAAATTTGAGGTCCAAGCTCCCATTTCGCAACACACCTTCAACCCTTGACATTCAAAAACTACCTTTTCAAGCCAAGATCATTTTCGAGAGTTTTACTCACCTGAATTTAATTCCAAAAAATCGTACGGATTCCTTAACGCCTTGGCTATCCACTCATATGATCGAATTCATAATTAACCCCCCGTTCACTACCAGATTTTTCTAGACCTCTCTAGACTAGAAATTTTTAAGTCACTATTCAAAAGTTTTCTGGCCCCAATTCTTTTTCCATTGGCTTTTCCATAACAACCGAAATAGGTTGTTATAATAAATACCACTTTACTCAGACCTCATCCCCGAGTGATAAACTAGGAAAAACTGGCTAAGGTAAGAGTATAGTTGTACTTGAATCATCGAATAACTGGGGATATTTGTCTAGTATGTACTTCTCGATTTTCCATGTAGCTTTCTCAATCGGACGTTGCTTTCATTGAACTTTCATAGAATTTATCTCCTTGGTCCTCAACTTTCAGACATCGTGATCAAGGATTGCAATTGATTCTTCCTCATGCTGAAGGTCTTTGTCTAACAAGATTGAGTCCCACTTAATAATGCAATCTCTGTCCCCATGATACTTCTTCAGCAGGGACACATGGAACACTGGATGGACTTTAGATAAGCTAGGCGGTAAGGCTAACCTATAAGCCACTGGCCCTACACAGTCAAAGAATCTTAAATGGTCTGATGTATCGAGGACTAAGCTTACCTTTTTTGCCGAATCTCATCACCCTATTTATGGATTACATCTTAAGAAGAACTTGTTCACCGGCCTGAAATGTCATATCTCTTACCTTACGGTTTGCATACTTTTTCTGTCGATTCTGAGCTGCTAGAAGCTTAGCTTGGATGCTTCTTACCTTATCTTGAGCATCTTTCACCAAATCAACCCCCAAAGGTTTCACATCTCCAGCCTCAATCCATCATATAGGTGATATACATATCCTCCCATAAAGTGCCTCGAACTGTGCCATGTTGATGTTGGAGTGGTAACTGTTATTATAGGAGAACTCACACAATGGTAAAACTTGTCCCAATGTCCTCCAAGTAATCGCACATGCCCTCAACATGTCCTTTAACACTTGATTAGTTCTCTTTGACTGTCCATCCGTGGATGGAAAATTACGTTAAAAGTGAGTTTAGTGCTAAACTCCTCATGTAATTTTCCCCAAAACTATGTGAACTTTGTACCACGGTCCGAGATGATAGAAAAGGGAACTCCATGCAGCCTCACTATCTTTTTCACATACACCTTATCCAACTGCTGTGCATTATAATCTACTCTGACGGGAATCAAGTGGACGGATTTAGTCAGTCTATCAACCACTACCCAAATGGGATCAAACTTCTCCAAGGTCTTGGGAAGACCAACTACAAAATCCATACCTATCATTTTCCACTTCCATTCGGGAATTGACATTCATTGAAGCAAGCCTGCAGGCCTTTGGTGTTCATACTTTACTTGCTGACAGTTTTGGCACTTAGCCACAAACTCAGTTACATCTTTCTTCATGCTAGTCCACCAATAAAGTCGTTTCAATTCTCGGTACATCTTAGTCACACTCGGATAAATGGAATACGATGAACCATGGGATTCTGTCAACATTTTCTAAATCAAGTCATCCACTCGAGGAACACAAACTCTTCTCTTAAAATTGAGCACACCCCCTGCATCAAGAGTCACATCTTGTGCCTTGCCAAACACTGTTTTTTTTCTGGGCTCATTCAAACTCTCATCCTCAAACTGTTTGGCCTTGATCTCCTCAATTAGTATGGGTCTAACCTCAATGCTAGCTAACACCCCACCTTTCTCTGAGATGCCCAGCTGCATGAACTTAGGCTCCAAGATTTGAATCTCCATGGCCAAAGGTCGCTTAGACACACCTAAACAAGCTTGGCTACCCATACTCACCACCTTCCGACTTAGTGCGTCTACCACCATGTTAGCCTTATCCAAATGATACTAGATGGTGACATCATAATCTTTGAGTAACTCTATCCACTTTCGTTGTCTCAGATTTAGGTCTTTTTGAGTGAATACATGTTGTAGACTACGATGGTCAGTAAACACCTCACACGTGACACCATAAAGGTAATGCCGCCATATCTTAAGGGCAAACACTATCGTTGCTAACTTTAAGTCATGTGTCGGGTAGTTCTTCTCATGCACCTTTAACTATGACGATGTATAATCTATGACATTCTTATCCTACATCAACATAACACCCAACCCCGAATGTGAAGCATCACAATAAACAATGAAATCTTTATATTCCACCGGTAGTGCCAGCATAGGTGTTGTGGTCATAAGAGTCTTGAGATTTTGAAAGCTCTCCTCACATTTTTCAGTCCATTCTAAATGCACCTCATTTTTTGTTAGCATTGTCACATGCGTGGCGATAGAACCAAAATTCTTCACAAATCGATGATAGTTGTAACGACCCTTTCTAAATACATAAACCGATTACTTATAAGATTTTTACGCATATATTGTCCCCACACTAGTAACATGATATACAACAAATATTTTCAATTTTCGAGTACCCAACCAAGTGGTTCAAGCTTCATACAACCATTCAAAACAAGTGGTAAAAAAAATATATTACATAACTTGGGTTTACACACCCCCAAATGACCCTAACAAGTAGCCATACTTATATTACAAACCATTGTAACATGATCTGATTAGTCCTCAAAATTTCAAACAAATATACAACACATAGGTCATGTATAAGTCCCAAAATTTATACAAAATATAGATGCCTATATGCAAATGTGATCTTCTTTAAAGTTCTCAAAATTTCCAATCTCTAATGGCCAGCTTCATGCCTCTTCTAGATCAGCCCCTACGATAGAAACAACTATCGCTAAACATATAACTTAGTGGTCTAAAAACTGTAGGTTCGGAATCCTCAAATTTCACCAAGCTACCATTCTTAAATAATATAAATAAATCAAGTAACAATATATAAAGAGTATCAAGTTCGATATTTAAAGATCCAAATGTCAAGAACGCTCATAACATCATTTTCCAAGAAATTCAATTGCAAGGCTTGCACAATATATACTTCATATTGTCACACCCGGCACAAGTAAGTATCAAGAAGGGTCGCTGCCCTGTATCAAGAAGGACGGAAGCCCTATATTAAGAAGGGTCATAGCTCAATAATCAAAAGAACCAAGAACCATATTAAAAATGGCTTTCTAGTTCGTACTTAAAATGGATAACTTCCATTCATAAGACGAACTACAAATCCAGAGTCAAGATGGCAAATGATCCGAATCAAGAGGCCTGCCAATAGTGACAAAGTCACAGCCACAAGTAGGACATGGTCCCAACAAAAGTGCCAAGTGATCAAACAATCCGTATAAGTGGGCGAGTTACACAAGCATCATACAAACACGACAATGCAAAGTAACAAGAGGTAACCAAGGTATCAAGATCAAATTTCATATATACCAGCCGTTACAAGAGTGCAAGTACAAGTTTATGCATAAACCTCAATACTTTAGCGTAGCCACAACCCAACACAACTCCCCAAGCTCAAATCGTAGACCAACCAACGTATCAAGGCCCTCAACTTGTTCACAAGTACATACAACCTTAAAAATATAATTAAACAGCTTTTTTAATTCCTAATATCTCAATAATGTCGAAATAAAATAGGATTATCTTCACAAGTAAGCTCAGCCTGCACATATACAACTATGTTTCCAAAACAGTGATTCTGGCCAGTCTAGTACTCCCATGTTGCAACTTAGATTTGAACAGGAAAACGGCAAAAATAGGCTTTATCACCTTCATAAAAGGTGTAGATACATCTCTTAAAGTTGCAATGCAACAAGAATCACCGCAAAATACATTTTGTACAAAAAAATATCATCGATACACTAACAGTTGTTCATACAGGATTTCTAAATCTGAAATCTGGACAGAACTTGTCCTGTATTGCGTCCCATATTTCGAATCCAAAATAGATAAATTAGACTTCATAACCTTATGAAAGATGTAGATACATCTATTAAGGTTGCAACACAATAAGAATCATCAAAAAATACATTTTGTACAAAAAGATATCATCGATACACTAACAGTGGTTCATACAGAATTTCTAAATTTGAAATTCGGACATAACTTGTCCTGTGTTGCGTCCCATATTTCGAATCTAAAACAGCTAAATTCGACTTTCACATAAACATAAAAGTTGTAGGTATATAATTATCTTTCTATAACATATTTATTCAAAGTAAACTAAGCTATAGAGAACGACATATACATAAATTACCAAACACCACCCAACTCAGAAACAGATTTCAGCACTTACTAACAAAACAGTTTCTCTCGAATTCCAGCCAAAAGGCCAAGTTTTTTTCTCTTGTAATCTGATGAACAAAAGGTTTATTTAAGGTTCTAAGGTTTAGACTTCAAGGGACACGAAATTAACTAGAAGAGGGGTCAAAATATAGTCTCAAGAGTGATGTTTATCCCAAGCGCACAGTTGTCCCTCAAGCTGCCCAAATAGTGTTGTGTGCTGCCCAAAATGCATGCATATACACTTATATATATATATATATATATATATATATATATATATATATATATATATCCTTCACCTCCTTTTAAAAATATACATAATTCTAATTAGATTAGTGCAGAAATATGCTGATAGAATCCTTTAAATTACCATCAAAGTTATACTAAGCAAACTATCACAACATTTCAAGTTCCAATAAGAGAATAAAACATATTATAGTAACTAAGCAATGGTAATCGGCATGCAACTCTTGTTAGCATTTAGAGGTGTTACAATAGTAGCTGGCGAGCCCCACAAAGCTTCTAACTTCAGTCACAGAGCTAGGCCAGACCCCTTCCTGGCTGCTTTGATCTTTTGGGGATCTACCATTACCCCTTCCCTTGAAATCACCTGCCTCGAAAAGGCAACTGAAGACAACCAGAACTCACACTTGGAAAATTTAGCAGACAAGTGTTGTTTCCCAAGGACACCCAAAACAATATGAAGATGATCGGTATGCTCTTCCTTACTCTTTAAATAAACCAAAATATCGTCAATAAAAAAGATAATAAAAGAATCCAAAAATGGTTTGAACACATCATTCATCAAACTCAATAAAGCCGCATATGCATTTGTCAGCCCAAACGACATTACTAGAAACTCATAGTGCCCATAACGGGTCCTAAATATCGTTTTTGGTACATCCTCAGACCTAATTTTTAACTGATGGTAACCAGACCTTAGATCAAGTTTAGAGAAAATAGACGCACCTTGCAACTGGTTAAAAAGATCATCAATCTGAGGCAATAGATACTTATTTTGAATGGTGACCCTATTCAAGTGTCGATAGTCTATGCACATCCTCATACTACCATTCTTTTTCTTAACAAACAAGACAGGAGCACCCCACGGGAAAGAACTAGGATGGATGAAACCTTTATCAAGAAGCTCTTGAATTTGAGCTTTAAGTTCTCTTAATTCTGCCGGAGCCATGCGATAAGGAGGGATGAAGATGGGGTGAGTGCCCGGTTCCAGGTTAATGTAGAAATTTATGTCTCTATCCAAAGGCATACCAGGCAAATCAATAGGAAATACTTGCCTAAATTCAGACACTACAAGAATAGACTCAATAGAGGGAGACTCGACATCAACATGCAGAATATGAGCCAAATACGCCAAACACCCCTACCCCATCAGTTTCCTAGCCCGAATGAAAGATATGACCTTATGTGGCTTAGGCTTGTACACCCCTTCTCACTCTAACTTTTCCCTACTCGGGATCTCTAGAGTCACAAACTTAGCATTACAATTAAGCATAACATAATAGGGGGACAACCAAGTCATGCCTAAGATTATATCAAAACCAATTATATCGAAAATAACCAAATCAACCCATGTTTGAAAACCCATAGACAATATAGGACAAGCACGATACACATGTGTGACTGTGACAGACTCTCCAACTAGGGTAGAAACATGGATGAGGGCATCAAGTACATCACAAACCGCATCAAATCCCAAGGAAAATTAAACTGACACATATGAATAAGTAGAACTTAGATCAAACAAAATAGTAGTCATCTGGTCACAGACGAGAATAGTACATGTGATCATTGCGTCAAAATACACTGCCTCGTTCTTGCCCAAAAATGCATAACACTGAGCCATGCCATCTTGATGGACAATCTCATTGCCTGACTGCACTGCTTCTCTACCTGCATTACCATATCCCCGGCCTCACTGATTCCCTCCCCAACCACCTTGTGGACATCCTCTACAATTATTATTGTTGCCCGCGAGTATCACTGCTCTAGTCTGTTGTTGCACGGAATCCAACATGCGCGGTTTGGGATAATACCTCCTCATATGCCCAGGTTCTCTATAATTATAGCAAGTGCGATCAAAAGATGCCTGCGGCCCACCGAAGGTGCGGCTCCCTAGCTGTCCTGCATAAATTTCTTAAGTGGAGTTCCCGAGTAACTACCTGTAGAAGCCGACATAATGAACTAAATTGGTCGGGTTGCAGTTGTCAGCCTACCTGAACCTTTGGAGTAGGAACCATGGAAGTTACCTGTGCTCTTGGGCTTCTTAGCTAAAACCTTGGCATGTCCATCACGTCTAATCCTTCCACCTTTTTCACAAAGTCTGCCACCTTATAAAAACTTTTCCCTGCAGAGGTTATGTGAATAGGCAATACTTGTAACTCGGAGTTCAGTCCCTTGACGAATAGACAGATCCTTTCCTCCTCAGTAGTCACCAATTGTGTAGCATATCTTGACAAAACATGAAATTTACCCTCATAAACAGCTACAAACATACCACCCTACTCCAAAGCCATAAACTTATCCTTTTTCGATCTCTCAAAGTCCAGGGGACATACTTTTTCAGAAATAGAGCATGAAAATGTGTCCAAGTGAGTGGGGGTAAGCTGGCGATCTGCATTCCGCTTAAGCTTTCCACAATGCTTAGCCTCACCCTAAAGCTGGAAAGTCACAAACTTTACTCTATGCTGATGGACAATACCCAGCTTATGAAGCCTCTCATAACAATTCAAGATGAACTCATAGACGTCCTTACTCTCAGAACCATTGAACACATGCGACTTCAATTTTGAAAACTTAGTCAACATCTCATGCTCATTACCATTCATCACTGGACCCAACAAAGGATAAAAAAAAAGGCATCAGTGTCTACCGCTACATCTATACTGGAATAGTAGCAGTAATGAGGCGGTTGATCGGAGGTTGAGTAGTTTGCACTACTGGAAGGATTCCTCATAAAAGACATGATCTGCTGAGCTAACACTGGGTCTAAGGCAGGAACACCAGTATTTCTAGCCGGTGCATCCTTTTCCTGTCCAACATTTTCCTCATTCTCAATCTCCACATTCTCTTCTACTTCTTTTTGCAGTGCAGGAAGGGCCTTTTCCCTTTTAACATTCTCAATTGGGACTCTATCCCTAGCAGTGCCAGTCTTCCTTTGCTCTTGCCCTTTGCTCGACCACAACCTCTTGTGGCGGACTCCTCAGCTGGCTAATAAATGGGAGCTACGGGCCGGACACCATTGAATCTAGTGTCAACCATCTGTGGACCGAAAAATGAAGGAGGTTAGATACAAATTTGGATCGCCAGATACCAATTGGAATCAGGTTATAGTACGAAAGGAGACAAGAGAAAATAGAGAGATTTACTAAAGTACTATAGCCTCTCGAAGAAAAGTACAGACGTACCATTCCGCGAGATTCTACTATACTCGTTTTGGTACATCGAGATCAACGAACCTAAGGCTCTGATACCAACTTTGTCACGATCCAGACCGTCGTAATTGACACCCACTCTAACCCTCCGATGGGAGAACCATTACTACTAACCAGCTAACCCAAAAGCTAGACATATAAAGATACAAAAGCATGTTTAAATGCAGAAATAAACTGAAGTTTTCATAAACTCCAAAAGTTTGACAAACCATTACTAAACATTTGTGGAAACAACGCCTAGAACCTGAAAGTCAATGTACCAAAACTCTAAAGTTCAACAAGTCTAAGAAAAAAGGGTACAACCCTGAAATTAAACAAACGAATATCTAAAATACTAGTCTATGTCTGAAGAAAATGGACTAAGCAAAAGGAGAACTCATGATAGCCTGGAAAAACTGGCTCACCCTTGAATTCAGTCTTGATCAGTGATCTCCTAAATGAGGCATGTCAGTAGCTGCCTGAAGATGCCATGTACTCATCAAATAAAGAGCAAGTGCAGTATCAGTACACAACCACACTGTACTAGTAGAATCACACGGCTAGTCCCATAAGCATAATATACAACAAACAATCACAATATAATAAGCACACATATATGGAATACAGTTCAGTTATAATTCCAGAGCAACATACATTCTTTCATTATCAATGACAAGTAGCTATACGCATAACAATCACAAGTGGTTCTCTCAAGGAACCCAAACTGTTAGTGTGTTGAAACGTGACATCTAATCTAATATATGTGTCGAAACGTGACACTCGATTCAATGTATATGTCAAAACGTGACACTCGATCCAATATATGTGTCGAAACGTGACACCCGATTTAATGTATGTGTCGAAATGTGATACCCAATCCAATCAGCACAACCACAATCAAAATCACATCCATAAAGAACAACACTCAAATCATACAATCAAGTAAACAGATTCATGGCATATATTGTTCACACATAATCATTTCATTAGGTTCGTTTCCATATTTTCCTATTCGCATACACGTATGTATACAATATAGCAATCAATCGACATATATCACACAAACATAAAATCAAACCATCACCTACCTCAAAATCAAGCTTGAATACCCTCTAAGACACTTGAATCTTTCCTTTCCGGATTCTTTTCATTTGTTCTAGGTCTACAAACAATTAATATACACAAGGATCAATAAATTAAGGTCTAATTATCCGAATTATTACAAACCCAATAACCTAAGACCAACCCATGATCCCAATACCCAATTTAGGGCTTTTTCCACCATTAACTTCAGATCAAAACCTTTTCCCATTAATAATTACCCAAGAATCTAAGTTCTACGGATCGAAAAATGGATTAGGGGAGTAAAATACTTACCTTTAGTGCTAGAAGAGGTGGAAAGCCTTCAAGAAATAGCATTGGGTAGTCTCTTAGCTCTCAAGAATGAACTTGTAGAAAAATAACGTTTTTGGGGTTTAATCCCGACTTAAGTCGCGGCTGGGCCGCTACGGCGGACCCCGTTCCACCATAGCGGCCTCGCCCTGGCGGAATAAATCCCGCCCTAGCAGCTTGTGTGGAGACAGAATATCGGAATTAGAGTTTCAAACCCCCATTTCAAAACACACTTTCAACTCATGACATTCAAAAACTACCCATTCACGCAAAGGTTAGTTTCGAGAGTTCTACTCGCCCGAATTTGATTTTGTAAAGTCATACAGGTTCCTTAACGTCTTGGCTATCCACTTATGTCATCAAATTCATTATTAAATCTCCCACTCATTACCAAATTTCCCTAGACCTCTCACGATTCAAATTTCGTCTAAATCTGAACTAGGCTAGGAATTCTCACATCACTACCCAAAAGTTTTTCTGGTCCCATTCTTTCGCTATTGGCTTTTCCCTAACGACGGAATCAGGTCGTTACACTCCCCCTCTCACGTTCTTCTAATTTTGAATAGTTATACTTAGTTCTTTTCTTAAAAGTTTATAGATTTAGAGTTTTGTTAAACTACTTTGGTGACTAAAGAATCTTTTTTATATTAGATACACAAGTATGTATCGAATGCTATTGGTGTCACTGTGCCAAATACATGAAATATGTATCTGATACATATTATCACTATAGCAGATACATTTTTAATATGTATCTGATGCATGTTGCCACTTTAACAAATACGCAAAATATGTATCTAATACATCATGATTTGTATCTGGTTTTTAAATATTTTCCATTGCAGGTAAGGACTTTGGCAAATTCATTGTACAGAGTGGTGGAAGACAATATGAAATAATGAGAAGAATTTGAAACAATAATTGGATCGAGAATACGACAGATCCTCACGAATCGCTAGACACATGATTTTTTACTCCTAAATTAGTGTGTTTCAGTTACATTTCAATTTTAGATACACAGAAATAATGTATCTGTTTTGCATGTATCTGGATGTGCCTGATACAGACAAAAATATGATACGAAAGGCAATTTTATTAACTTAAGTGATTGCACGTAATTAGGCACTAAATTGGTGGATTGATGTTACTTACTCAAAAAAAATAAAAAAATAAAATGACGACATGTATATTTAATATATCGGTAATGTATAAATATTTATGTAATGTATCAATAGTGTATAAATAGTATATAGTTGTATATACGTATGATGTATCAGAGATATATAAATACTCATAAACATTTTTTTTATACAATCTTAAAAGAAAAGAAATTCAAGAAAGTCAAACAAGATATTACATATGTTGACACCCAATTTTGGACCTCCACAATATAGATTAATCATCGAGCTTCTTTAATTTCAAATAATTTAAAATAATTAGTTTTATAAAGTTTTTTTAAAAATATATATATATATATATATAGTAATAACAATGAAAAAAAAAATAGTTTGCAAGTTATTTTAAATAGTTTGTCACCTTTTATAATTTTTTAAATAATAATGTCTTTTATATAGTTTTGTATATAATTAATATATTATGTAAATATTCGAAAATCATCTCAAAAAGATTTTGACTTAAGTGAGTATTTTACTAAAATTAGTTTGGTTTAAGTTATGGTTATAATTTTAAATCGTTAGTTTACAAGTACGTTAATTATTTTAATTTGCTAAAATTAAGAAGCTCATTAATTAATTTATATTAATTCATCTTATTTAGTTATTAGCCAATCCCATAAACCTATTGGTGATAAACTAAAATTGGGCCTTATCTATAATTTACAGCAGCCCACCAAAGCCAATTCCATTCCTAATTTCCAGCCCAATCCCTTTTCCAATATGACAATACAACAACATACTCCAGCCCACATTTTCCCTTTAGACCCGGCCCACTACCCTTTCCCCTTCACAAAGAGAAACCCAGAACAGCGGTACCATTCCCAGAAACAGAACAACAGAGACCAAACAGAGTAAAACCCAGGCGTTTTCACGCCTGTTCCAAATAGAGACGCGTGAACGACACCCCGACCCTCGTACGCGCTTCACGCGGGGGCAAGTCCACGGAAAGAGGACAGACGTCCGTCTCCAAGCGTCAAAGTAGACGGAAAGCAATTTTCAACGGCTCCTTCCTCAGTCTGAGCGTTGTGCTTGCACGGCTTTTCCTGCAATTCCAGCAGGCACATTTTCTCCTCCCTTTCCTCTTCCAGAATGGGTCAAATTTCAGAGAAAATTATGCCTCTCTTCAATGGTGAAAAAAAGTCATTACATTTGAATTTTGAAATGGGTCCTTGCTATTTGGATTTTTCCCGCGCCTCCCCTCAAATCTACCCTAATTTCCCCCTATATAACCTCTCTTTCGTTCACTGCTAAGAAGGGAGATTTTTTGGAGGGTTGGACAATTTTTCTTGAGCGATTGATTTTCTACACTTGAGAAATTTGGAACGTATCTTTAGTTCTAGGATCTGAAGGGGTTCTTGTTTAAAATCGTTGGATAGTCTGATTTATTGCTCCAATTCCAAAGTGGTGGTGAAGTCACTTTAAGCTTGTAATCATCCCAATTCGCTGCCCGAAAAAAGGTATACATCCTCGCTTTCCTTACTGTTTTCTTCTTAATCCGAGTCTTTATTTGTTTGTTTAATTGATTGCACTATTCTGGTAGTCCATTAAGGACATGGATTCCTCGTATGATTTAAGTTTTGGTCGTTGGTTTGTTGAATAGGATCCGAGTATATATATGTGGATAATGAATGTATTCCGAAGCTGTTTTCTAGCCTAAAATCGTTACTTTCTTATTCTTTTTCGAGGCCTCACAACTACATTTCGTTCGGTTTCCAAACTGTTCTACCTGTCTTAGTCTACTTCTGTTCATCTTGAATTTGTAATATTGTTTGGTGTTCGATGTTGCTCTCTTCGTTCTTGCACCACAAGTTGAAGGAATGAAGCAAGGCATCAATATCTTGAGTTCGCTTAGTGCTTTATATTTGATGTTTTGAACTGTAGGAGGTTGATTCAGTCGTGTTAATCCTCTTCCATGCCCTGTCTATTCGAAATGTGTCTCGTATGTGATAAATTGGTCAAGTTTCCAGATTTGTCTAGGTAGACATCTCTTCATGATACATTACTGTCGTTGCCATATGTTTTGTTAAGCATGAGTTGTGTTCTTTTCCTCCTTTCTACTAGTTTCTGCCAATAAAGTTTTATTTAGAAAGGTCGTCATTTACGGTTTTGACTCCATTTTATTTTATTTTTGTGTTCAACTATAGTAGCTAGAGTTAATGTGAGCATTGAGATTTCTAAAGCTACATGGTAGTAGTGATCCAGTTCTTTGCTTGAAATGCATCTATGTGGCCATTTATGGTTTAAAATTTTTAAGCACTTGGTCTGTTAAATTTGAAATTTGTGACGTTTGTTCCCCTAAATCGATTTGTGAATTTTTTGATTATAAAGTGCAACTTTGATTACTTCCATTTCAGCTGAATTATTATTGGGCCTCATTATGGGTGTTTTAATTCGAATGAATAGCGTTTCAATGCTTATAGTTGTTTATTTTCCGATGTTGTTACATTTTCATTATCTTAATAATGAGGTAGTAAATGAGTTTCCTATAGCAGTTGCATTTGGATATAGATTTATAGTAGTGAATGACATGCTCTCTTGAATTTTAGTCATCTTATTGCCTCTAGTTCGGAATTTGATACTACTGTCCCATCCATGCTCTTCTTGCTTGGTGCTTTTTCCCTTTTGGAAAGGTTGAGTTTGTTGAATTTATAATTACATGATTTTTGAGCATTGTTAGATCAATTAAAATTTATGTGGTTACTTTGCTACTGCCTTCGCAAATGAATGCTAATATATATTTTCTTTGTGTTCTTTTCTTGCATGAATCTATCCGAGCCTTGTGAGCTTTCTTCCTCCCCTTGCATTTCATTTGGGCCATAAAGGCCCCAAATCCTCTTTACCGTTGAGTCAGCCCCCTATCGCAAATCATGAGGTAGATGAACAGGTTGAAAGCAGCAAATAAGGCTGGAAATCGGATTTACAGGTCCCAAAAGCTGAAAACAGGCTGAAATACAAACTTTATACACTGATATACGTGTCCAGTGCAACAAATACGTGTCTAAAATCAGAAATACAGGTTGCAGGGGGTGAAATGGGTTGCATACATTTGGTATACGGTTCAATATACATTAAAAGGACCAAGAGACAACCTGTATACGATAATATACACTTAGTGTATACAACAGGTTCAACAAAGGAAAGGGGGCCGATTTGGCCCAAATTTGCCAAAAGGCCCAAACACTTCTCTCCCTCTCTTTATTTATTACTTGTCTTTATTCATCATTTGTTATTTAACTCTAATTTTATGATTATTAATTAACTTAATTAAATCCCCTACAAGACGAGCTATTTCCTTTGTGTGGTTTATTTTAATTGTTCTTTTTAAGTTAAAGTATATTTCTCAAATAAACTTTTAAAAATGTTAGTCTAAACTCTTTCAATTAAAAAAAAAAAAAAAAAAAAAAAAAATAAAAAAAAATAAAATATATATATATATATATATATATATATATATATATATATATATATATATATATATATATGTGTGTGTGTGTGTGTATATACGTATATATACCCACTTGGTCATCTTTGCAAAAAGGGTTAGCTAATTAATTAAAATTGATTTTCATGTTCAATTTATTAAGTTGGTTTAACTTATTATCTCAAATGAATTACATGAAGTCTAATTAATCTAGTTTTGTTAATATTCTAATTACTTGTCTCTAATTCGAATATTTTAAATTTAGGTCCCTTTCCTAAAAAAAAAAAAAAAAAAAAATGTATCCTTTACTTAATTATTTTTCCAAAATCAAGTGTTACAAATTATTATGTTGAATCATCCTTTTTAAAATTAGTCAATAATAATAATAATAATAATAATATATAAAAGATAAATAAATAAAATAAAATGAGTTTCTTTTACTTAGTTGAGATTTTCTCAAAATTAGTCAAAGTCATTTTGGTCAAATCGCCGGTCAACCGCAAGTTAGCGGATATTCCGAGTGCCTAACACCTTCTCGGAATGTACATTGAACTTCGAAACCTTTTTTTTTTTTTTTGTTTTCAATCGATTTTTATCTGTTTAAGTCTTTTGAAAACCTTATAAGTTTTTTCTTGATTTTTACTAAAAATTAAGTGGCGACTCTGTTCTTTTGGAAATTCGATTTCTCTTAAACCATAAGTTTAATCGATTTTTCGAAACTTAGTCATTTTTTCCTTTACATATATTTTCGAGTAAAACAACATAATCAAAATTGAACTTCGCTAAAATAACAAAGGTCAAATAAAAATTTATTGTAATAAATAATAAAAAATTTCAAATACAATTGAAATAAAATACAAAACTTTCACATATATGAAGAGGGCGAGAGAGAGGGAGGAGAGGCAAGGGAGAGAGGAAGAGAGTTTGCTATAAAAACTATATAGTGTTGTTTTTTATAATATTTTTAAACTATAGCTGTTTTCCATTAATAAGTTTGGAATTTTTTATTTGTTTCATAAATTTTTTCATATAAATATATGTTAAGTCACTTTTATAACGAGCAATATATGTATATTGCAAAGTTGAGGCGTAATCAAAATGGGGGAAATCCCATAATTTGTTGTGAAACTGATCCAAAATCTATTTTGTGATCAAATTAGATTAAAAAGACAGTCTATTTTCTTCCAAAGATAAATGTAGGCATTTTAGATTAAAATTAAAGTGACAAGTTTTAATGTTAATTAGCAGATTGCCTTTTTTTTTTTTTTAGCAGATTGTCTTGTTGACTTTCTTTGTGGTAGATTTTTTATTAATAAATAATGACAAAATTAAAAGAGTATTCTACTTATATTATATATGAATTTAAAATACAAATATAATAATAAATAGTCTAACTTTTATTATATCCAAGAAGCTATGGAAAACTAAACTTCCCCTATAATACAAAACCATTTATGGCTTGGGTAATTAGTTTAAAATTTACCAAAATATAAAATAGTAAATGAGATTGATGACAAGGGTGTAATAGATATTGCATAAGATACGAGAGAAAATATCAATTATTTTAAATTGGAGGAGGACTTTGATTTTTAAAATAAAATTAGAAAATACGAATGATTTTCAACAAAAAAAACAAAAAGTTAAATGATGAAGTGATGTTTGTCACCTTTATGTTAAGACGGAGAATCAGGAATGAATAGAGATGTTATTTCTAAAAGACAGTCTTCAACTTAAATAATACACATCAACATCAATTTAAAAAATATAAAAGTGTTTGAAATCTATGATCATTTAAAAAAAAAATCCACCAACTAGTAGACCAGCAGCCATCCACCTGAGTTGAAGTGAGTAAACCACATAAGACTTCCATTTTTATCATTTAAAATTTAAAAAGTACAAAGAGAACACTACAAGAAACTAATATTAAAATAAATAAATAAAACAAAGATGGCTAACATACTGTGAAGAACGTGAAATTTGCAGCCTATCAAAAAATTATAATAAAAAAGTCAATAAAATACTAAGAAGCAAATGCGGTATAATTTTGACTTAATTAGCTTAAGTTGAGACTTGAGACTTGAGACTTGAGATTTGAGAGTATCATTTTGACTGGCATTCTGGGACTACTAATTATATATTTTCTCCGTTTCATTTTATATGATTGAATTTAAAACTTGTGATATATATATATATATCATACTAATTGTGTGAATGTAAATTTATTTATTTTTATATTAAATATGTCATTATATTTGTTTGATTATAAAAAATTATCATTTAAATAAGGAAAAATATCAAACATGTCATTGAAATTTGAGAAAAAGCTCATCTATGTTATATGTTATAAGTTTGGTTCATCTTTACCATTTCCGTTTGAGATAAGGCTCATCCATGCTATTATTTGTTAACTGAAAATAATTTTGATTTTTGCAAAACTATTTTTTATTTGTGGTCAATTATGATTCAACCACATTATTAATTTACTCATTTTTTAAAAGGAAAAAAGATCAAATTTGTCATTGTATTTTGAGAAAAGATTCATCTATGTCATTTGTTAAAAGTCATTTCAGTTAACAAATAATGACATGGATGAACGTTTTGTCATATGAATATGACATAGATGTGCTAAACTTTTAACGGATGACATAGATGAACCTTTTTTCAAAATTTCATGACATATTTGAGTCATTTCCCTTAAAAATAATTTAAATTAATTTTCAAATATAAATAAGAAAATAGGGTCGTATCACTAGAGTGGAGTGAGGCATATATATATATATATATATATTAAAGGCTCAAATATGTCATCGAACTTTCAGAAAAGACTCATTTATGCCATCCGTTAAAAGTTTGGCTCATCTCTGCCATTACCGTTTAAGAAAAGGCTCATTCATGCCATTATTTTTGAACAGTGGTTTTGCAAAACCATTTTTTACACGTGGCCAATGATAATTCGGCCATATCATTATTTTTTTAAATAGAAAAAATCAAAATTCTGAACAAAAACTGAATTAAAATAACTCACCTAAGTAAAAATCCACCCAAATTTTAAAAAATTCCTATAACTCATCCGTAACCCAATTCTTTAATTCAATTTTTCAATCTTAAAAGCACCAAAGGAAATGGTATGAAGTAAACAAGAATTCTTTTCACTTTATGCCTGGATTTATATATATTCTTTTTACAGGGTAGCACCAAATATCTAATTTTATTACCAAAAATGATTGCATAAGCCGTGGCTTTTATTCTCTTTCTCAGTGGACTTCAAACCCAGTAAAGCAATCACTGTTTTCTGATTTTGAGTATTAGCATGGATTTATATCTGGAAAAGTATAACAAAGAGTGCTTTAGAATAGCAGGCCCCTTAATAAAACGAACTGAAATGTCTGATCACATTTAAGAGTGTAAAATTCGTCGGAGAAGGAGAAGAGTTCGCCGTCCTTAGAGAAGTGAAGAAACTTCTTTTCTTAGTTAGGGTTTTTAAATTAAAATTGAATGAAAGGATTGAGTTACTCATGGGTTATAGACTTTTTAAAATTTGGGTGGGTCTTTACTTAGTGGATTATTTTAATTCAATTTTTGTTCAGAATTTCAATTTTTTTAATAAAAAATAATAATAACGTGGCCGAATTATAATTGGCCACATGTAAAAAATGGTTTTACAAAACCACTATTAAAAAATAATGACATTAATGAGTCTTTTCTTAACCGGTAATGACATAGATGAACCAAACTTTTAACGAATGACATAAATAAATATTTTCTGAAAATTCGATAGCATATTTGAGCCTTTTCCTTATTATTATAATAGAAGTCATACTTCACAAGCTCTCAACAATTCCTTTAAGTATTAGCAGACACATGAGTATTGACTCTTTCAAGCTAAAATGGCTGAGAAATTGTTTACTGAAAAGCATAAACAATATAGAAAACAAAATAGACTTCAATTATTATATTTTACATTCGTTATCCATCATATTCAATTCGTTACGACTTCAATTAATAGTGGACAAGCAGATGTGCCACTACATATATAGATGTATATTAAATATTTCACAAAATGCGCTTTGACAGCGAGCGAGATCTTTGAAATTCAATCAGAACAGCACTGGGTGGGTAAGATATAGGATTCTTGTCTGAGTCACGTGGATCACAAAATGGATCTAAAAAAGGAAAGTATGCTATCTCTCCTAGCCTTCTTTCTTGCTGTGATTCCATTTCCTGCACCAAGCCAAGTTAGCTCATCATAGGGCTTTTTATTTTTAAGAAAGGCTTGAGTTCTTCCTTGGTTCTGGCTGATCCACCGACGTGCCCGTTTCCGTAGTTTTTTCCCATGATTCCAAGAGGACATCAATCCCAAAATGATCCTCTTCAAACTCAGCCCCGCTTGCTTGCCCGGAAGGGCCCGGAAGAGGAAGTGATCCCCCGACACTAAAAACCAAAATCCCAGAGGATATTATCTTTGTTTATAAAAAAAAATAAAAATAATGGTGGCATAATATTGGGTTCGGAGTCGAAAGAGTAAAAAAATGAGCAAAATTTTCAAAAGGGTAATAAAATTCAGTATGAAATCAAAAGGGAAATATTTGGATGGAGCTGTTGATGGTGTTAAATTTTATGTATAAGGCTCATGTCAGAATGAGCCTTATCCCTTTTTTGAAAAAAGGGCGCCGACTCTAAAAAAATAAATAATGAAAAATAATTAATATTCCTCTTCATTATTTATTTAATCGTTTTGTTGTTGTGTTTATTTCTTTTTTATTTTCACTATTTATATATAAATAAAAATGTATGTGGTACAGTTAAGTTTAATAATTTTTTTATATATAATTGGAAAAAAGGACAAATATATCCCTCGAACTATTGTAAATGGTATGCAGATACCCTCGATCATACTTTTGGGACATTGGTGCCCCTGTCGTCCAAAAAGTAGAGCATATTTACCCTTTATACTAATGGACATACGCGTGTCATAGTCTTATCCACCGACCCGACATTTATTAAATATCGGATCGAAGGATAATATTGTGTCACGTGTCCCTATTTAGTCTTCCATTAGAGTGAAAAGCATATATGCTCTAGTTTTTGGACGACAGGGGCACCAATGTCCCAAAAGTATGACGAAGGATATTTGCATTCCATTTACGATAGTTCGGGGGTATATTTATCCTTTTTTTCTATATAATTTGATAATTTTGAAGACAAAATATAAGGAAAGAAAAAATAAATAAAGTGATTTGCAGCTACAAGAACTTAATGACCGTTTCAATGAGGTGATAAGTGATTTGTTTAATGGAGTATCTTGGTTGAATCCTATTGATTCGTTTTGTAGTTTTGACATAAATAAGATAATGAGAATGACTGAATTATATCTTGATGACATTGATGGATCCAACGTGAGAGCTCTTGATAATCAATTTGTTAATTACATTATTAATGTTTTGTGATATTGATAAAAGTTCTCCAATTTGGGCGGATTTGGGAACTTTCAAGAAAGTTGGTTGAGACAAAGAAGCATTTAAATTATTCTCTCGTATTTCTTTTAGTGAAGTTTGCTTTACTTCTACTTGTTGTCACTGCTATAGTTGGAAAAACTTTTTGATAATGAAGATTATCAAGAATGACTTGCGAAATCGTATGGATGATGAATTCTTAGATAGTTGCATAGTGTATTATGTTGAAAAAAAAATATTTGAAGATGTTTTTAATGAGTGTATTATGAAAATATTTCAAGAGATGAAGTGTCGCTGAGTTCATTTGTAGTTACCACTTTACATATTTTGATGTGTATGAAACTGTTAGTCAATATATTTGTCCTACTTCATCTTCTTTAGTTTATCCATTGCTATTTTGTTAGTTTTCTGTGATTTTTCATTTTGGATTGTTGGCTAATTTGATATTGAACTAGAAAGAGTATGAACAATTTGGAGCACTATGTAGAGATCAATAATTGAGGTTGACTATTTTGTTGCAAAACTTTATAATCTAACTAGCAAAGTTTATTTTTTTAACTTGTCCTAAAGTATAAACATCCTTGACGAAAATTCTGGCTGCCTTTTGGTTTCATATTCAATTTTTGTTGCCTTTTTTAAAAAAATACTCATTTTTTAAACCATTTTAGCTCCGGACTCTGTTATTGTTTACATAATTCTTTGAAGCTATGAAGTATAGCTACTGGCTAGCTTGGACATGTTTTTTTGTTAACCATAAAAATAGTGTTGGATTATATATTAACTCTTAAATGACTATCTTCCATGCTCAATTTCAGTGATAATTTGTTTTCCATCATACATTTTCCTGTGAGATGGTTCAACAAAAAATAAGTGAAAAAAATCATATTCTATAGCACAAACTTCCTGGTGATTTGTAATGGTAAAAACTTCATATCTAGTAGTATCAATTTCATATAAATGAAAATCAGAAATCAAGATTTAGCAAATAAAGAATCACTAATGGTACTTCTAATAATTAAGATTTTGTTATTCTAACTTCTTAGGATATATATATATATATATATATAAATGAAGTTTGCAATATTAGAAATATTCTCATTCTTAGATTTTTATTTGACATCATCTGCAAAATATGTCTTACACAACAACGGCTAAACGATAAATATTTTAAAATTACTGACACATATATATATTTGTGCACGTATCAAATGAAGAGTAAATTTTCAGTAAGTTAATGCTGATTCAAGCTTGTTAAAGGAAAAAAATGCTAGTTCCAGAAATTTTTCACCAATGGCATATGATGCCATATGATCAATGTCGGACCTCATTAATTATAGAATTAAATATAAATATATATCGAGAAATTAGTAATGTCTACAAATATATACATTCAATTTCAGTTGCCATTTCAAATTGAAAGTAATGAAACATCTTTAATTTAAAAATTCTGAATATTTTGGATGTCTAGCAATATTTGTCAAGTTTATAAAATCAATCAGTAATTTATCATGTTGTGCCTATTTTATCATTGTAATTAAATATTATTCATTTTTCAATATTTAGATGACTTATATTTAGTAAGAGTCATTTGGTAAAATTACTCTTATCATTTACTGCTTCTTAATTTGTGTGTCAAATTAATCGTGGACAACTATCATTGAACGGAGGGGATTATTATTTATTGTGCCACGTTAAGCAACTTCATTAATTTGGTGTTTTTGGCAGCCTGCCACTTCTGGCAATTTCTCACCTAAGCCTAACTTTTTTTGGGTCCAAATGCCATTTAATTTGATAGCCACAAACACTATGAGAATAGCTTAATTACCAAAAAATCATGTACGATCTCTATTTTAAAAGGTTTATTTGAGTTTCTGTTATCCCTAGTTGAATTGTAAATAATGTTATTGCATCATATAGATTTTTGTGCCTGTTTAAGTATTATTTAAAGGGTAAACTACATAATTAAACATATTTAACTATCATATATGCTATTATTATCTATATATATTTACGCATTTTATAATTAATTAAGAGTTTTCTAAATATCTTATACTTAGATACATGCATTTTTGTTACCACATACACAAAAATAAGGAGAAAGACGAGCAAGATTTGCATATATTTGGAATACCAGATACATGAAAGAGTATCGAGCGAGATGGGAGAGAGGTGAGTGAGATTTTCTATGTATCCCAGATACACGCGAATCCACTTGGATATAGTGTATCTAGAAAAGATTACACAAAAATTTGACCCGACCCCTTGTATCCGAGATACATGTATCTAGAGGCGAACCCGGAATTTGAAGACTTCGGATGCACCAATATTACTTTAGATAAACTCACGGGTGGTTCCTTCGACTTGTACCGGCAACACAATGACACTTTTATGCTCCTCATGGATGCACTGTTTGCCAGCTTCTCAAGAAAGATATATATATATACACATATATACATGAGTTTTTCCGAAGTTAACAGGGGCACGTGCACCCCAACCTATAGGGTGAGTCCACCTCTCTATGTATTGGGACGTATCTGGAGACATTAAAATCTGGTAAGATACGTAATATTGTAAACTAGAGAATATCTAAGTAATTAACTTTTAAACTGGTAAAATTTATGTAAGTCCCCTTATTTAAATCTTTATAACCGTTTGTTGTAAAAAACAAAGAAAAGTATCACATTTTGTTTCTTGTTACATAAGAATTCTACAAATTAGTAATTCATATTCCACTTTTTGACGCTGATCTCCATCTGTTCCAAAGTGTCCCACTTATTAATTATTATATTAATAAAATAATCTACTAACAAAATCAGACATGGCTGCCTAGAGATTACAGAACTCCATTTTTTGAACCGTTACACAAAATATCAACACAAAAAGACATAACTTTGCCCCACAGTTTTTACGCTATCAATATATTTAAATAGTATATCATAAAATTAATCTGTTTTATTTTTTGTATCATTAGTATCATATATTATGAGTAATATTTGTCTGTATTTACCTTTTTGGTGACTTAATAATATAGAAAAATATATTTACAACACATTAGCATACAAAGCTAAACTCAAATAAATAGGAGTAATAGATTTAGTTATATGTACTGTTGCAATTTATTTTTTTTGTTGATAGTATCAGTAAATTTTAATCTATGCTAGCATGTTAGTTTTCATTTTTAATTACTAGATTATCAGTTGATAGTTATAAATAATTTACCTATTAGTTATCATTCTTAATTACCAGATTATCAATTGATACTTGCACTTTTTTTTACCTATAATTAATCAATAAAAGAATAATTATATAAATATTTAAATTTCAAAAAAATCATTATACTTATTTTATACTCTGGAGGGCGGCTATAGCCATTTGGGTGTGTTTGGTAGGTCGAATAACATTTTCTCAAAATTGTTTTCCGACCAAACATTTTCTAAAAGGGAAAAAAATTAAGATTCTTAAATATAAGAAAAATGACTTTCTTAATGAAAATAGAAAAAAATAAATTGTATGAGTGACATTCTAAGTTTATTATTTGTTCTCCACCCACTCAATCACCCCCTCCCCCCTCCCGAACCACCATTCTCCATCGTATCCCGTAATATTTGCTAGATAACATAAATGCTCTTGAGGTAATATTTTCTTACTTACCTACCAACTATGAAAAATGTTTTCCAACTTACCAAACATACTTAGGAGTTGTTTGGTTGGGAACAAATTGTTTTAGGATTAATTATCCTCGATAACTTACTCCACCATATATATTTTATCACTATTATATAAATAGTGAGATAAATAATTCAAGAACTACTTAATATTTCTAATTAAAATATCAAAATTATTATATTTTATACCTCACACCAAATCGTTTTGAAGCATAACTTATTTTACCGGTTGGTTGGTCCACATTGGCGTGCAGGCATTTTTTTTGTGCTGTTATGTGTCCGCTGTCCATTCGACTTACCAACAACTACTTCCCGCTAACAACCTTCTTATTTTCTACAATTCCTTTTTTTTTTTCTTTAATTTTTTTAATTTGTCCATTATTTAATAGCCATTGTTGAACTTATAAATATAAATAGAGGTTTTAGAGTTCCCAAGATTGTCAGTGTGTGTGTGTCTCGTTTTTAACGTATAAGATCTCAACTTTCTTGCCCTCATATTGATCTGTGAAACAAGATTTGATTTGGGTTTTCAGATCTGTTGTTGGGTTTCGAAAATTTCTTTGCTGTTCTTGTTTTAGAAGAAAAATGGCTAGGAAGAAGATCAGAGAGTATGATTCAAAGAGATTGTTGAAAGAGCATTTCAAGAGACTTGGAGGTTATGATTTGGCTATCAAATCTGCACAGGTAATATTTTTTGTTAATTTACAAATGTGGAACAAATCTTATCTTGATTTTGAAATCTTTGAAATGTTAATGGCAAAATGTTGGCATGTTTTAGGTAGCATTTAGGCCACCTACTTGAATCTACATGATTCATTTGAGCTTTTTTTTTTTTTTCCCCCTCTTGCCTCATTTCCAGTAATGATGATAGCTTTGAGAATGTTGATTTTGACACTGGTTAAATTTGAGTTGTAAAATGCCTCCTTTCTGTATTTATTTTGAAGTAATGGTTGGTACCTCTGCTTTTGAGATCTAGTTTTGTCGACTGGGGCAATGACGGCTCAATCACATTAGTGATCCAAAGCTTCTTATCAAGTTTATTCTTTTGAGATGTAAAGTTTACTATAAGTGATTTTTTTTTTTGTTAGAGTGGGTTAAAAGTCCTATCATTTGTTAGGGAATGGGCTCACGGTTTGCTTATATGGACTTGAGCAATCTTCTCCTTACGAGTTAACTTTTGGAGTTGAGTTAGTGTAAATGGCATGTCTTTACATGATATCAGAGTTGGGTCGAGTTGGGCAATCTTCCTTTCATGAGCTAATTTTGGGATTGAGTTAGACTCAAATGTCGTATCTTTACATTTTTAATGATCTTTTTGCAAATTTGGGGGACTAAGAAACCTTTGCCTTTTGTTTAACTCTTCAGAACCTCCCATGTAGTGGGGCAGAACAGGTAGGTCAGCTACAATACTAAAACTTAAAGAGAGTGCCTAATATTTTTAAAGGTACAAGTGTAAACTCTTGGGACCAAGAGTTAGCTACTTGATAATCCTAACATTCTTTAGACTCAAGTTATTAATTGTCTTAGAAAATACTCCTAATAAAGAAAAAAGACAAATATCATCAACTTATGTATCTTCCTCAAATATTTGATAATAAACAGTATAGATGACTAGTTTTATGAGTTTTATAAGACAAATATAAGTCATGATTGCAACTATAAGATGGTTTGTTTCCCTTCTTTTGTGGCTTAGGTGACAGAGTCTACTGACATCAATGAGCTAGCAGAGAAAGAGCCTTGGCTCAATACAACAAAGTTGGTTGTAAAGCCTGATATGTTGTTTGGCAAGCGTGGAAAGAGTGGACTAGTCGCCTTGAATCTTGATCTTGCTCAAGTTGCTACTTTTGTGAAGGAGCGCCTTGGCAAAGAGGTTGTTCAGATATTCACATACTTCGTCTCTTTTGATTAAAACCAAGTGTATTGTTTGTTTTACATGGACTATTAACCTATAGTGTCATCGTCTTGGATCATTTGCTCATGTTTGTTTTCACATTGACAGGTGGAGATGGGCGGATGCAAAGGTCCTATCACGACCTTTATTGTTGAGCCATTCATCCCTCACAACGAAGAGTTTTATCTTAATATTGTCTCAGAGAGGCTTGGTTGCAGCGTAAGCTTTTCTGAATGTGGTGGAATTGACATCGAAGAGAACTGGGACAAGGTATGTGACATAGTTAAAAGTAGGCATGTTTAAGTCCAAAACCATTATATTAATATCTCAATCTAACATATATTCCTTTTTATCCAGGTTAAGACCATCTTTGTGCCTACCGGGACTTCTTTTACATCAGAGATATGTGCTCCACTTGTTGCGACTCTACCATTGGAGGTAAATATTTGAAAGAAGAAGAAGAAATAATACTGCAAGAATAGTCTGTCCACTTCTTTTAATCATTCATCCAATTCATATCGCAATTTTAATTTTTTAATTTTACTTGTATGTTACAGATTAAGGGTGTCATTGAGGAGTTCCTCAAAGTGATTTACGCTCTATTTCAAGGTATCTACGAGATAATTTGTCATTGCTAGATCTTTACGACCTTTTTGGATTTTTGTGTAACCATCTCAACATTTCTTTCTATCAGATCTCGACTTCACTTTCCTAGAGATGAATCCTTTCACATTGGTTGAAGGAAAGCCTTATCCTTTGGATATGAGGGGAGAGCTTGATGACACTGCTGCTTTCAAGAACTTCAAAAAGTAAATCTGCTGCTCCAACATCTGAATATACTCTTACTACTTGCTTCCTAAACTTTATTGGCTAAAAGTGAATCAACTTTCGGTAATCGACACATCATAGACTCATAATATACTTTCCGTCCTGCAGGTGGGGAAATCTTGAATTTCCATTGCCATTTGGAAGGGTTATGAGTGCTACAGAGAGCTTCATTCATGGGCTTGATGAAAAGGTATATCTTGATGATATTCTATTACTTACAAGGCAAAAAAAAAAAAGGTCTTCAGCTTGAGATTGCAAAATATCTGTCAATGTACTACATTACATGCTAAAGCATTCAAGTCGGTTTATCGCAGACAAGTGCATCTCTGAAGTTCACAGTCTTAAACCCCATGGGGCGAATTTGGACTATGGTTGCTGGTGGAGGAGCTAGTGTCATCTATGCAGATACCGTACATATCTATCCTTGGAAAATGTTATTCGATGATACCTTCTTTGATTATATATTCTATTGTCTAAACTTGTCATTTTACCTTAACAGGTAGGTGATCTTGGATATGCTTCTGAGCTTGGGAACTATGCAGAGTACAGCGGTGCTCCCAATGAAGAAGAGGTCTTGCAGTATGCTAGAGTTGTAATTGATGTAAGGATAGACTAGTTACATAAAACATTTTATTGACGCACACAAAAAAACACTTATCACATTATGTTACACCACATTCTCCGTTTATGCACCCTGATATGAAATTGGAGAAATATACTGACCCAAATCCCATATTGCAGTGTGCCACTGCAAATCCTGATGGCCGTAAGAGAGCCCTCGTGATTGGTGGTGGAATAGCCAACTTCACTGACGTTGCTGCTACATTTAGTGGTATTATTCGAGCTCTTAAGGAAAAGGTATGGTAACACAATTGGCTGCTCTGAAATGACTTGCCCCTGATATTGCAATTTCCTTGCTCAACATTTGTTATGGCAGGAGTCAAAACTTAAAGCTGCTAGAATGAACATATATGTTAGAAGAGGAGGTCCAAACTACCAAAAAGGTCTTGCAAAAATGAGGTCTCTTGGCGAGGAAATTGGCATCCCAATTGAGGTATGTGCTAGTGTCAACTACTAATAAAAGATGACTAATCATGTTTTGAGTTATCGTTGTTAAATATTCTTGTTCTATTTTTTGTTGAAGGTTTATGGACCTGAGGAAACCATGACTGGCATCTGCAAACAGGCTATTGAGTGCATCACTGCAGCTGCATAAATTAACCAGTTGAACCTTTTTAGTCGTCTTTTTTGCTTTGTGTTAGTGTTTTGTTGTATGCCAACCAAGTATGAGCAATTTGATTTGTATGTTTGACATTCCACATAAATGGGCCATGAGCCCCAGTAATGAATTTTAGTTTTTCAATTTCAACGTGAAATCCATTGGTTCAACAATCTTTGTACTACTACATATAAAATCAAAGAGATATAAATTACAGAAGGGCCTACTGTTACTACATTATAATTCAATCCAAAACAACAACCTAACTAGATCTACTTTTCTAAGGTAAAATAAAAGACCTAAACAATTCCTTCCCCTTGAAAAGATAAGAGAAGCTTTGACGAGCAAAACGCAAACTTGTTATTCAATCATCATCATTGAAACATCCCATATAACTAGTCCGCCAGATTAAGCCTGAGAAGACGCCTCAAGTCACTTGTAGCGTCGAGGTTATCTTCACTTTTCTTCTTGAAGAAAGCCGGCACAGGCAAAGAGCTCGGTGGCGGCGAGGAGGAGAAACCCCATCCAGCATAGAATTCAGCAATCCTTGTGTGCTTAGGCACCATATCTGTAGTGGACAACACCAGATCTTCACCCTTGTTTTCCTTTGCAACCTTCAACACTTGACCGCGCTTAATTTTCACAGTGGAAAAATTAGCAGATCTATTTTTTTCTGGATTTCGCTTTCTACGGTTATTCTTAGGGTTAGGGTTTGGTAGAGGGTTACAAATGGAATTCCGTCGAGATCGGCGATAAGTTACGTGGTGTTTGAGAACATCTTGTGGTTGAAGATTGGAAACTCCGGCCATCGGAAAAGTTGGTGGAACAAAAAAATTAACGGAGGTAGAAAAATTGATCTAGTGTTGTAAGGTATATATAGGAAGAAGGAAGAGAAGCAATCGCGTTTTATTGAATTGGAAACAAGTAGGAATTAGAAACGAGTAGGAAAGGGAGAACAAGTTAGTAGCACCTCCAATTCCTTTTCCTATGTTGACCAACTTTCTTTACCAAACACTCTTTATCTTCTAGTAACTTCCAACTTTCGTCATCATTTAGCATTCAAAGATAAACTGGATCACTAATAGATGTCGCACAAATAGGCAACTTCAAGATTGCGTGTTGTTAGAATGATTCTACTTCCATTATTGACATCATGAAAGCAAAGCCTTAAATCATCCCATACACTATACATCATCAACAAGGACGAGATATCTTTTGGAAAATAAAGTTCTACGAAGCGCATCATCTAATTCATCAGCACGTTTCTCTCTACGATCAGAGTCCTCACCGGTAAAGGAAACGCCTTGTGAATGATGTGTTAGATAATCGCTTTGATAGGCTCAACATTCCTCGGGAGATCAAGACCAAGAGCTTGGTTCACATTCTCAATTATCATGTCTTCCTTCTCCTCCTTGATGTCAAACAATGAGTAAATTACAAGTCTGGCATCTCCTGAAGGATCGCGATTTGATCATCTAGCTGACAAGTATTACCAACAGCACCAAATTATGAAAATTGGGATAGAGGGTCTGTGTTCTTTGAAACAAAGCAGTCTTGAGCAGGCGAGAAGTCTCAGTAACTTCAACTCCTTTAAACTATCTCCCATTTGTTTCTCGGGTCCGGTTGGAACAAAAAGAAATGAACACGGATCATTCATATGCCATTACAAATTTTGAGATTCTCCACCACAATATTTTGTAAAAGGTGTGTTTTGCTCTGAATTTCAACTTAGTCTTCCAAATGTTTGTTTTCCGGTCTTCAGAATCTGAATCTACATCGCGGAATGTCTTCCAAATTTCGAGCATTTTCTGAGTTACATGTAGCATGCCGCATTCACCTTGTGTAGGGGAAACTCTGCAAACCAAGAAAACAGTCATACCCATACCAATATAATTCCACAAGTGGAGTCTTGACAAAGTAGAGTGTACACATATATTACCCCTACCTCAGCGAAGTAGTGAGGCAATCAATCAATCAACTAGGCACAAAATAATCTAATTTCCTTTATCAATATTGGGCTTCCTATCTCACAACTTAAAATCTGTCAGCTTATGGCTTCACAGATGACCACTCCACACTACTTTTAAACTTACAAAATTGCTATTTGCCAGATGTGACAAAAATTACACAAAATATTACCACATGCATTTGATTAAATAGTCCCTAAAGTGTACCAATGAATAACTTTATTTTAATCACTAGCATATAATATAACATTGGACATTGTACATTCACTACAACAAATTATATTGTTTATTTGTCACAATGTAATTACAATGTAAAAGTATATTGTTTGGTTGCATAAGTGTAATCATAAGGTTATATTAAATTTTAAAAATAAAAGTTAATCATTTGAAATTAAAAAATTACATTAGACAAATAAATGTCTTTATAAATGATATGAAATTAATAATTTAAGGTATATATATTGTATTTTGAAATTATATTAATCAATAAACATAGATTCTTATCTTATATCATAAAAAATAAAATGGTAACCAACTTGCAATTACACCATGTGATTACTAGCAACTCCTAGCTTTCCCTGAGAATTGGAGAGTAATTACTCCTTCCAATTACATGTGTAATTACCCATGTCAATTACACGTGTAATTACCCCTGCCAATTACACTCAATTACCTGCTGATCAAATAATTACATGACCAACCAAGCAAGTAAGATATTGCAATTACACCCAATTACAATAAATTCAATTACCAGGATGACTTCCAGACAGACCCTTAGTGATAATAGGCTTTTCTTTTAGTGACAATATTTATTATTGTAAAAATATTTAGTAGTAATTTAGTAAATCTATTATAGGTGCGTGCTTTAGGAAAGGATTTCCTCCGGAGCTTGAGTCATTTTATCTATTAGCAGAAGAAGAGAAACTCCATTACACTCTCTGTAACCTGGTTGGCACAAAAGGAAAACATGGCAGTCATGGCCAAGTGTAACTAAAGGATGGGTTGATCAACTGGAGAAGGTAAAAGGGGAGACATGGAGCACTGCTTGTATATATGATGCCATCCAGTTATCTAAAATCGACATACCACATGATAACAACGTTCGGTATGTTGCTCTGTGCTTTTAGTTAATATCAGGTGACTCCTTCTATTTTAACTTTGGCATGATGGTCCAACCGTATTGGACATTGTTGCTTTGATAGGGCTTATACATCATGCATAAGAGATGTAAAAAAATCCTGGATATCCCAATTTCAACCTTTAGTTTTCCATAGAGAGAGAAAACTAAAAATATATCTTATGAAGGTTTTATCAAGGTCCACATGGAAAGAGATGATGTAGCGGATGATGAACATATTGCTTTCCTAACTATGTGGCTTTGCAAGTTCGTCTTGTGCAATGGTTAGTTAAGAGTAACAATGGAATATAGTCAACTAGCAGTGCTCTTGTTTCGGTCAGGAAGATTGCTTTGGCTCATTTTATATTATCTCATTTGGATCGAGGCTGTAGAAATTAAATTACCAGAGAGTTTGGTCATGCAACGGTCCTTCTGGATCCTACAACTCTAGCTGCGGCCTTATTTTCCTGAATATAGACCTTTGCCTTATGATTCACAAAATTGTCTAATTTTTGGTCTTGCCCTGGCTCAAGGCAAGTTTAAACATAATAGCTTCCGAGAATGCTTTAAATTCTTTTATTCATACTTCTCCAGAAATCCTAGCCTGTTCACTCCATTTTCTCCTGAATGGCTGAGATTTCCACTGCATCATACATCTCTTAAGTAGGAGTTAAACGACATCTAGTCTAGTTTCCTTTTTGCTCGAGACCTCCAGTATGACCTTGCATTGACAAATTCAAGTGTTGGCCAAGATGGAGTGGAGTATTACTCTCCAAATCAATTTACACGACAGTTTGGCATGAAATAAACAATGTCTCTCCCTTCTCATCATACCATCAATACTTCATCACTCGATAAAATTACTTTCGATTCAGTAAATTGTATACAAGAAGTGGATTCAAGGTTTTTTCGAAGAGAAATTTTCAGTTGTGCAATTTCATGCCAATCCAAAATGTATGCCATTCTTTGAGCCCTGGTGGTTGACTTATATACATAAAGTCAAAATTAATAACTGAGGAGATCCTAGATAGGATTATTCTAGAGAAGCAACCAAGAAAAGGAGGAACAAAGGTACTATATGAAACTTTTTCATTCATATATAATACAGCCAAACTTTTGATTGTGTTATATATGAAGGCAAAAAATTCGTACAATACCTTTGTTCCTCTTTTTCTTGGTTGCTTCTCCTGCAATAATTCTATCTAGAATCTCCTTAGCTGATTCAGTCTGAGTTTTACGTATATAAGTCGACCACCAGGTCTCAAAGGATTATGTACATTTTGGATTTATATGAAATTGCACAACTAAAAATTTTCTCATCAATTGAACAAACCTTGAATCCACTTCTTGAATACAAGTTACTGAATCAAAAATAATTCTACAGAGTAAAAAAGTATTGATTGACTAATAAGGAAGGAGGACATTGTTTGTGTCATGCCAAACTTCCATGCAAATTGATTTGGAGAGTAATACTCCACTCCAGCTTGGACAACTCTTGAATTGCCCAATGCAAGGCCATAATGGAAGTCTCAAGCAATAAGAAAATAGGACCAGATGTATGATACAACATCAATCTCAGTCATTCATGAGAAAATGGAGTGAACAGGCTAGGACTTCTGGAGGAGCATGAATATAAGAATTTAAAGCATTCTCGGAAGCTATTCTGTTTTAACTTGACTTGAGCCAAGGCAACCCCAAAAGTTGGACAACTTTATGAATAATAAGGCAAAGGTCTATATTCAAGAAAATAACACTGCTGCCAGAGTTGTAGGATGAGATAATACAACTCTTTGGTAACTAAATTTCTACAGCTTCGATCAGATGAGATAATACAAAAGGAGCCAAGTAATTTTCTTGCCCGAAGCAAGAGCAATGACTAATTGGCTGTATTCAATTGTTACCCTTAACAAACCATTGCAAAAGACTTGCTTGCAAAACAACATCATTAGGAAACCCTATCTTCGAGGATTTTGTTATAGAAACTGGTAGCTCCATTTAATGGGTTGGGCCAGTTTTTCATTTTGTTTTTGGGCTAATTTAATTTTTGGAATGATTTTATTTGTGTACGGATTTATTTAATAATGAATAAAAGGAGCTACAAGCTCCACTATTTAATATTTTTAAAAAAGTTCTCTCTCTAAACATATTAAATACTTGCAACTCACAATTTTGTTTAGGCATAATATATATGTGTCATTTAACTTGACCTCATTTCACATGTATGCCCTTCAACTTTTGGTTTGCACGAGTAGACACTTAAACTTGTATAAAGTTGAACAAGTAGACACATGAGTCTTACGTGACATAATACACATGGGACACCACTAGGATGTAAATTGCCATGTAAGATATCATGTAAGACGTGTGCATCTATTTGTTCAACCTTATACAAGTTTAAGTGTCTACTTGGGCACACCCAACGTGGGAGGGCATAAACAGAGGCGGACCCACCCTTACCCGAGGGGTGTCAAGCGACACTCCTTCACCAAAAAATTACATTGTATATAGAGGTCAAATTTTGGTTTAATAAATAAATATATACAAGTATTGACACTTATTGACATAAGTTAAAGGTTTAGTCTTGTGGTTAAGGTGTTGTGTCCTTAAAGTTGTGTGTTTTAGTCCTACTAGCCCCATAGTTAGATTTTTTGTTATAACTATTTAGAGCCCTGCTAAGCATAAATATGAGTTAAGGTCAAGTTAAAGGTATATTTATGTATTATACCTTTTGTTTATGTTGTATATCTATGATTTTGTGTGTGTGCATGGATTTAATGATCAATGTTAACCGCACTAGATTGTCATATTTATATAAGTTCATAATGTGGTTGTATACTAGACTAACTATGGGATAATGTTTTTGTATTTTTACACTATGGTATGATTTCAATGGGTCATAATTGTATCCTTTAGATTTTAGAAAATTTATTGCCTAACATTTCCAAATATTTCTTGTACATTAAATTGTTATGTCCTTTGTTTCAATTTATGCAATATACTCTCTCTTTTAATCAATTTTTTTTTTAAAAAAAAGTATTTTTCTATATTTAATAGTAACAATTTAGCTCCAAAATTTATTTTAATTACCCTTTAATCTTTATCATTAAGATTGAAACACTAAGATCATATCGAACTCTAGGTTTGTATATATTGGTATTTTAATTTTGTATAAATCACATATTCTTATCTTTTTTATGCAATTGTTTTTGAGGATTTAAGTAAGTGTAGATATGAAGGAACACTGCGGGTGTGTTTGGTAGGAATACATGTAGATATGAAGGAACACTGCGGGTGTGTTTGGTAGGAAGGAAAATGTTTTTTTCTCTAAAATATAAGAGATTTTTATTGTAATTTTGGCATAATACACAAGTATATCATTTATCTTGGCCCCATTTCATATTTATGCCCTCCAACTTTGGGTGTACACAAATAGACAGTTAAATTTGTATAAGTTGAACAAGTAGACACATAAATCCTATGTGACATAATATACGTAGGACACCACGTAGGACACCAATTGTCATGTAGGACATATGTGTCAATTTGTTCAACTTCACAAAAATTTAAGTGCCTGCTTATACACACCCAAAATTGAAGGGCATAATAGCTCATTTGTTTGTTTTTTTTGGAAATTTGATTTGTGATGTACCTTGTCTTCTCTCTAATTCTTACTAATTGTTATTAAAATATTGTGTTATGATTTTAAAATAATGTACTATCTAGTTCATTTAAAAATGATAATTTTTTGGGTCAAGCTTATCTTAGTATAAAATTTTGATTTGTGATAATGATAATCAACTTCATCAATGAAGATTCTGCGTAATTTAAGATTAGCAAGTATATTTATTTGGTATGATGGAGTATTCTTAATAGTTTTCAAACTTTAGTCATGTTTCGTGTTTTTTTTTTTTAAACAAAGTGAAATATATTTGTAAAACTACGATTCAACATATTTTCAACTCCAATCCAAACTTCACCCAAATTAATTTTCTTTTAAAAACTTTAAAACTATATGGTCAAACATCCGCTAAATCACAAGAGCTTCAAATAAATCGTTTTAATCCCTTAAATTGTGGTGGTACAATTTCTACCACTCACAAACTCTAAATCAACGGCTCTCCTCCACCTCTACTCTTTTTTCGGATCTGGAATCTAAATTTATTTTTAATAAATATATAATTATGTTCCTACGGGGTGAACATACAAATAAAAAACAATACAAGTAACTCATTAATTTTATTAATTAGTAGGACTTAATTTTCTAGTGCAATATGTATTAAATAATTATTAAAGAAGAAGAAAAGATTAAGCCTATTTAGATTGACTTATTTAAATGTTTTTAAGCTAAAACAGATTTGAAGCACTTATAAAGTGTTTGGATAAATTTTAAAAGTATTTATAAGCACTTAATTTTAAGTTAAATTTTTTAAAAAAAAAAACAGTAGTAATACAGGTTGGAGAATTATATCATTATCACTAGGGGTGAGGATGAGATGATACATAAACCAAAATTGAAAATTTACATACTGTGGTTTTGATGCTATGTCAATTTTTTTAAAATGATATTCTGTCCCGTATTCAATATTATTTATAAAAAAAAAAAATTATCAAAATATCGAATATCGTACTTTTAAGTCAAGATAGCTTTAAGCAATTTTATTGTATTTGAATAAATAAAAAAATATTTATACATATTTATTTTTTAGACCCACAATCTGATCTTTTATTTCATAAAAATATGCAATAGAGATCCTTAATTAGATGCTTTCAACTTTATTAAAAAATTTCATTCTTAACATTCTTACTTCATCTTGCTTTATGCCTCCAAACTTGTTGAGACAACCCGACCCTACGTGGTATGAATTTAAAATAATTAAACTTCAACGCGAATATTGAACACGGAATAAAAAAAGTCCAAATCAACATTCTCCTCCACGCCTTATTTTCTCCACTTGTCCTCTTTTTTCGGATCTAGAATCTCAAACTAATCTTTTCATAAATATATGCTTGTGTTCATACTAATAAAAAAACAATACAAGCAACTCATAGCTGAAATTTTATTGAGAGACACAAATCTCAATTAATTTATTAATTAATTGGTAGTAGTAGTTAATTTTTCTAGTGTAATATGTATTAATAAATTGAATAAATAAAAGAATAGTTTATGGTATTTGAATAAAATTTAAAAAATACTTATAAATATTTATTTTTTGAAATTAAAATAAAAAACAATGAATTTTTAACTTTGACTTATAAGTTGGTAAGGCAAAAAGTCAATTCAACAGCTCTATTAGTATCATGTTCAGATATAAAAGGCTTATAAATTAGATAGTGTCTGAAGACTTCAATCACCAAGTTTTAGCAGTATTTGGACTTCTAATTAGGCATTGGGCTTAATCAAATAAATCCAAGTAAGTTTATCTCTTTTTTTTCTTTTCTTAATTAATTCTTCATGTGTTTATTAATTGAAAAGCTTTAACATTGTACCCAGTTCCTCTCTATTCATAGACAAAATCATCTTTTATTTCATAAAAATATGTGATTAAAGCCCAACTATTCTGAATTTGCGCTACGTAGGACCATTAAGAGAAAGTACTTCCTACCAAAAAATTTCTATATTCAGAGCTCGAATTCAAAACTCTGATTTAGGAGAGTAGAAAAAGCCCCATCCATTACACCCAATATAGCATATCTATGTGATTTATGCAATATAAATAGAGATATAATGACTGCAAATTAGAGGAATAGAGGTGTATAGATGTGAATTTTATTTAACCTGGATCTAGGAATTTGGGTCTGATATTAGTGAGAAAAATGTCTCTGCCTAATTGAAATCACTTGAATGCAAGATCAACTTACATATACTTCAATGTACTTTCCACATACAAAATTCTTATTACTTCCAAAGACATCCCTTTAGGTTTGATTCTGTAACACTAACATCCGTCGTGGACTGTGGTTAACGGCATTATGCTTACCTTCATTATTTTGATTTCTTTGGTAATAATTCTTTCAATCTGTTTATTAATATATACAAAATTAATAATTTGACAAATTTCCCCTTATTACTAAAATGTTATGCTAGTAATTAATTCTCATGAATATATATATCTGCTAAAAAATCCTTTAAATGAAAAAGTATATAGGTACGAACATGCTTATATACAAGCTGAACAAAATTACCAAGTACCTAATTATTACAATTCATTAACAAATTAGTACTCCCCCGTCTCAATTTATATGATGTACTACTAGTTTGATTAGGCACGAAGTTTAAAAAAGAAAAGAAAGATTCTTAAAATTTGTGGTATAAAATAAGTGATAGTTGGGTGAAATGAGCATTTTAAATTACTATTTTGTCCAACTTAAAATCTATTTTAAAGGGTAAAAAATAGAAATAAGTAGTACATAAATAATTAAATTTTCATGACTAATATTTACTTGAAATCACAATTAGCATATCAAGGTTTTTTTTTTTTTTTTGTATTTTACCCTCAATATTAACTATTGATTTCAAATCATTTCTTAATATGTATAATTATATATCAATTAATATGAATATTGCAATAATATAGTCTTATTAATAATTTAAAAGGCATATAAATTTAAAATGAACCAATGGAATAAATTGCAAGTATCCACTGAGTTCACAATTGCAAGGTAAATGGACAATATTGAAGTGGCTCCAATATCTTTTGCTATGTAAAAATATGTATTACTATATAAGAAATACAATTGCAAGTAAATTTCAGTGGGCCCCAAATATGTACTACTATTATATTATAGATATACAATTGCAAGTAAATTTAAGTGGCCCCAATGTTTATTTACCAATGCATAAGAAAGAAATACAATTGCAGGTAAACTTAAGTGGGCCCCAATATTTTTTGCCACGAAGAAATACGTACTACTGTATAAGAAATAGAATTGCAAGTAAATAAGAGTGGGCCCAATTTTGTTTGAAATGTGAATAAGCAACCAAGCATGTTAACGGAGTGCTGCTTGCTTATTCACAATTCTTATAATAGTAATATAGATGGAATTGTGTACCCTTTGGGTATCCTATTTCAACGAGTACACCATTTTAAAAAATCACGTAAAAATATAAACAATGTTTTTGAGTAATAAATAAAACTAAAGAGAAAAATAAGCTTCTGAAAATGATATCCTATTTAGACAGAAGCAAAGTTAGCTAAGACGGTGGCTAAGACAGAAGCTTTCGAACGATTGTATGTCCAGCTATGAGAAAAAGGTGAGGAGAGGAGTGCCAATTTCCGAGAATCAATTTGGATTCATATTGAGACAATCAACTACTGAAGTCATCTATCTTGTGCGGAGATTGGTAGAGAAATATAAAAAAAATAAGATGGGCCTACATATGGTGTTCATTGACCTTGAAAAAGCATATGACAAAGTTCAAGAGATACTTGGAGGCTAGAGGTGTCCCGATGGTTTATATTAAAGCGATAAAGGATATGTACAATGGAGCCAAGACTCGGGTTAGAATGGTGGGAGGAGACTTAGAGCCCAGTTGAGATGTAGCGTTTCAATATTTAACCATTTCCTATTTGTCTTGGTGATGTATGAGTTGACGCACTCTATTCAAGAGGAGGTCCTATGGTGTATGTTATTTGCGTACGACAAATTACTGATTGATGAGACGAACAAAGTTAATTCTAGGTCTTTAGAGTTCAAAGGGTTCAGGTTGAGCAAGACCAAAATGGAATATTTGGAATGCAAATTTAGTGTTGCACAGGATGAACTAGACGTGTAAGTGAAGCTTGACACACAAACTATTCTTAAGAGAGAGTTTTTAAATATCTTGGGTCTGTAATCCAGAAAAGTGGGGACATCAATGATGATATCACACATCACATTGGGGAGGCATGGATGAAATGGAGACTTGCCTCTAGAGTCTTGTATGATAAGAAGGTATCACCTAAAATTAAGGTAAGTTCTACAAAGTGGTGGTTAGACCATCCTTGTTGTATGGATCGAGTGTTAGCTAGTCAAAAACTCACGTGTTCAGAAGATATATGTTGCAGAGATGAAGATGTTGAGATGGATGTGTGGGCACACTAGGAGCTACAAGATTAGAAATGAGGTTATCCAGGAGAAGGTGAGAGTGATCTCGGTGGCGGACAAGATGAGGGAAGTGAGACTGCTATGGTTTGGGCATGTGAAGAGGAGGTGTGCAAATTCCCAGTGAAGAGGTGCGAGAGGCTGGTTGTAGGGTGTACAGGGAGAGGTAGAGAAGTAGAATAGGCCGATTAAGTATTAAGGAGAGTGATTAGAAAGAATATTGTGCAACTTCATATTATTAAGGGCATGACTCTTGATAGGAAGAAGTGGAGGTCGCCTATTAGGATAGAAGGTTAGTAGGGGTAGAGTGTTGTCTTACCTGTGAGGGCTTAGGCATGTTAGTACCTATCCTAGTCTTATGGCATAATTTTTCTATTTTTAGAAAAAATCACTTTTTGAAATGTTCTAAATATAAAATCATTGGAGAAAAATATTTTGAAAAGAGTCTCCACTTAATTTTTTTTAAGAAATTAAGAAAACTTATAATTTTCAAAGATTTAAACAGAAAAAATCATTTGAAAATACCGAAAAAGGTTCAGGGTTCAATTTACACTTCGAGAAGAATTTAAGCATTCGAAGTGTCCACTAACATGTGATTGACTTGCGACTTGACTAAAATATATTTTGACTATTTTTTAGAAAAAAAGTGATTTAACATAAGAATAATAATTTATGATATTTGATTAACTTTTAAAAAAAAAGGTTAAATAAATGACATACTTTTATTTCATTTTATTTTTTAGAGAAAGAGATCCAAAATGAAACCTTTTACTCGAAATACAAGTGATTAGAATATTAATAAAACTAGATTAATTGATTTTTATTTGAATCATTTTTTTTTTGGTTGATCAAAATATGAAAACTATTTTAAACTAAATAAAAAAGTTTTGACTAAAGATTATAAATGAAACTACAAGAGTTGATGAGATTTGTTAAAAACAAAAACAACACAGAGAAATAGTTTGTCTTTTGAGAAATTCATCTAAGTTAATTAACAATTTTAAAGTTAGAATTAAAACAACAAATAATAAATAATCACAATTAAATAATAAAAGAGTAAAGGAGAAATTAAATTTTGGACCTCCTTTTGGGACAATTTCGCTGAAATTTTTTGGGTTTTAACCCAATCCCATTTTTGTATACTCCAGATGTATATCAATGTATATCAGATGTATACATCTCCATTTTCTACTTTCCGAAACCTGTACATCAACTAGACTTGTTCTTCAATTTCTTAAGGTTGACTGACTCGATAAAAGAATTTGAGCCTTTATGGCTCTCTCAAAATGCAAGGGAAAGGAAATAAAAGTTCATGGTGAACCCGGGTAGATTCCATATGCAAAAGAAATAGAGGAAAGAATTAATATAATCCAACTAGGACAAATCAAGAGAAAATGATGATGATGATATATAAAAAGCAAGAAGAGGCCATATATGATAGCATGCAATCCAGACTAGAGGGTACGCTGAGACTTTACAGAGTTGACTAAAAACATTAACTTTAATCTTAAGTTAATAATTAACTTGGAAACCCCTTTTAAAAAAAAAATCGAACAAATCACTAGAATTTGAACAAAGAAGTAATTAAATAAATGAATGAGCTAAGCATACAGTCTAACTACTACTATGGATAAATAGATCAGCCACAACTTATGCAGGGATATCAAATTGATACTAGGAGGTGATACAAAAAATAAACAAATATTGATATGATCATATTAGCAATAAATTTGAGACAAATAAATCAAACCTCTTCAAATATGCACATTGCTTACGGTTAGTTGAGCAAAGAGCATCTCTAAATATCATATACTAAAGAAAACAATTTTCCGAGGAAGACGCACCTTGAGACTGATGTATACAAAAAAAACTACTACTAGTTGAAGCTACGCTAAAGAAGAGTTTCAATGGCAAACCAGTGCGAAATCATCCAAAAATAAATAAATAAAAATATATCAAATACGAGGATATTTTCTAGCAAATCCGAACATACTCAAATGAAGCAATTCAAATCCCCTTGCAAATAAACTTAATAAGAACGGGCCCCAAACAAAACGAACTCTCATTACTAGCTAAGCTTATATTTAGAAGCCTGATTAAATTGGACCGAGGCATTCCTACTACTTCTTTAAACCTTCAAAGGCAAAATGTAAACACATACAGTAGGTAAAATAGGGAAGCTAAGAAAAGAAAGAAAATAACGAGAGCCCCAGATCACAAACAAAATATCAACTAAAACACTAAAATCAAAGACATTTACCTTTGAGAGAGCAACGAAACAGGGACGAGACGAGCAGGGGATGACAACCTCTACAACACAGGTTCCGACTCGAGAAGCAATCAAGAAATCCAAGCACAATATCAAACTCGAACAATAAAATTAATTATCTCCTCAGATTTCTTGTGGTATATTTGGTGTGTATTTTAGCTATTTTTGATTAAATTGTCCTCTGTATTTTCTCTTTAAAATAATCCAACTTTCCTCTTCTTTACAGTGACTAACAAAGAACTATTTATAGAAGGGGAATTAAGGTTCGGAATTGGGGGAAAAGGGTAGAATAGGAATTCGAGTTCCACCTCCAATTTGAAATTTCCCCCAAGGATGGGAAAACTGTTGCTTGTACAAGATTTCACCCGAAATCCCCCAATATCTGCATGGAAAGATGAGGGTGGGTAGCTTGACAGACGGCTGTTGCAGAGAAAGCTGTGGGAGCTGCTACTTTCATGAATTCTCCCTCGCGTGAAGGAGGTGAAGCGCATGCAAGGTTGCTCACGCTGAAAATTTATGATATTCAAGAAAACCTATATGCATGAAATTCTACAATCATTAAAAATTTAATGAACTTACATGCTGAAATTGGATTGAGATTATTTCTAGACAGATTGCAGATTTAAGTTTTCTAAACATGTTATCAAATAATGGAGATTAATATGTTAATTGTTAACATAATAAAATTCATTAAACAATTAGACAAATTCTCAAGGGCCCATTTTATTAACATGCTAAGGTAAGAAGTCCAAATCTAAACAACTAGATTGGTTTTCTAAATAAATGTTCAAATTATGAAACAAGCTTCATCACATAATGGTCAATTTTAAATAAAGGTTGATTTTAGGCAGATTATCTAAGGAATTCGGCCATATTAGGATGCTTCACGTGTTTCAAGCAACAAGGGCATACTTTATAGCAATCACACGTAATAAAATAAATAAGTAAAAGAACAGTTAGCACGTAATTTCCCTTCCCCCTTAGACGATCCCCCAAATATATTTGATATATAGAGAGTTTTTGAGTTACTACAAAATTATTACATAACCAAATAGAAAGAACGATAAATACAAAATATAAAACTAAAAGCAACTAGTCCCATCCGGAAGTTCGTCCCCCGACGACTCTTCAAATATAACTCAAAGTTTCCCAAGCCTTGCTAATTGAAAAGGACAATACACTACAAGTAATATAAAAACAACGTAATAGGAGCCATTAATACACTCAAACATAATAAGAGCAACAAACTATACATACACGATCACATGCAGAAGAGGAGGAGAAAACTGACCCGGATGCTTCCTTTTATTTATCAATGTTCCATTTTGGACTTATGCATAAAGGTGAATAAGCAATGGTGCAGCAGAAAAAGTAAACAAGTATAAAAGATACTAACCAGTTAAGCAGTTAAAGAATAATCAGTAATGAATATAGGTTGATTCCACACTATTCGACACGAACACAGCAAAATACTTCTTAAACGCTCACCAAAAATTCTTTTCAAGCAGTGAATAGAGAGCAATGTGTAATAATTTTTTTTTCAAGTGTAAGTAATGTTCAGATGATTAAATAATGAGGGGAGGAGTCCTTTTTATAGTCACTGAGAGATGAACAAATAAGGAAAAGGAAATAATTAATTAAAAGTTGATTTTCCTTATTGGAAAAGAACTGAACGGTCAAATTGTTGTTAATTTATTTTTTTATCAAAATAAAATAGTACCAAACTAAATACAACGGTCAAATGACATTAATTTGAGGAGAGCCAAAAATTATGCACCAATCACAATATTTGCTCAATCATGGGTTACTATAAACGTGGCAAGTAAGAATCAGTCAGGACAAATATTAAGGGAAGGAGGGATCAATTTACAGCACTATCAATTAATATTAAAATCAGCCGTAGAAAATTATAAGGAAAGAAGTAGTACCCGCTTTTACTCATTAATCCAAACTTACCATAGACGGGAAGGTCCAGCAAACTAAACTAAATTAATTATGGGCAAACAATAAAGGTTAATAATAGATAGAAATTTAAATCAAAGCAAAGGAGCAATTTGACCAAGCAATTAGCTAAATTACCAGATTTAAGGGATCCTAACAGATATGAGGAAACAATTTAAATGATTTAGAGGAAATTTAAAGAAATGTTTTTCAATTAAAATACTACAAATATTAAAATATTTTTTTATATAATAAAAATCACTAAATTTTAAAACCTCTGAGTAAAATGATTACTTCGAGTTTAACTATAATGATTTAATAATAAAAAATACTTTAATAATTCATAATTTTAGACAAAATCGATTAAAAATTTAAACTCGAAATATGTTTTAAAAATACGTATTTAATCGAATAGCATTCCCAAAAAAGGTTAAAGATCGGTCAAAATTGGGTGTCAACACGTATAATAAATGGGTCATTACCCAATAAACACACAAATATGTTATGTTGTTAAACTAGAATTTACTCTATTTCAGATTAGTTGAATTCTTTGTTATGAGGACTATTTAATTAAAAATATCATCGATTAATATAATAATGAAATAAAAGATTAATTGTCTAGAATTCACAAAAATAAGAGTAAGCATCTTTAATACTAGATGAACTTTAGGCATGTTAAAGATATTTATTTCAATTAAGAATGTGGTTACACATCTTTTTTTGAGACATTAAAAATAAACTCAAGGATACGGTGACGTACCTTATCCAATAATGTAACTAACTTCATTAATTTAAAGTAGAGACTCAGAGACAACATTATTAAGTGTGATGGAAAGAAGATAGTTATGCCTCTAAATGTCAAGACCAAGAATGCGGTTACACATCTAGGTTGAGACCAAGTAAAAGTTCAACAAATAAAAAATACGAGCAAATCATGGCCTATAAAAATATATCTAAAAGATAGTTAAAATAAGTATAAGTTAATAAAAGCGATCGTGCTAGAACCACGGGACTCGAGGGATGCCTAATACCTTCCCCTCGGTCAACAGAATTCCTTATCGAATTTCTAGTTCGCAGACCATATAAAGAGTCATTTCCTTTTGATTAGGGATTAAACAAAAAGGTGAGTTGGAACACCATAACTCAATTCCCAAGTAACGACTCTGAAAAATTAAAATAATCCCTTATCAATACAATCACTTTAATTGAAAAAACCCTTTCGCCGTGCGAAAAAGGAGTGTGACAACACAAACTATTCTTAAGAGAGAGAGTTTTTAAATATCTTGGGTCTGTAATCCTGGAAAGTGAGGACATCGATGATGATATCACACATCACATTGGGGAGACATGGATGATATGGAGGTTTGCCTCTAGAGTCACGTATGATAAGAAGGTACCCCCTAAACTTAAAGGTAAGTTCTATAGAGTAATGGTTAGACCGTCCTTGTTGTATGGGGTGAAGGACATAGATGTCCGTGGAAGCCAAATTAAATCACATATTTATGTATTATGCTTTTTTTAAAAAAATTTAAAAAGAAAAAGTGAAATATATTTTAAAAATCTATGATCCAACACATTCAACTTCAATTCAAACCTCCGCCTTATTATTTTCTCCACTTGTCCTCTTTTTTCAGATCTAGAAACTCAAACGTAATTTTTTCATAAACAAATAATTGTGTTCATACCAATAAAAAAAAACAATACAAGTAACTCTTTAGCTGGCCTTTCTATAAGTGACAAAAAGTCTCAATTAATTTATTAATTAGGACTAGGAGAAGTATGTATAAAATTACATAAATAAAAGAATAAGAAAAGACTTAAAAGAGCCAAAGCCAATTCAACTGCTCTATATTATGATAGGATAATATAATATATTATATGTTCCTCCAAATTCAATGGTTCCTGAAGACTTGAATCTCTTAAAGTTTCAGCAGTATTGAACTTTCAATGCTTAATCAGATAAATCCAAGTAAGTTTATCTTCTTTTTTCTTTTCTCAATTAATTCTTCATGCGTTTATTAATTAAAAAGCTTTAAGATTGTACCCAGTTCCGACAAAATTATTCCGAATCTCATCTTGTATTTCATAAAAATATGATCCGAATATTCTGGATTCACGCTATATTGGGTAATGACTTGTGGTTCAGGAGAACTCGAATCCAAAACTTGTAGTTAAAGAAAAAAAAAACTCCATCCATATCCTTTTTGGTAGTCAGAATTCGTCTTTGGATAGTTGACCTTTTGATCTCAAAGAGCAGATCCCTTTGTCTGCGCTTCATTCATTATTTCTTTTCACTGATTTTAAAATTTGACATAATTGATTTGAGTGAAATATATAATCAAAAGAGTTTGAAATATTGAGAGGAGTCTGCTTCCTTTATGATCTCTTTCTTAGAAAAGAAATTGGTTAAATTCTTTAAAGATTTGACTTGGCCAAGTCATGATTGAAGAAAAAAAACATTCTTTGTTAGTTGCAGGATCTTATCAACAAGTAGATGGCCGAAGATTCTTGCTCTATATTAAGAAAAAGCATCACCGATTGTATAATCACGAGGAAGTTAGATAGTTCAGCCAAGGATCAATTGGACTATGCTTGGGCGATTGCCGATAATTTAAGGCATTATTTCCATAGGCTGAAGGAGGTAAACTCTCAGAATTGTGTATGTGCGCAGCTTAAGCCCTTAATCAATGAAGCCAATGATGGCTTTTGTGAGATACTTTCTCTTTTGAAGAATCAAGGCCTGACAAGTGAGACAGTCAAAATGATTTCAGAGGTGATGAAAATGATCAAACCTGAGATTATTGCTGAGCGAATTATCAGTCCTTCCAAGCAATCAACATCATCATCTACCCGTATGATCACTATGGATATGGTGAACCTCGTCACAAGTATTTGCCATGCTGTTAATTATCTGACAAACATTGCATTTCGGGAGTTTGAACATCTGGGAGTTCTCCTCGAGTTTACCGCAAAGCGGTGCAATATTGAACATGAGAAAATAAAGGATCTCTTCACCTTTGCTGAGGATATAGCTAAAACTGCAACTTACCTATCTATCTTGTGTTGGGAGACGTATGACCAGTACTCGGCACGTATATCAGCGACCAAGTGTTTTAGTGGGGTAACATATAATATGAGGCCTGGTCCTGACTTCGACTCCAAGATTTCAAAAGTGCAGGAAAGGATAAATCCTATTAGGCCTGAATGGAGGAAGCTTTATATCAGTTCCCTGAAAGCATCACATTCGTCAGTTCCAAAAGCTCCACTGATGCATGGTGGTCTTAAGAATCTATCACATGATCTTGATCTTGCTCAGAAGTTTACTGAGTCTATCAGATACGATCTGGTAAAGCTGAAAAGTCATGATGCCAATTTGAATGTTGCTTTTTCCGATAGATTTAAATGGCTCCAAGATGGACTTCTTCATCTCTCTAAATTTCACAAGATATTAGATCGCCAGCGACAAGACTTGAGTTCATTGCTCTCATTTCTGGAAGTTCTGGCCATAGAGGCAGCAATTGCAATCTACTCCTTGTGTGACATGGACTTAGAGAACAATATTGCTGAAGTAGACCTTATGTTTCTTCCTTTGCAAGTGAAGTTTAAGTATCTCAAGGTAGAGATCAGTCTGTTTCAGAAACTAAGGTTACCAGAGAGCCAGATGGACTGCTTTCAGGAAGAATTGACTTCCATGAAAACGTTCCTCATGGATTCATTGGACAAGTGCAAAGTGCAGACTCAGCTAACTGATGTCTTGACCTTAGTTCTATCTGTCACCACCGAAGCAGAGTCATTCACTAATTCTCTTTCTCGTGATTCGGAGGATGGAGAATTATCCAGGAAAATTGATCTCTTGCATTTTCAATTACATCTTAAATTTAAGTTTATTAGGGAAGTGATTTGTCCTTTCATTTCTGCATCATCAACACCAGTTCTGCCTGTGATATATCCGTTGAACTTTCTTCCTACTTATGTTGAGGCCATCAGCTCTTATTTCACCATGCTGAAATCCTCAAAGACATCGCCCTCCGCTGGTAGCCCGACGATGGATGAGGTTTTCATGGAGTTTCATGAATATATTTTTGAAAATCTGCTACTAAAGGTTGAAGCAGATCTGGAACTTACTGATACAGATAAAGTTAAAAGGTTTTACCACAGGTTGATGCCCTTGGTAACACTTGTTGTTGATCCCCCAATGCAGTACATTGAACGCAAGAAGCAAAATGATCTCTTGACAAAAATTGGAACTTTAGCGATTGAGGCCGAGGCTGCTATCCGCTTATCGTATGAGGATGCTTTGGACAGAAGCAAAAGTAGGAAAGTCGGTCTTTTGCTTCAACTTTTGACTGCGTCTTTCATGCTAATCAAGTGTGAGGGGAAGTTGATGGATCAACTAAAGCACAAAGCTATTCTTGAAACTGAATTTTTGGATCTTGTGGCAAATGCTCATGAAGAGATTATTTTCCTTAGAGGCTTTCTCATGGATCTTCTCAGGCAACACACAACAAAGCTTGACAAATCAGATGATCTCTTAATGCATGCTGAAGTGGCTGCCCACAAGTTTAGCACTTGTAGTTATGAAAGTTTTGTGGATGGAAGCAACACAGGGGAAATATCTGATTTCCTACAGGAGACCGAGTTTGTCGAGGTAGATGCATCACATGTATTGCCCTTAGTTCTATCTGTGGCCACTGAAGCACACTCATGCATTACTTCTCTTTCTCGTGATTCAGAGGAAAGAGAATTGATGAGCAAAATTAATCTCTTGCACTTTCAATTGCTTCTTAAGTTTAAGCTTATTAAGGCAGCGATTCGGCAGATTTGTCCATCCTTTTCTGCATCAACACCAGATCGTCATGTGATATATCCTCTGAACTTTCTTCCTACTTACTTCGAGGTCATTGATTCTTATTTCACAAAGTTGAAATCCTCCTCCGATAGCCCGAAGATGGATGAGGTTTTGCTAAGGTTCCATGAATATATTTTTGAAAATCTGCTACTAAAGGATGAAGCTGATCTGAAACTTACTGATTCAGATAAACTCAAAAGGTTTTACCACAGTTTGCTGCTCTTGGTATCAATCCTTGTTGATCCCCGAATTCAGTACACTGAATGCAAGAAGCAAAATAATCTCTTGTCGGAAATTGGAGCTTTAGCGATTGAGGCCGAAGTTGCTATCCGTTTATCATATGAAGATTCTTCGCAAAGCAACAAGAGTAAGAAGGTCAATCTTTTGCTTCAACTTTTAACTGTGGCTTTCATGCTAATCAAGTGCCAGGGGAAGTTGACGGATCAACTAAAGCACAAAGCCATTCTTGAAACTGAATTACTGAATTTGGTGGAAAATGCTAATGAAGAGCTAATTTTCCTTATAGTCTTTCTCATTGATCTTCTTGGGCAATAGACGATAGAGCTTAACAAATCAGATGGTCTCTTAATGCATGCTGAAGTGGCTGCCCACAAGTCAACATTAATTAGCACTTGTAGTTATGAAAGTTTCGTGGATGGAAGTAGCTCTGCGGATATGAGTCTTTCATTATCCGATTTCCTAAAAGAGACCAAGTCTGTCAATGCAGAGATTAGAGAAGTATGCTTTCAGTTGCTGGATGAATCAACTTCCTATATCACTGTGACAGATCTGAAATGTCTTATCAACATGTTATTGGACATGCTGAACCATCTGCATTCTAGGGGTGACGTGATCCCGGTCGTGAGGAATCAAATCCCAGTAGTTCAAGAGAAACTGGAGTTTCTTGCTGATATTTTAAAGCCGTGCAATATGCATAGAGAACTCAAAGACCTTATGGAACGTGTTCAAAATGTTGCCTATGGGGAAAAGTATGTCATTTTCTTCTCTGTCAGTGGTGATAGTCGTGCTTGGTTCCACCAGTTATATCTCTATGATGTCAAACAAGTGTTTAATTTTGTTGAGGCTGAGGTCAAAACTATTACTTCTGAATTTCGTGAATTGACAGAGCTTAACTTCCCCAAGACCAATGGATTAGGATTTCTCAATTGTTTCTTGGGAAAGTTGGAGGAGCTGGTACACTCTAAGCTTGACCTAATTTCCAAACTGAAGCCTCAGATTGTATTAGTCAAGGAGGAATTATTGATGCTAAGATCATTTTTCGGTCATAAGGAAGAAACCTATGATGAGCATGATGAAATGTGTGGTCTTATAATCAGTGCTACTGAAATGGCATACAAAGCCGAGTATGTGATTGACACTTGCTTGGCCTGTTCTTACTCGCAGATGTACAAAGTTTATTGGATATCCGAAGTTGTTGAGAATATTAAGCTTGTCAATAAAGATGTTCGTGAGAACCTCAAAAGAGAGGAGATTGATGTCAACCGAGTCGCAAAAGGTTCCGCTAATATTGTGCTATCATCATCAGCTAATACTTCAGGGGCAAATGAAGAAATGGTGGGTTTTCAAGATGTGGACAAATTAAAGAAGAAGCTTCTTGGAGGATTGCATCAGCTAGATGTCATCTCGATATTTGGTATGCCTGGAAATGGCAAAACCACTCTTGCAAAGAAGATTTACAATGATCCCACAGTTGTCTCTCACTTTGATGTTCGTGCTATGTGTCATGTGACTCAAGTATATTCATGGAGAGATTTGTTGCTTACTATTTTGAATGATGTTCTTGAGCCTGCTGATCGCACCAAAAAAGGAGATGATGAGTTAGCTACTGAGCTGCGTCGTGTTTTATTGACCAAGAGATTCTTAATTCTCATTGATGATGTGTGGGATAAAACAGCATGGGACTATTTGCGCATGTGCTTTCAAGGTTCTCAGAATAGGAGTAGAATTATTCTGACAACGAGGCTGTGTGAGATTGCCCATTATGCTAAATGTAACAGCAAGCCCCATCGTCTGCGTTTACTCACAGATGATGAGAGCTGGAAGTTACTACAGGAAGAGTTGTTTCATGGTCAAAGCTTCCAATGTGAACTCGGAGATGTGGGATTACGAATAGCGAAAAGGTGTGGAGGGCTGCCTCTCTCAATTGTCTTAGTAGCTGGTGTTCTCAAAGAGAAAGAGAACGCAGATTGGTGGAAAGAAGTAGAAGAAAGTCTTAGTTCACACAACATTGGGAGCTCAGAAGAGAGCATGTCTATAATTGGATTCAGTTACAAGAATTTACCAAACCATCTAAAACCGTGTTTTCTCTATTTTGGGGGATTTTTGAGGGGCAAGGATATTCCAGTCTCGAAATTGTCACGAGTGTGGTTAGCAGAAGGAATTGTTGAAGATAGTAATGGAAAAGGATCAGAAGATGCTGCCAGAGATTGCCTGAAAGGTCTTATTGAAAGAAATTTGGTAACGGATATGGAGAAGAGATCCAATGGACAATTGAAAACCTGTCGTGTTCATGATTTGTTGCATCAGTTCTGTGTGGAAAAGGCCAAACAAGATAATTTCCTGTTCTGGATACATAGGTACAAAAAAGTATATTGATTTTACTATGATAATAACCTTCATCACAATTCTCATTTTCATGTTTTTTGTTTGAACAGAGACCATGGTGTGGATTCCATTTCTTATCCTGAAAATCCCGAGATATACCGCTTGTCCATATATTCTAAATGGGATGACTTTGCTCAGTGGCAGCAGGCTGGATCAAGTGTTCGTTCTTTGCTATTCAATGCCAGCAGTGATGATTATTACCCTTCAATGGCACGTGATATCTCCTTCATCATTAACAGGTTCAATCTTGTTAAGGTGTTGAATTTGGAATCCATCAACATAGGTGATACCTTTCCCAATAAATTAAAATCTCTAATTCATATGAGGTACTTCGCTGTTCGAACAACTGCTGATTCTATTCCTTCATCCGTAGCTGATCTTTGGAATCTTGAAACTTTTGTGGTTAACGGATTGCATAGAGTGTTGAAGTTACCTTGTTCACTTTTCAAGATGTTTAAATTGAGGCATGTACATGTAAATAGTCGTGCTTCATTCAGTCTGCAAGATAACATGTGTGAGTCACAATTAGTTAATTTGGAGACCTTTTCCACTCCATGTCTCTCCTCTGGTGAAGATGCAGAGAAGATATTGAGAAGCATGCCAAATTTGAGAAAGCTGAGATGCAAAGTTGAGGGATTATTGGGTTATTCAACTAAAGGAAGCATTGTTCGTTTTCCTAGATTAGACTTTCTACATCAGCTTGAATCTCTGAAGCTGCTTTCGTACAGTTATCTAACTGAACATCCTCACGAATTCAATTTCCCCTTAAATCTGAGGGAATTGACTTTGTCGAATTTTCGTCTACCTTGGACCCAAATTTGGACAGTTGGCAAACTTCCGAACTTGGAGATTCTAAAGTTACTTTTCAGAGCCTTTGAAGGGGATGAATGGGAAGTGAAAGATTCAGATTTCCCTGAACTCAAATACTTAAAATTGGACAACCTCAACATTGCAGAGTGGTCTGTCATGGATGATGCTTTTCCTAAGCTTGAACGTTTAGTGTTAACGAAATGCAAGCAGCTTGAGAAAATCCCTTGTCATTTTGAGGATGTTGCATCTCTAAACATTGAAGTAAACTGGTGCAGCTGGTCTGTTGCCAATTCAGCCCAGGAATTTCAAACAACACAACATGAAGTTATGGGAAATTATGAGTTCAGAGTTACAATACAACCTCCAGATTGGGACACAAGATCATCTCATTGACTCTTATCCGGTATGTTCTTTCCATTTTCCTATTCACCATATTTGTTAGTATTATACTTGTCTTGGTTACCAAAAAGAATATTTTTTTATTCATTTTAAGCTTGTAAACAGAAAGACGGAGCATGGCCTCAGCTCGGGGGATTTTCAGCAAGAAGTGAAGTGTTTGAATAAATGTCAACAATGATTTGTAATGACTCTGTAAGCAAAATCTCATTTGTTTTTTTTTTTTTTGTTGGGTTGAAATGATTGTTAATGGCTACCAAACAACTTACTGTTTAGAAATTTATGTTTCTTCAAGTGTTTGAATAAATTGCAGACTTGACTTATGATGTACTTGTAATAACTTTATGAGCAAGAGCTCATGTAATCTTTTCTGAATCTGCTGGAATTTTTGCAAATTTGAAATGACTTTTGTTTCTGCCCGTTGAGAAATTTATGTTAGTGTTACGTATATATCCTGAATAAGCGATTACCTAAAGAACTGCTTTTCTTCAGTTCCAAAGAAAAGCTATTACTGTAATGTAGATGAAAAAATGGAATAGTTGTTGTTTTACTCGAAAATATAAATAAAAGAAAAATGACTTAGTTTTTGAAAAAATCGATCAAACTTATGATTTAAGAGAAATCAAATTTTCAAAAGAACAGAGTCGCCACTTAAATCAAGAAAAAACGTAAGATTTTCAAAAGACTCGAACATGTAAAATCAATTTAAAATAAAGGGCTCGAAGTTCAATGTACATTCCGAGAAGGTGTTAGGCCCTCGGAATGTCCACTAATTTGCGGTTGACCGGCGAGTTGACTAAACTAACTTTGACTAATTTTTTTAAAATTTTAACTAAGTAAAAGAACTCATTTATTTTATTTATTTATTTATTCATTTTTTTTATTATTAATTATTTTTAAGGGGATATAAGCTAAAGGGGGATTTTTTTTTTTAAGGGAATAATTTAAGTGACAAGATGAAGAATAAAGCTAAGTATAAAATATAAATATTTTAATTTGAATATATAAAAAAAAGTGAAATGACTATCTTTGGAAATTTAATTAAATTAAATCATAAAATAAACAAAGTTAGTCAAACAATATAATATAAATAATAATAGAGGGAAAAGAAATATTTAGTTAAAAATAGGACTCAAGATTTGTGTATTCACCCTTCCATCAATATAAAGAGATATAATTTTTATTTGGAAAAAAATTTCTACTTAAGGACAATTCTTTTGAAATAAAGATGTAACTTTACTTTTATTTTTAATTATATACAATAAGTATACTCTGTGTAAATATAACTTTTTGTTTGATGATAAAACAGATGTGCTTTTCATAAATAGCTAAACATAATCCGAAGAGGAATATAACTAATAAAGTGAGTCGTTGAAATGACAAGTAAAATGCTTTATAAGAAGAAAGGTTCACGTACCTGAAAATGATAAAAATAAAGAGATTATGATAAGTTCATGTTGCATTGAAATCGATATCAATATTTGACTGTATCATCTTTGATATGTATTTTTATTTCACTTAAAAAAGTGTTTTGTTCACAAACAACAAGGAATAATATTAATGGGATACAAATAAGTTTTTGTGTGAAAAATAAAATTAAAAGTCCAATTATAAGATATAAAGTACAGCTTATATCTTGTGACGGCATAAAGATTTTTCACAAAATTTTGACATTATTGTATAGAGATGTGTTTTCTTCTGATGAAGAATTTGAATGCTTATAATGAATTATTATTACGTCTAACTAAACAATAAATTTAAATGAAAATAGTCGAAGGCTTTGAAGCAATTTAATTGAGTACTCAGTTGACTCTGCAATTGCTTAACATAAAAAACAAAATGAATTTGATCTTATGAAAATAATCAAAAAGTATCATGTTTCGATGAAATTGGTGCACTTATATATCCTGCAATTTATATCCATGACATAGTTTTTTTTATTAATATAAAGGTAAAATATAATTTTACTTTTATGTCTAAATATTAAAATAGAATTAAATATTGATATAAATTTATTATATGGTCAACAAATTTATAATTGATTATGCAATCACATAAAATTAATTATTTGATCTACATAATATTCGATTGCAAGCAAGGTATTTATTTACATACATGGCGTTATCGTATTTATGTTTCTCTGTCAAGCAATTAACTATTTTTCTACTTATGCAAATTATGCAAAGATGACAATGATAGTAAAATTAAAAAAAAAAAAAGTAATATATATATATCGAAATTATGTCAAGGATATTGCACTAGCTAGATCTTCATAAACATGATTTGATCATAAGATGAAAAAGGCCTCATCTACAGAAATTAAATAATATTTTAATTAGAAAGAGTGCTATAATACGTGTTGCATTCTTTTTTCTTAACCAAAATCTTGTTCTATTGAATTTTCTTGACATGAATAAATTAATGTCATGTGTGACTGCATCATTGGAGCTTGACATATATTTGTGTAGATTGTAGTCTTGTAAATGGCGAGTACAAAAACCTGAACCTAAAGAGTGAAAAATAACGGGGTTTTGACCAAAATTATCCCTATTGTTTCAGCAAAACTTTAACGTCATTCTTATAATATTTCACTTAATTGAAAATATCATCATAATATATTTTATAATTTTATAAAATGTAAGATTCCAATTCCAAAGAAGTGCTAAAATTAATACAAAAGAAAAATTATTTAATTGTTAATAATAATTAAAGCAAAAGGAAGATAGACGATAGTGAGATTTATTTAAGAGCTTCGTCGCTAGTAAAATAAATTAAATTAAAGATACCTAATGGCAACTTCTTGGTGGTGTTCATTAAATTTAACTTTTGCACTATTATGTTGATAACCTTTTTTTTCTTTTTAAGTGTGGTAGTTACAACCATAAACTTTAAAGTTATGAGTAATGTTCAATTGATCCTACACAAAAGCTATTTTTTTATGTTGACATATGGCTTTTTTTTGTCAACTTTAATTAGGTGAATACACGAAATAGTGGACAAAACCAAAAAATTACATGAAATGAAATTGTTTTAAAAAGCTTATAATGTATTGAAATGGCATAATACATAAACGTGTCATTTAACTTGGCTTTATTTCATCTTCATGTTCTCTAATTTTGGGTGTGCGCAAGTAGACATTTAAACTTGTATAAAGTTGAACAAGTAGACACGTGAGTCCTAAGTGGCATAATATACGTAGGATACCACGTAGGATACAAATTGTCATGTAGAACATGTGTGTTTAATTGTTCCTCTTTATACAAGTTTAAATGTCTACTTATGCACACTCAAAGTTGGAGGACACAAATTGTCATGACCCAGACCATCGTAATTGGCGCTCACACTAACCCTCCGGTGGGAGAACCATTAATACTAATTAGCTAACCAAAGAACTACACAACTTAATTAAAACTAAGGCATTTAAAGTTACGGAAGCAGGTTTAACTGCTAAAGGAAAAATAGAGTTCCCATAAACTCCAAAGTCTAATCAAACAACTGCCGAAATAATGCCTAGAAGCTGAAAGTCAATGTACCAAAACTCTAACAAGGATCATAAGTTTAAGGAAATGTGTACAACCCAATTAAACATAAGAAAATCTAAAGTACTAGTTTAAGTCCGAGATGTGGACATAAATGAAAAGAGAACTCTTGGCAGCCCGAAAGAACTGGCTCACCCTTGAATTCGATGACGATCACTAATCTTCTAAACAAGGTCAGCCAATAGCCGCTTGAAGATGCCCTGTGCTCAACAAAGAAAGAGCAAGTGCAGTATCATTACACAACCACAATGTACTGCTAGGATCACGCATGTAACGCCCCGAGCCTACACCCTGGGCGAAACTGGCATTCGAGAACCATTGTTGGCCCCAAGCGAACCCTTGGCCTGACTTACTTACTCAACGGAAGACTTAAACATAAGAAACATACCTCATGCAATAACTTAAGAAATAATAACTTAGTCAAGATGGCAACTCAAGTCTTAAACGTATACAACTGAAATGAATAAGACTAAAGAACTATAACTATCTGTCTATGAAGCCTCTAAAACAAATAGGGATGTCGGGACAGGACCCCCGATCATCCTAACAACTGAAAACTTGAAAGCAATGTAAAAAAGAGCCCTCCAGAAAGCAAGGAAGCTCACCAACAGACTCTGAGTGCTCAACTGGATCAACGAAGCGCTTGATGCTGATCCTGGTTACCTGCGTCTGCATCATAAGACGATGCAGGCCAACTAGCATCAGTACATTGAATGTACGAGTATGCGAGTTGGAGTGCTAAACATAATATAGGCTTGAAAAAAATCTGAAAAGAACACTTACCTTGTCTTTACTCAACTCATGAACAACTTAACTCAATATAAAGCAATAAAACACATGCAATATATATAAAGCTTTTAAAACAGTAGAAAGCAACTTAGTTCGTTAAAGAAATACAATAACAAACTCAACTTTACTCATGTAATAAAGTAATATAGTTTTTGTGGGAGTTTCTCTAACCGACAACCACCACTATGAGCTTAAGTGGTGATACATCGTCTTGCCCACACTGCCAGAATTGTCCTATACTTTGTCGTCATATAGAACGCCTTAATTAAGTGGATCCATTAGTCTATGCTAAAAAGCACTTAAGAAATCATCTAAAAAGTATAACCCTTTACTACCCATGATGGCTACATGGTTTATGTAGACTTGAGTTATTATGAACTCGCATCCTCATATCGATGCTCAATACTACTCCCAAAATATACTTAGCTCATGTGTTTGTAAAAACAAAACTATTTCTTTGATTTGAGATAATTACTCGAAATTTAGCTTAAAAGCTCTCTTGGAAATCGGTGTTTCCCTTTCAAGTTCAAATGTGAAACCATTTTAAACTCTTGGGAATACTTAGTTCCCGTATAATCTTTGAAGAAATGAACTCAACTCTTTACTTTTTGCTTAACTTAGAACTTAAGTCTTGAAACAAAATTAAAACGTTTATGAAAGACTTTTGAAAACTTTATAAACTTCTCTTGACTTGCTTCTTAACTTCTAGACTTGACTCTTAACTTTTTCTTGAATTGAATTATGGATTCAAGGTTCATGATCTCATGTTTATTGATTTCATGATGTTTAGACGTACCTAAGAGTGTTGGAATCAATTAGAAAACATAGGTACGTTGCTAAGAAACTAGTACGAAAAGTTGGGGAAGAAATGGGAATAACTGGCATCCCTGACGCTCTGAGAGGCGCGGGGCGCCAAAGGGCAAACTTCAGTCCTGGGGTACGCTAGCTGGCGTGGCGCCCCAAGGGTGAAACCTCAGAGAACTCTTTGGGGCGCACTGGCTGGCGCGACGCCCCACCCCTTTCCCCAGGTGTTTGACGACTTTTCTTGCTCATTTTTCAACTCTAAACCCCCCAAACTTAAATGGCTCCTTCCCCAAACACTTAGAATCGACTAAACCCCCAATATATGAAAGGTTCAACTTGAATTCACACCTAAATACATGAATCAATCTCAAGAAACTTCAACAACAAGAACCCACAAGATTTCAAATGGATTTCATCAAGAACTCATAGGATTTACTTTCAAATCAATATAATTTTGTTGAATTGAATCATACTTGGCGCATGGGTGAACTAACCCAATGCTATGTGATTTCACATACCTCGTAGGGATCACCCCTTGACGAAATCCACACGCAAATCTCCAAGAAATCGACGAATCTTGAACTTTCTTCTTTTTTCTCCTCTTTTCTCTTTTCTTGTGTTCTTTCTACAAAACCCTAACTCTAATTTCAATAGCATAAACTGACCAATTTTTGTTTAGACCCTTAGATAATTACCAAAAACGAAATTAAAATAATAGGGTAAGGAAAAGACCAAACTACCCTTCCAAAATCCAGATTGGACTTTCCTTATCCAAACAGCCCAACTTCCAAAGGGCATATCTCACTTATACGAACTCGAAATCGCGCAAACTAGGGGGCGTTGGAAAGATAATTCCAAGATCTTTCCTACGATACCTGGAACCACACCTAAATCATCCTGAGCTAGGAGTTATGGTCGTTTGAAGTTGACCAAAAACAAAACTTAACATACCTAACAAATTTCTAGATTTTTATATTCTTTCCAACAATGACTATTTCCAATTCTTAACTTTTTCCTAATTATTTCAATTTGCGAGATGTTACAACGCGGCTATCCCACAAAATGCAACATACATAAGCCATTACAATATAATAATAACACGCATACACCGAACATATATAATATCAACATCATTTAAGAACAATGTACAATTTCTCAATTCTCAAGATATACAGTTATGTCAAGTCAATGGTCCTCTGATGGAACTCACACCCAAACTGTTAGTGTACCGGTACGTGGTACCCGTTACAAGTTAGTGTATCGGATCATGACACCCGTTCCAATGTTTATGCCGGTACGTGGCAACCGATCCCAGTTAGTGTGTCGGAACGCAACACTCAATCCATTCAACAAGCCACAATCACAATCACAAGAATATTCTCATAATCATACAATCAAGTCATGATTCATGGCATGCAATTATTCAATTATCCTCCTTCACAATGAGTAAGATCAACAATTCAACATTCGCATACATACATATATACATACATACATGCATGCATGCATTATAATGAAGCACGAACAAACATATATCACACATCATAAAATCACAACCATCACCTACCTCGAACAAAGCTTGAAAAAATCCCCTAAGAAACTTGATTCTTCCCTTTTCGGATTCTTTTCGCTTGTTCTTGGTCTACAAACAATCAATATAATGCTAGGATCAATAATCAAGACTTAATTACCTGGATTATAATCAATAATATCAACTCTAGGTCAAACCCTTGATCCCAATATCCAAATTAGGACTTTTCCCACCATCCAAACAGTTCCAAAACCTTTCCCCAACAATAATTACCCATGAAACTAAGTTCTACGGATCGAAAAATGAATTAGGAGAGTGAAAACATTACCTTTAGCCTCAAGAATGGTGGAAAACTGTCAAGAAAACACCTGGAGTCATCTCGTTGCTCTCAAATTAAAAACTTGCAGAATAAAACGATTTTGGAGTTTATTTATGACTTAATTCGCGATTGGCCCACCACAACGGTCCTCACCCCGCTACAACGGTCCGCCCTGGCAAAAATAATCCCGCCACAGCGGCTTGCACGGAACCAGTGAGTCGATTTAAGAGTTTCAAACCCCCATTTCACAACACACCTCCAACCCATGACACTCAGAAACTACCCGTTCACGCTAAGATCAGTTTAGGGAGTTCTACTCGCCCAAATTGAATTTCGTAAAGCCGCACGGGTTCCTTAAAGTCTTAGCTATCTACTTATGTAATCAAAATCATAGTTAGATCACCCAATTGTTACCAGATTTCTCTAGACCTTACTGGCTCCGATTTCGTCCAAATCTGGACTAGGTTGGGAAATTCCTAGTTACTGCGAAAAAGTTTTCCAGCCCAAAATTTTTTTTCGTTGGCTTTTCTATAATGACGGGAACAGGTCGTTACACAAATGTTAGTTGAAGCCAAGTTAAAGAGATTATTTATGTCTTATGCCTATTGAAATTTATGTAGATCTGTCTAGGCAGAATTTAATAGCATAATACATAATATATGTTATTTAACATAGTCTCGGCATCTATATTGCCCTTCAACTTTGGGTGTGCACAAGTAGACACTTAAACTTGTATAGAGTTGAATAAGTAGACACACACGTCTTACTTGACATCTTACGACCTACATGGCAATTCACATCCAAGGCAACATCTTACGTAGCGTCCTATTCGTATTATGTCACATAGGATGTGTGTCATGTCTACTTATTCAACTTTATACAAGTTTAAGTGTTTACTTGTGCACACTCAAAATTGAAGAGCGTAAATGTTATCTGAACTCAAGTGAAAAAGACAAATTTATATATATATATATATATAGATATATTGAGTATAATTATAGTTGAAATTATAACCGAGTAAAATATTGGTAAATGTTTATGAGAAGTCTCCTATGATTGAAAGTTTTGGTAGGAGCTTTTCTTGTTTTAACCATCCTAATGCGATTTACATTTAAATTAATTGGATTACTGTGTTTTACGCTTATTGCGCAAAGAAATGAGTTTTGCTTGTTCTTATGGAAGATGCAACACAACATAAAAGTATATGATCCCACTCAATTATATTACCCATAAAGAAAGCACTTCTCTTGTTGTCATGTTGTCATAAAACGAGCAAATTGCAACCGATTTCCTCACCAATCCAGTGACACACCAACCACGTTCCTTCTTTTTTTTTTCCAGATCATAAAGATGTCACATCCTTCGCTCTTGATGGATGGCAGTTGGATTGGCGACTGCCTAGTTCGAGTAATTTGTAATTTGCATTCCTAATGATTTACACCCTAATTTCCATAGTTCTTAGCAAAGCCATAAGGAAACTCAATTTTTGAATTATTTACAAGAATAAAATAAAAAATTAACTAGTTATTATATTTGTTAAGATTTTAAAATATAATAATAATATAAAAAAATTACTTTGTTCTATCAACAACATAATTAACTGTTTGTCTTTTCTTTCTTAATATACGTACAATTTATAAAGACTGAAGCAAACATCTGATCAAATAATAGAATAAGGTGTAAGTCACCAAAAAAGGTGTATACATTAAGAGTGTGAATCGTAAATTACTCCTATAAAACACTAGAATATAGTTTACTCAAACTTAAGAAAACAAAAATCTAACCCAAATCAAAATAGAATGTGTGAATTATAAAGTGGAAGAAGAGAAGAAGAAATGCAGTCCATAATGCGCTTCACCTAAAAATGGCGATGGGGCAGGGCAGATGTGCAGCGAGACAGGTTGAAAGCTACGTGAGGCGAAATGGGGTAGGTTGAAGGTGAAACAGGGTAGGTTGAAGGTCATGTGGGGCGGGGCAAGTTAAATAATAAAAATAACTAATAATGAAAAGAAATGAATAGTAAAATAAATATTTTTAGTTTTTAGTTTTTTCAAAGTTCATGATTTGATAAAGTGACTTTCTAAACAAATTAAAATATTTGGATTCAACTTTATATTATTTGCACTACTACTAGAGTAGTCAAGTTAGTGAACAAATTGTATGCGGGGTTTATATGGCGCGAGACGAAGCAGATTGAAAAAAAAATCTATGTGAGGCGGACTGAAGTTTTTGCAAGTTTACAATTTACATGGATTGCCCTATAATCACTTTATCCCTCTCCGTTTGCCATCCCTAGTTTCTCCTGCAATAAAGTAGGTTGAATGACTATTTTGAATAATTGTAACACTCCGAAAATTTTTGAGCTAAGACTCAAACCATTCTTCGTTTATGAATAAGATTTTACTGAGAAATTTTTAATTTTCTTAGGTGTTAAAGTCACTAGATGTAGCACCTCGAGTGTTGACACCCAATTTTGGACCTCCACAATATATATTAATCATCGAGCTTCTTAAATTCCAAACGATTTGAAATAATTGACTTTATAAAATTCAAAATATCTTCAAGTTATTTTAAATAGTTTTGTCACTTTTTTTCTTTTAATACATATGTTTTAAATAATTATATATATAATTAATATATTTTATGACTATTTGAAAATTGTCTCAAAAAGATTTTAGTTTTAGTTAAATATTTCGTCAGTTAGTTTGGTTTAAGTAATATTTTATACTTTCAAATTAATTAGTTTATGACTAAGTTAATTATTTTATTTCGTTAAGATTAAGAAGCTCGTTAATTAATATTAATTCGTTTTATTTAATTTTTAGTTGGATTCACTAATTGAGTCAATTTGGCTAAATTTTAAAGTTAAGTGGGCTAAATTTGCAATTCATTTGGTTATTTTTCTAATCCAAATATAGCCACCTCTTGGATCAATTTTCAAGAGAAAATTTGGCCCAAAACAAATCCCAGCAACCCATAATTGAACGCCTCAGCCTTGTCCAAATATAATAACTTCAGCAACCCATTCCAATTCCCAGCCCACTTTAGTTTTTCAAATAACCAAATCCACAACCAACACGTACAATAATACAATACAATACAACAACATACAACAGCAATACACCAACGACCCGACCCTGTATTGTTCTTCTTCTTCACGATGCGGTAAACCCAGAAAACCTGAGCTCCAGTGAACCCGACCCAGACCTACGTCGTCCTCTCCTCTCTCCCTTATCCTTTCAGTAGGCAAATCGTACAAGAACATTCTTAACGAGACAGGTGTTGCGATCTTGATACCTCAATCGTCCTTCCCAAGAATCAAGCGTTCCAAATCATTTTTCCATTGGATTAGTACTAAAATAGTACACCTTCCAGCTGAGTCGCCTTATCCTCTGAAGAATTTTCAAATTACCCACAATCCCACATCGATTCTGGGCTATGATTTTCAGATTTCTCAACCCCTATAAATAGCCTCCTTCTTACTGTTCATAGGGACGGATTTTTGAGACTTGAGAGTACCCCTAAAAGGTTTGGGAATTTTCAGTTCAATAGTTTTAAGTTTTGTGACTATTCGAGTTGAAGAGGTGGAATCATCTTCACAATTCGTCATCCCGATTCACTGCTCAGGACCAGGTAATTCCCCTTCTATGTTTCTTGTATTTTCGCATTTGTTTTCCCTGCTTGTTGTTGCAATCTGGTAGCTAAGTCTGTACGTATAAATTCAGCATTTTAGGTTGATTAGTAGTTAGTAGTTACTGCCTTCATTATTAAAAGAGGACATGTGAGATAGTTATGCCTTCCTCTCTGTTAATTTAATTTCAGCATTTGCTATTGTCTTAGGAAAAGTTTAATCAGTGTTGAATGGCATTAGGGTTGTGTCTTTGTGTTCAAGCATTCCTAGCTGTTAGGTTGTAGTCTGTAACTTGCATTCATTTTGATTTGGAAAGCTTTCGAAAGTACTTAGTTTCTCTTGATTGTCTCGCCTATCTAAGTGATAGCAAAATTTGAAATACGGAGTTGTACACTCCCATTCATAATCAGTGAAATCTCCATTTCCTTATCTAACCCTTTATGTGTTTAAACTTTCATTTCAATGTTTGGCCGTATATGTTTGAATTTCCGCTTATTAGTAGAGTATTAAAATTTTTCCTAATGGCTACATTCTATCCAACTCGTAGATTTAGCTTTTATTTTTTTTTTTATGTGTTTGCAAAGCATAAAGTCTTTTACCATAGTACCCCTATATGTGTATGTGATTCCGTTATCCCCCTTGAGTTAACCTTGGTCTATTGTTGAGTTTAAAACTTGTTTCTTGTATAGTATAGAATATAAATTTGGTTCCTTTCTCTTTTAAATCTTGTTGATAGCTTAGTTGGAATGTTGTGCATCCATAGTCTAGTTTTCCTTATTTTCAACTTGTTTGTTATCTCTGATTTAATGTGAATATAGAATAATCGTAGCCATTTTTATTTTCTTTTTTTGTATTTGTGTTCAACTTTCAGTATGCTCACCTGCAATTTAAATTTACTATTTCTTGCATGAATATGCCTCAATATTGTCTAAGTTATAGATTTGTTTCCTGATTAGGAGATAAGTTTTTAATTCATCACTTTTTTAACTAATAGTGAGTTGATATTTGTCAAATGTTAGTTCACTATTGGTTGCTTAGCATGGTTTATTTTTCCTATTGTTTCAAGGTGATTAGAACCTTGCTCTACTAACATAACATATTTTTCTTCAATGTTTCTGTATAAACTTCTATTTGATTAAACTAGGCGCCTAGTCTTTTCCTAGCCTAAGTTGAATTTCCAGATTTTAAGTCATGTCTTGTTTTAGTATTGATTCCATAATTTGTTAATGCACCTATGAATTTGAGGTTTGATATTTGGAGTCATGTTGATCTTGTAGTAGCTATTATAAGTTTCTCATCCTTTCATAATTCGTTGTAGGTGTGGAGATTTAGGCATTAAGTCTTTAATTTTTTTCTTCCGCCAATTAATTTTATTTAGAGGTTAACCGGTTTGTTGATAAAAATTTAGCTTTGACTTTGTATATATGCAAATTCGATGGCCTGTGACTTTAACCTTTTGGGATGATGCTTTAAATTTATTTCCTTAGTTGTCATCTTTATTACTCACTGTGTTTAAATAGCGAAATCAATGTGTGACGGTTTCCAAAACTACTTACCTGTTTTATTCCTTTGTTAATTACTATATGGTACTAAAGTGTTGATTGTTGTTTAAATGGTCCTTATGTCATGATCGGTTATTATGAAGAGACCTTTGATTGCCATTTCTTTTTTTACTATATTAGAAGTTCATCTTGGTCATGAATATTCTTAATTCTCATTGGCTTTAAGTTATAATTTTACTTGTCTTATGATTAATTCCGACATGTCAAGACAGTAGCTCTTTCATAGTAATGTGTTTGTTGGTTAACTGTGGTGAAGGACAAATTGCTGAATTGATTATCCTTAAACCTTATCACTTAGTTTATTAAAGAATTTGCCCATTTACTTACCTTTATTTCCTTTGTTTTCTTATGCATGAATACTCCCCATCGAGTCCAATTGGACTCCGTCTCTTGCATACTCTTCTATTTTGAGTCGACTTCATCCAAGTCGTAAATGGGAAGCTAGTAGTATTGGGTTAAAACCCAAAAACCAGCAGCAACAGGGGCTCAAAAGAGTCGAAATGAGAGTGTTTTGGGTTCAAATTGGCCGAAATTCAAACACCTAATTTTTGCAGCAGTTTCAGCAGTCTCAAAAGGCTCAAAATAGCATTTTTCGGACTTAAAAAAGTTTGAAAATAGCACCAGCAGGAGCAAATAAGAAGCAGCAAGTGGACTAAAATTGTCCGAGTTCTATTCACCCTTTTTTCTCCTTGTATTGTGATTTTGTGATAATTGATGTTAATTTCTTAACTTTTATTTTGTTAATTTAGATGAATCCTTGGGAGAGATATTTTTTATTTTGTTATTCAAGTTTTCAAATCCCAAAACCCATTTTAAGTTAGGTAATTTAAGCTTATAAAATAACTTAAGAACTTTTTATGTTATTTCATAGTTATTGAAAAGCTTTGAATCCATGTTTATGAGTTTGAACTAACTATTTAGTTCAAATTTTGAATAGGATAAGATTGTTAATTTCTTAAAATGAATTAGTTGCCTTTTAATTTAACTTAGGACTTTGTATGAATGACTTAAGGATCTTTAATATCCTTTCGTAGTTGTTAAACAAGGTCCTTTAATTCATGTTTAAGAGTTTGAATTAATCGTATGGTTCAAAATATGACTATGGATAAAAGTTTTAAGTTAGGATTATTCTTGAGATTTTTAGACGTATCCAGAGATTTTATCTAAGTTTCGAACGAGATTTTTATAAGTAACCATTTTTTTACAAGGTTAGCCAAATGTTTAAATCCGTCGGTCAACCGCGTGTTAGCGGATTCTCTAGGATGCCTAAACCCTTCCTTAGAGAATTATTTGAACCCTTATCTGACTCTGGTTTTATTTAATATGTTTTCTTCCAAATATTCCTTTTTTAAATGGTTTTCTTAATTTTTCCTAAAAATTAAGTGGCGACTCCCAAATTACAATTTTTCCCAAAGTTAACAAAATTGCCAAAGTTGCGAAAATAGTTTCGAAACCTTAGTTTTTGAAATCGGGTCGTAACAACAAGTTTCGAAAGGAACTAAAGAGAAATTCGTTCAAGTCATCCATAAGTCCTTTTTAAGTTTTGGTCAACTTCAAATGACCATAACTTTTAGCTAATAAAGAGTTAGGTAGCTTATGAGGTATCAAATTGAAGATCTTTGAGTCCTCTTTCCTACGCCACCGAGTTTGCTAAAATTCGAGTTTGGATGAGGAAGATATGCCCGTTTGAGTGTAGCCTCTCTAGTTAAAGCCTTCCACCCGAATTAAGAAATGGTATTTTAGGATTTTCCTTACCCCCATTAGGCCTAAACATTTTATTTCAACCAATTAGGGGTCTAAACTGATTTGGGATCAATTTCATTTAATTCCAAATGCTTAGGGTTTTCTAGAGAGATGTTCAAGAGAGAAAAATTCAAGGATCCAGGCAATTGTTCAAGAAACCCAAGATTTCGGCAAGAACAATTGTTCTTCGAGGTATGTAAGTTCTCATAGTGTTGGGTTTGTTCAACCACATGCCAATCATGTAAATTCATCCTTAAATTTCATTTTTGGAGTTGATTGATTCGAATTCATGAGAAGTTCTTGAGGTTATGCTCATTCTTTAAAGAATAGAGTTTTCTTGAGTTCTTGAGGGGAGGGTTTTCCAAATGAGGGTGATTCTGTAACACATCTGTCTTAGAAAGAGGTAATTTTAGAAAGAACTAAATTGGAAAGAGCTAAATTGAGATTTGTGCAAATTAGACTACAATTGTGAATTTTGGGTCAACTTCAAATGATTATAATGTTCAGTACAGGATGATTTAGGTGGCCCATAAGGTATAAAATGAAAGATCTCTGAGTCCTCTTTCCAACGCCATCGAATTTTCTAAATTTCGAGTTCGGATGAGAGAGATATGCCCATTTGAGTTTAGCCTGTCAGATTAAGAAAAATTCATTCGATTTAAAGAGGCGTATTTTGGTCATTTCCTTACCCCCACTAGCCTAACTCATTTTTAGTAATATTTTAGGGGTACAATCCTAAACACGCTTAGGGTTTTAGAGAGAAGTTCAAATGGATAAAAGGAAGAGGTTCAAGCATTTGTTCAAGATTCCCGCGATCTTCGAGGAATTTCGCCAAGGATTTGATCCTTACGAGGTATGTAAGTTGCCGTAGTGTTGGGTTTGTTCACCCACACGCCAATCATGAGTTTCTTTTGCGAATTTCATCCATAAGATTTAGTGTATTGAGTTTCTTGGTGAGTTTCTTGAAGTTTTTGCTTCGTTCTTTAATATGAGTTTTCATTGAAGTTCTTGAGATGAGGATCTTGTGTTTGAGTATTATTCTTGATTAATTTTGAGTGGATTTCATTGTAATTATGTTGGGTCTAAGAATCCAAAAGAGTTTGAGGAAAATCATTCGATTCTAGGGTGATTAGACATGAAATTGAAGCAAGAAAATTCATCCAACCTGGGTATAGGGTTGGGGCGTCGCACCACTTAGTGCACCACAAACCACTTCTAGTAGTTTGGGGCCTGGCGCACTGCGCCACTCAGTGTGCCCCAAACCACCTTCAGTAGTTTAGGGTCTGGCGCTAGGGTCGCCAGGTCCCCTACCCTTCTGACCTTCTTTCTATGTGAGTTCCCTCGAATCGTACCTATGTTCTCTATTTGATATCCATACTTAAAATCTTCATTAATCCTTGAGAGGTCATGCATATTTAAGTCATAACTCTTAAATTCATAATTAAAAATTCAAGATAGAATTAAGAGTAGGGTTTGAGGAAGTTCTTTTGAGTCATTTGAGAAGTCTTTTGCAAACTTTTAAAACTTGTTTTAAGACTTGAGTACTTGAGTATGAGGATGAGGAGAGTTGAGTTCATGTTTTCAAAAATGAATAATAGGGAACTAAGAAACTTTGATTTCCAAATGAGCACGAGGAGTTTTGAGTACTATCTCTTTTAAGAGGATCCTTTTGAGTAATAATCTCAAAGTTTGAGGATGAAAAAATGTTTTTAAACATATGATCATGAGTTATATTATTGGGAGTAGTATTGAGCACCGATATGGGGATGAGTTCAGACAACTAAAAGTCCTCATAAACCATGTATGCCAACATGGGTAAAGGATCATACTTTTTAGAGGATTCCTTATTATTTTTAAGCATAGCTTAGTGGATCCACTTAGTTGAGGATGTATTATACTCCGGCAAGGTATAGGAAAGTTTTGGCATCGTGGGTGAGATGTTGTCTAATCACATAGCTCATAGTGATGGTTGTCGGTTAAAGAATCTCCCAAATAAGAGTAAAAGAGTTGGTGTATTTTTAAATGCATTGAGTTGCAATCTACTATTTTAAAAGCTTTCTTTATAATGCATCTTTATTGTTGCTTTTATATTGAACTGAGTTGAGTATTTCTGAGTTTGAGTATTCTTGAGTTGAGTTGAGATGCGGTGAGTATGTTCTTCATTTTTATCCGTTCAAGCTTATGTCTGTGCTTTAGAGTTCCCTTTGCATGCTCGTACATTTCATGGACTGACGTCATTTGGCCTACATCTTTCATGATGTAGATATAGGAGTTTAGGGTCATGATCAACAGGTGCACCGTTGATACCACTTGCAGTTCCAGAGTTGCTTTGGTGAGCCTCCTTGCTTCTGGAGGATTCCCACTTACTTTGCAGTTTTGTTAGGATGTCATGCGTCTTATCCCGACTTCCATCATTGTCATTAGAGGCTTCATTGATAGTAGTGTTTTGTGGAGTCTTTTCAATTTCTATTGTTAAATGTTTAAGACTTGAGTTGAACAGTTATGCTATTGAACATTCAGACTATATTGAGCTAACTAATTTTAGTAATGATGTATTTATAAGTTGAGTTATATTTGAGAGTCTTTTATTGTTGAGTAAGTCTTCCGCTGAGAGTTGAACCAGGCAAAGTGTTCTCTTGGGCCCAGTAATGGTTCTTGAGTTTCAACCACATTCAGGGTGTAGGCTCGGGTGTGACAGATTCTTGATGAGTTTTGAGTGAGATTTTGTTGAATTAGTGATGGGTTTATGATTCTAAACGATTTGGGAGGTAAGCATTTAATTCTAGATGAGTTAGGGATTGAAATTGAGAAGAAAAATCCATCAAAAGTTTCCAGGTTAGAGCTGGGGTGACGCGCCAGCAGTGCGCCCAATCAGACCCCAGTAAATGAAGGTCTGGCGCGATGCGCCAGCAGCACCCAATCAGACCCCCTGTAAATAGAGGTCTAACACATGATACGCTCAAATTACACCTCCCTAAAGAAGTATAAGTAATCGTTACTAAGTAAAGAACCCAACTTGTAGGTTGGGGTCGATCCCACAAGGAATATGGTTTAGACTTAACTTTAACTTATAATTATATTCGTTTAGTCAACGTATTTTAGAGACAAGTAAATAAAGGAGGGGTTTTTGTGTAATAAGTAACTAATTGTTGTTTAGAGAGCAATTGAGCAAGATTCGAACTTTAGTTGTTATCAATGAGAGAAAGTAACTAGGGTGTATGTGTTCCCCATAAGCTCATAGCGCGGTAATCCTAGTAATAGCAATCCTTTCCTAGTGTATTACATGCAAATTGGCAAGTTATGTATCTCTAAGTCCTTAGTCCAGCAAATAGAGAATTTCACCCCGCACGTTGGTCCGGCTACGTGTGTATAATTTACTAACTCTTACCTTTACCTCATATTAGACAGCACATCAATGTATGGCTTAGTTTTCACCCTTGCACCAGTTGACATTAGACTATTAGATAGTATCACACAAAATCTATGTTGATAATTCTTTTCTTATTAACTACCTCCTTGGTCCGGCAAGTAGCAACAAGGCGAGTTCTAACGTTTGCAACCGTTAGAAAGACTTCTAGAAGAAAGAATTATCAATGCATGCAACAAAACTATTCAAGAATTACTTAGTTACTATTCATACTTTGTTAATCGTTCATGGTTCCCACAACCCTAGTTGTGGATTTAGTTACCCATACTAGCAAGAACACAATTCATATTGTTAGAAGAATAATTCATGAACTTACGTAATGAATAGAAGAAACCCGTAATAACCAGTTGAAATTCAAAGCAAGAATCTTTATAAACTGAAATTAGGAAATCAAATTGCTAATGTTTGCAAGTTAATTCCCAAGAACGCATCAAGAACTAGAGTTAAACAATAGTGGCTAACCTCTAAAAACAAGGTTTACATACTCTATTAATAGAAAACATAGTCCCAAACAAAAAAGGAAACAAAATAAGGAAATAAATTGTTGGATGCGGCTTCAATCGACGAGACTGACCGACGGACTGTGGATCAACCTACGATCCGTAGGTCCCTTCCATAGCTCAGGACTTAGACAAATTCTCAGAAGCTTGGAACCTTCAACTTCCAGATACAAACGACGGACCTGCCGAAGGGACCGTAGGTCGACCTACGATCCGTGGGTCCCTTCTCGTGGCTCCACACTTAGACTTTTTCATCAGGTACTGGAACTCAAACTTTCTGATACAAATGACGGATGTGCAGGACGGCCCGTAGGTCGACCTACGGTCCGTCAATGGCTTCATGGTTCCACACTTGGTTAAGACTTCCATGATGTTCCATCTACGACATCAACCTACGGAGCGTGACAGGACCTACGGTCCATAGGTCACCTCCGTAGATGGCACCTTCTGCAGAAATTCAGTTGTTGTCTCTCTCAACCTCGTGCAAGTCTATTTCCTGCAAATATAGCATAATAATCATTGGTTCTAATACAAAATAACCCTAGACACACACAACTCTTAAGTGAAATGTATTAAAAATACTGTAAACTCACGGTATATCAAAGCGACACGCTAGTAGTGTGCCCGATCAGCCCCAGTAAATGGAGGCTTGGCTCGACATGCCACCCCTGCGCCCGGAGCGTTAGACCACTTTTCCTTTCTATTTCCTTTCGTCTTTCGTTTTGTAGGCTATCCTTCCAATCGCCCTATTGATATTAATCATCCTAAGCTTCATTAATCCTTGAGAGATCATTCATATCCTAATCATAACTCTTAAATCTTCATTTCAAATTAAATCATAGATTAAGAATAAAGTTTGAGAAAACCATTGAGTCCTTTTTTTTAGAAGTCTTTTGCAACTAATTCTAACTTTTTTTAGGACTTGAGTACTTGGAGTATGAGAATGAGAAGAGTTGTACACAAGATATCTATATTGTCATTGAGACCCTTGAGTCGAGTCGTTCATGTCCATAATTTCGCATGAACTCTATGAATTGAGTGTTCTTGAGAGGAGTAGTATTTTCGAGTTCTGAGTTCTTGAATATTGAGTTCCTAATCCTTTGTGAAACTATATTCCTAATTATGGGATTAATATATGTTATACATGGAGATCCTAGATTTGAGTCGTTCGTGCCCATAATTCTACATGAACCCTATGAGTCAAGCATTCTTAAAATGACTAGTATCATTGAGTCCTTGAGTTTTGAAGTTTTGAGTATTGAGTTCTATATACGGTTATGTTATTGAGATCCTTGAATTGAGTCGTTCACGTCTATAATTCGGCATGAACCCTATTTTGAGAAGTCTTTTACAATTAGTTATAATTTGTTTTAAGACTTGAGTAAATGAGTACGAGGATGATGAAAGTTGAGTTTTATATGTCGAAATGAGTATAAGGGAACTAAGTATTCTCGAGCATTTAGCACTTTTACATTTAAAAAGAGAGAAACATTATTTTCTAAATGAGTGTATGATGAGTCTTGAGCGCCGCCTCTTTTAAGAGGATCTTTTGAGTAATTATCTCAAATTGAGGAAGAGTAATGTTTTTTTAACATTTGAGTATGAGTTATATATATTATTGGAAGTAGTATTGAGTACCGATATGGGGATGAGTTCAGACAACTCAAAATCCTCATAAACATGTATGCCAACATAGGTAAATGATCATACTTTTTATATGATTCCTTATTGCTTTTAAGCATAGCTTAGTGGATCCACTTAGTTGAGAATATCCTATACTCCAACAAGGTATAGGACAGTTCTGGCAGTGTGTGCGAGACGTTGTATCATCACATAGATCATAGTGATGGTTGTCGGTTAGAGGATCTCCCAAATAAAAGTAAATAGTTTATTATTGTATATATATTTTTACATACATTGAGTTACTATTTATTGTTTCAAAAACTTTCTATATATTGCATCTTTGTTGTAGCTTTCATATTGAATTGAGTTGAGTATTCTTCAATTGAGTTGAGTATTCATGAGCTGAGTTGAGTTGAGTATCCTTGAGATTGAGTTGAGTATTCTTGAGTTGAGTTGAGTTGAATTGTGTTGGGACGAGGTGAGTATGTTTTCCTTTTTATCAGTTCAAGCTTATGTTTATGTTCAGAGTTCCCCTTACATGCTCATACATTCAATGTACTAACGCAATTTGGCCTGCATCTTTTCATGATGCAGATACAGGTATTCAGGTTCATCCATAAGCGCTCTGTTGATACCAATTGTAGTTCAAGTTAGCTTTGGTGAGCCTCCTTGCTTCCGGAGGGTTCCACATTTACTTTCCAGTTTGTTAGGATGCCGCGGGTCTTGTCCCGACTTCCATCATAGTTATTAGAGGGTTCATAGACATTAGTAGTTGAGGAGTCTTTTCCCATCTCTTTTGTGACGTTTTAAAGACTTGAGTTGATCAATTATGTTTTGAGTATTTCAGAGTATACTAAGCTAAACTATTTCATAAATGGTATCTTTATGAGTTGAGTTTGTATTTGAGATTTCTATTTCACTTGAGTAAGTTTTTCGCTGAGTAATGAGTCTGACCAAGGATTCGCTTGGGGACCAGAAATGGTTCTCGAGTGCCAGTCACATCTAGGATATAGGTTCGAAGAGTGATAATAATACATGATAATTGAATTATTTTAGATAAGAAAAGAATATTCATTAAATATATAGATATTTTATCTAATTTCCTAATCCACTCATATTTGTGTTGGTTAGGTCCACTACACTCATTGCCAAAGAAAAATCAGAATCAATTTTTTTTTAAATTAAAAATAAAAGAATCTTGACCATGTCCATGCCACCTTAGTGAAGGAGAAGAGAGGTCTTTGATATTATTGATTAGATTGCATTTCAATCATTGATAATTATTTATTAAAAATACTTTTTCAAGATAAAAATAAAACTTAAATATATTTTATTTATAAAATTATATTAAATTACGTCGCATATATTAGTGTTGTTGATTAAATTGTATTTTGGGCTCCACTTTGTGTAAGAGCGCACAAGCTCCAAATTATAATAATGGGATTCCATTATTCAATGACAAAATGGCAGAAGACTTTATAGTACACTCATAATTTTTCTTGATATTTTGAATTAATGAAGAAAAGGACAATCAAAGTTCACGTTTAAAACATTACACATTTTCTAAAAATAATTTTAATTAAAGGTGTCTTTTATTAAATTATTTTTACACCGTTATTTAAATACAGTAAAACAGTAAAAACAGTGAATACAGTATATACTACTAAATAATTAAATATATGAGGACACTTAGATATAGGATTCTTAGATTAAATTGTTAACACCAAAAACAGTAAAAACTTTAAATACAGTAAAACAGTAAAAACAGTGAATACAATATATACTACTAAATAATACCTGGTATAGTAGGTAATTTATATATAGTAGGTAATTAATATTTATATAAATATAATATATAATAAGTAGATAGATAGATATATAATACGTGTACTATGTAGGTATTTAATATATGGTAGTATGTATATATTATATAATATGGTAGGTAATTTATTATGGTAGGTAGTTTATTAACAATATTTATATTAATAAGGACTATATATTTAAGAAGTCAAATAAATATAAATATGAATATAATATAATTTAGTAGTGGTTCCGTGTTTATGCTTTGTTTCAAATATTTTGTAAACCCTACTCAGTACTCCCACTCTCTTTTAGTTAACTCAAGTTTATTTTTGATATAATTCCCTAATTTCCCCATTTTTAATTTAATTTTCATTTTTTTTTTATCTTACCCAGTTCATCTCTTTTTCTTAACCTATGTTCTTAACAACTTCATCTTTAACCCCACCCCGGATATAAAAACTGGCAACAACTTCGTCCTTTTATCAAGCGGACTGTAAAACCAAGAATCCTAGAAATTTACAGGTTAATCCATAGTCGTTATTAAGAGGCTAAGAAAATAACCATATAATAAGGGTAATCATTGAACAAATGTACAACAAAAACATTAAACTAAAAAGATAACAACTTGTAAAAATAACATAACATATTTTTTAGGGGAATTTTGGGAAGTAAGCATCATAAAAACTTACATGATTAACAGAGAGAGGTTTCCCTTTCGGGAACCCCCGAAGGACTTTGAAAAAGCATCAAAAAACTTTAACACATAAACACACTTATTTTTATTTCACAAACTTTAATATACAAAAGAGGAATTTTGGTACATAGGGGAGTATGTATGGAGGAAAGGAAGTTGGAAAATTTTCTTACGTTTTCCACTTTCTCACTCTTTTTCTCACTCTATTCTTCTTCTCCTTCTTTCATTCTATTCTTTCCAACTCTAACACTGTCTTTATATAGGACAGAGAAGAACCAAAAGGACGGTTCTAGACTCGCTACGTGGCCTTAATTATTAATGGCCGACAACTTGATAAGATTCCTTTAATAATGCAAGTCGGGTATTCATTAGGCCCCATCATCACATGCATCATTAAGTTCATCTTTAGACTTATATTACAGACTCAAATATTCTACCGACGCGTGCTATGTCAACAGTTTTTCCCTCTTTTGGAGGGTAGTGATAAAGTGACAACACACTCTTTTTTACAGGACACGTAGTGGGTATCCCCACCTAACTCTTAATATTACAAGACACGTAGTGGGCATCCCCACCTATTAATATTAATTTTTTCTTCTTTAGTCTTCTTGTTCCCATCTTGCTCCCATGGCTTTTTGTCAATTTTATCAACTTTCTATTTTATCTTGCCAACTTTCCGTATGACTTGTCTTGCCATTCTTGACTTTGTATCCATCTTACTATGGCTTGTCTTGCCTTTCTTGACTTTGTAGTAATTGAGACTTGTCTTGTCTTATCTTGTGATTTTATGTCTTCCGTTGAAATCTTTTGCCATCCACCTTAGCTTCTTCTTTATTCACATGCCATTGTTGAATTTTTGTCTTCTTTGATTTTGCTTGCCCATATTTTGTTGTCATTCCCATGCCATGCTTTTTTCATCTTATGTTTAGTAACTTGTCTTTGCTTTAATTATATAGTATATTATATGGAATGAAGTAATCTATAAAAGTTAAGTGTCTAAGAAATATAAAAGGATCAAGTGTCCAAATTATGTAATGCGTCTGTATCAAAACTCATGCCTGAGTCATCATCTTCATAAGGTTCTTGTGAGTTTTGAATAGTATTTATCTGTTCTTCGTCTGATATTGAAGGACTGTGAATATTGTCTTCTGAACCATTATTTGGACTAGGAATGTCTTTAATAATATGTTTGTCTTTGCTCTTCTCTTGAAAAAATTTCTCTAAAGTTTATTTAATTATTTTTTCTAATTTTTCATTTTTTTTCTTTTTTAATGAATCTTTCTGGAAGTATTTAGGTAATCTCCTTCGTGAGGAAGAAGACTCCTCTTCTTCACTTTTTGGCAAAGTGACAGCCATTAACGGGTTTGATAAGTCTTTACTGGTTACCGTTTGAACGGGACTAGCTGTATCATGCTCCGATACAGTAGAGTTCTTAGCATTCAAAAGGGAATGCACACCCGTCTCATCCATTTTTAAAAGAGATGGAGAACTCATGTCTTTTTCTGCAGTAGCACTGTCTGTTTTTGAAGAGTATTTGCTCTGAAATGTCTCGAGTTGTTTTACTAATCTCATATTTTCTTGAATGAGTATTTCATTTTTAGCATTGAGTCTCTTGAAACCCTCAGTCATGGCAGAACAATGATCACAAAATATTATTTTGTCTGAATCTTTTTGGATATTGTATTGAGGTATTTGGTTTGGGCTTTGTCTAATAGCTGGTAAAATATAATAATTAGGCTCATGTATTCCTCTTGCATAGTCTAAAGCTTCAGTAAAATTATTAAAACCTTTAAAAAGCGGATTTTTATTCCATTTATAGAATCTACTACTTCTATCCAAGTTTGAAAAACACCTTTAGTCTTACCATGTATAACTACATAATATTTAAATTTATTGTCTCTATTTTTGTCTGAAAAATATTGACATAAAGCATTAGAAGCTGTTATAAAATACTTAGTATCTTGTTTATTGTATGTCATCCATAAGTTATCCACTAAACATTGTTGAGTCTTGTCTAGATTTACTCTAAATGATAAATTACACTTAGGATATGAAATTAAATTATACTTACAAAAATAAATTCTCTCCATAAAGTTGTCTGTTGTACTTAATGGCCTGAAATTTTGTCTTCCTAATAAAGTCTGAGCATAAGTATCTGGCTGGGCGATGCCCTAACCTTTGTCTACTGTCTGTTGACTTGTTGGTCTCATGCTGAAATAAATATTAATTAGTTTTTAATTGTAATCTACTTAATTTATCAGCTAAGTCATTTTCTTTTCCTTTAACATATTCAAAAATAATATTATTATATATAGATATTATACTATAAAGTTTAACCATCGTCTTTTACTACTAGCTTTACTATTTATTTTTTCATGAAATTTAACTATTGTTTCGCAGTCTGTTCTTATTAAGACTTCATTTTTGTTTAGAATATATAATTTAAAACTATTTAGCCCATATATTACGGCTAACAGTTCTGAGTCTATACTACTCATATTTCTTTTTTCTTTCTATTGTCCACTTTGGTAGGCACATATTTTTTCTTCGTTTTTTGGACTGTATTTATTTGGTCTTGATTTTAAGATGGCTCCCCATCCTAATTTACTATCATCTGTTTGGACTATTAAATAATTTGATTCTAGTGGTATTTGTAAGTCTGGTATATTTTTAACTTTTTCTTTAATTTGTTGGACTAATTTAATGTCTTCTATATTAAAGTGTTTTTGTCCTTTACTACCTGTTTTTGCATATAATGGTCCTGCTATTTTTCCTAAGTCTTGAATAAAATTTCTAGCATAATTTACTAATCCTAAAAATTTTTGTGTCTTGAATAAAATTTCTAGCATAATTTACTAATCCTAAAAATTTTTGTAATTCTTTTGTATTATCTAACTTATCAGGCAATCTAAAACTTTTTTAGCTATATGTGGTTGTAATTTTACTTTTCCTTCTCCTAAAGTTACTCCTAAGAAATTTATATGTGTCTTACATAGTTTCATTTTCTTTTTACTAATTATTATTCCGTATTTTACAAATAATCTAAATACTGTCTGTAGGTGTCCTAAATGTTCTTGTATATTTTTACTAAATACTAGAATATCGTCTACATATACTAATACAAAATTCTTGTAGTCTCCAAACATATCATCCATCTTTCTTTGGAAGATAGAAGGAGCTGTCTTTAAACCAAAAGGCAGAGCAAGCCATTCAAAATGTCCTTCTGGACAAGTGAAGGTTGTCCATTCTATGCTTTCCGGGTGCATTTTTACCTGCCAATATCCTGATTTACAGTCAAATTTACTAAATATCTTTTTACCTTGTATTCTATTAATTAACTCACTTTTATGGGGTAATTTGTATGCATCTGTTCTAGTATTATCATTTAATCTTTTATAATTTATTACTATGCGAGCTTTTCCTCTTACTTGTTCACTATGATTTCTAACCATAAAAGCTGTTGATCTATGTGTAGATGTAGATCTTCTTATTACTTCTAATTTTAATAATTATTTAATTTGTTCAGCAAATTCTTCAGTGTCTTCATTATTTGCTTCTATTGTAGCTGTTTTGATAGTGTACTCGGGATTTATTATGTCTAGCTTACACATAAGTTTATTACTTCCCCAATGTATTAAGGGTTTTTCTCCTATTATTTCCATTTCATCTAATATTGCTATTATATTGTCTAAATCTTTAGGATTTTTTATTGTACCTATAGTATTTATTCCTTTTTGAAAATTATAAAATTATGTTTCTATATTTATCAATGTATAATCTTTTTCTATGTCTTCTATGTATGTATCTTCTATATAATTTTCGCCAAAAAACAATTCCCCAAAAACGCTGCACGGACAGCGATTTTGTTTTAAAAAAAGAAAAAAAAATTGGGGAAAATCGCTACCCCACTAGTGATTTTGCCCCTTTGGTTAAAAAAAAAAATTAATATACCCTTTTAGAATTTTTATCAAATTTTGTTGCCCATTAAGCTCCGGACTCAATTATACTCAATTATTGCCCATCACATATGGTTGGTGATTTAGCTCAAATGTGTGTATATATTGGCATTCATTATGAGTAAATCTTTCATCATACAAACAAAAAGAAACACTCCATTATTTCACCACAAACTATGTCAATACCTCAAACTATTTCACCACCAATTCCTCCCAAGTATTTACTATCGGATGGACTTACTGATGAGTGTAAGAAATTGCTCACAACTCTACCAAAAGAAAGATCATGGATTGCATCACATTATGTCTACAATTACCAAGGTTTGTGGCTAATAGAAAGACATCTAGGAGGTGTGCTTGCATGTCAACAACAATTTCAAGCTCAAGAGAGTGATATCATCCTCGTAACAAATCCTAAATCAGGGACGACTTGGCTAAAATCACTTTTATTTACTCTAATAAATCGAAAGAAATATCCTATTTTTGAACAAGATCACCCTTTACTTGTCAAGAACTCTCATGATCTTGTTCCATTCTTGGAACTCAATCTCTATGTTGATGGTCAAGTCCCTGATTTTTCATCCTTCACTTCACCTAGACTCTTGGCAACTCATATGTCCTTTGCTACATTGCCAAAATCTATCCAAGATTCAAAAACCAAACTTGTTTACTTATGTAGGAATCCGAAGGACACTTTTATTTCTATGTGGCATTTTATAAACAACATAAAAGTTGATCACACTGACAGCAAGTCCATTGAAGAATGTTTTGATGATTTTTGCAAGGGGTTGAGCCCTTGTGGTCCGTTTTGGGATCACGTGCTGGATTATTGGAAAGAAAGCATAGAAAAGCCTAACAAAGTATTTTTCTTGATGTATGAAGAAATTAAAGCGCAACCGAAACTTCATCTTAAACGCTTGGCTGAATTTTTGGAATGTCAATTTTCCATAGAGGAAGAAAAATGTGGAGTGGTTGATGAAATATTAAGAATGTGTAGCTTTGATAATTTAAGTAATTTGGAGGTGAATAGAAATGGAAAATTGTCATCTGGAGAGGAAAATAAAGCATATTTTCGTAAAGGGGAAGTTGGAGATCGGAAGGCTTACTTTACTAAAGAGATGAGTGAGAAACTCGATCATATTATCAAACAAAAGTTCCAAGGATCTCAATTAAGTTTTTTGTATATTTGATTAGGCATCATATGCTATATGCCAATAAAATTAATGCAATTATTTGTTTTGATATTTGATGTTCATTTTGGGTGCAATTGTTGTGGTTGAAGTAAACGATAGTATTTTATTTATTCTATTCAAGTGTATCAAATAATGTTATGAATATGAAACTAATTAACCGTTGAGATACTGAGGAAGATTAAGGGGAAGGTTACAGAGTGTGTGGGAGGTCGGAGATGATGAAGTGGTGAGCGTAAATTACAAAATAAATAATGGAATTACCCCTAAAAATTATGAACATTCACAATAATAGACTAATTAACTGATATTAATTCATATTTTTCACTAATTTGCGATGAAAAAAACTTTTATATCTACTAGTAAACTAAGTAATAGACTAATTAACTGATAATAACAACCACAGAAACATCTACATCATCATTTAAAAGAAGGAAAAATTACGCGATTAAACAAACTTATACTACTTAATTACTCATTATAACTATAGTTTGCTAAAATTACCACTCGCGAATAACATTATACATTAATTATGTGGGTTGACTTCCAGTTTGTATATTAGCCACGTTTGTATATGTATAATTCGTCATATTTGTATAATTCGCAGCTAACAATTCTTTGTTTGATTTTTATTTTTATACGATTGTTTATATTTGTATATGACGATGATTTCCTTTGGTTTTTCAGTTTTGTCATCATATACATTCAATCTTTTTGTGTATAACTTTTTAAAGTTTGTATAAACGTGTAGTTTTTGGATTTTATATAATATAATTTATATAATGTAATTTGTATAATATATTTTGTATAATTGTTTAAAGTTCATGTGTTTATGTTTGTATCAATTCGTTATTTCGAGTTTTATTATATTTGTATAATTCCAGACTTTATATTACTCAATTATACAAAAATACGTGAATTATACAAACGTCCCTGTGAATTATACAAACGAGATGCGAATTATACAAATTATTGTCCTCTCTCGCTCGTCTCTCTCCTCCCTCTCCCAATCTCGCTCGCCTCTCTCTTCCCTGTCCCAATCTCGCTCGCCTCTCACCTCCCTTTTTCAATCTCTCTCGCCATAATATACAAATACATATGTATAATATACAATTATCTAACCGATATACATATATAATTCACCTATCTCCCACTCTCTGCCCTCTCTCACTCGCCTCACTCCTCCCTCTCCCAGTATCGCTCGCCACTCTCCTTCCTATAACATGTAGCTATGAATCGTAATTAGCAAATTATAACTATGGAGCTTAATTAGGTTATTTTTGAGTGGCTATATGTGAAAGTTCCTCAAAATATAAACCTTGTTTTTTTTTCTTGTTTTTTCTATTTTTTTAACAAACTTATTTTTCCAGAGAAAATGTTTTTCAAAATTTTTGTTCAACCAAACATGAAAAAAATAAAAAGCTTTTTTTTAAAAAAAAAAATACCTCCACACCGAACACCCATTTAATGCTCATAAATATACATTTATGTTTTGTTTTCTTTATATAGCAAACACACCTTCTATTTAGAACAACTTATATTAAATTATTTTTTTACTTATCTCTATAAAAAGGGACATATAATTAAAAATAATAATTGAACAATGATTATAATAATCTATTGAAAAGAGTCAAACATATTCCTAAGTATAAAAAGAGTAATTTGTGACATATATAACTTAACCTATAAAGTAAATTCATCTATTTTTTAGACCCACCCCTTATTATATGACTTGTTTCTTTAATAATTAATATCCACGGTCCCATTCTCCTTAAAACACCAACATTTCAGCCCCTAATATAATATATTAGTAGATGTTATAATAATATATTATGTTTATTATGGATGTGATAAGATGTAGATGTTATAATAACATATTATGTTTATTATGGATGTGATAAGATTATAATGGAACTTTTAATATCTTTAATAAGAATTTCGAATTCAAGGTTTAAAAAAGAAAATGCTAAAAAGTTGTTTTTACAAAGTATAAATAAAATTATCTTTTTATTTGATTTGTTACAAATCATTCTTCAATTTTGATTCAGAGGGTACATCAACGGCCTATGCCCTTCCATCCCAAATTGATTGTTTTTGTATTTATTGTAATCTTATTAATTAGCATATTTATTGTATTTGTTTTTTGTGATTACTAGAATACTTTCTCTGTCCAACAATAGTTGTTCACTATCGACTTTGCACACTTTTTAAGAAACTATAAATAGATGGTTAATTTTACTATATCACCCTTTAAATATAATAAAATGTCTTGAAAAATGTAATAGAAAAATGACTTTAATTTATGATAAGAGTAAATTAGGAACCTAGTGTAAAATTATTCATTGTTTTTATAAAATGAACTAGTTCTTTTCATGTGCGAAACAACTTGTTGATCAACATGCTCCCTATTTTTGTTCAAGTCTCGAATAACAAGACCAAAATTCTATACGTCTTTGTCAAATTGGACAGAATTTTGTGTGTTCTTATGTACACCAGCAATAGGTTGGGATTTGCCTAAAGTACTCCCAATCTCAATAGATAATTCATCTGTGTCGTTTATCCTTTCTTGGTGTTCAATATTCTTTTCTCTTAACACGCCAAATTAAGTACATTCATTCCATTACTATATTTTTTCTATCAAGCTCAACCTATGTAGAATTGTTTTGATGCTAAATCTGATTGTTTGAGGACTTAAAACAATCACTTTTTATGTGAGACCAAAGTCCTACAAGATCCTGCAATGGAGTTGTCTTGTTTAGTCACAACTGCATTCGATAAACCCAACACTCCATCTTTTCCAGCACCCCGCCTAGCTGCCTCAATCAATTTGTGTTTGTTCTCCAGATTATCTTCATTATTAGAGTTAAAAGTTGTAGCTTCTTCAGAACTATTCGCAATAGCTCGATCAACAGTAGCATTCTTAGCATCCTTGACAGTCCCCAAATTATTTCAAAAATCTCTTATTTCACTAGAATTATCATCAGGGACCAATTGTCCCTCTTCTTTTTTGTTGCTTTTGTTCTGAAATTTAGCATTTATAATATCTCTTGCATCACCTTGATATTGTTCCATATTCATACCTTTATCCACTACATCTTTCTGATTTTTAACACCAGCCTTGCCAAGAAACACACATCAGTTATTTTCATCATGTCTCTGTCGTTTACAGTGTATACAATACCTTGGGAGATTATCATAAACGGACTCTTAATAATGCTCAATATATGAATCCATCCACAAAGGATAACATTATTTCTTTGGATGCTTATCCAGTAGATCTAGAATGACTTTTACTATAGCAGTACTTGGCCAGGTACGTTTTTGAGTGGCTTTATCTACAATAATGATTTCTCAACGGCTAAAGAAATTGACAAAAGTGTTTTTTTGGCAAAATGATTTGGCGGCAGACCTGGAAAAGATATTCATATCAATGTTTTTGATGTTTCATGCTTAGGATTGAACCATATAGTCTAAAGAAACGTTATAAATAGAAACCCTTTTACCATTGTCACGACACAGGGGTACCTCCTAGATGTAACAAGGCCTACAAGACTCCGAGAAGTCCCATACAAGCCTTATACAAGCCCCTTAGCATATCATAACATGAGATAATAAAAAATTGTGCGGAAATTAAAATATTTTCCAATAATATCAAAGTTTCATAAAAACGAAACGGAAGTCTTTAACATTTGTCTCAAACCATCTAATGCTTGAATAGTCTTAGGGACATAGCCCATACAATACTTCTAAACAAAAAATGAAAGACATAAAGGAAACGTGATCAAATCTTGATGATACGAGGACTCACAAAATCTTCATTTGCTTGTTCTACTAAGATCCTTGCCACAAGGATGGAAGTCGATATCGTTGGATCCTATATTTGATAAGAATATAGGAAAGAGTATGCATTAGTACAAAAATGTACAAAATATGATGAATAGCATAAATCATCAACATAATCATAAAATAGGCATTAGTCAACATAAGACATATACCCTAATCATAAGAGATAATCAACATAAGTCATAAGCATATTCAATGCACATAAATCATCATATCATAAGAGGAACACTTCTCAAGTAACCTCAACTTGTGCTTACTCAATACATATCTCATTCACCTCTATTCATACATGTTAAGGAATGCAACTCAATTAATAATCCAAGCTAAGTTATCATTATACAATCAATGTCATATCAAAACATACTTACAATACTTCCTTGAAGTAATCTTGTTTCATCATAACTATGCTACCTTAATTAGGGATTAGTCCCTCATATTCATACAATTCATGAAAGAATTCTTCTTTACTAGTCCAAGACAAGTCATGACTCATGAATGGTTACAATTCACCAATTCAAATCTACCAAGGAAAAGCACCTTATAATGCTAGACCAAGCTATTATGGAAAGCATACTCTCATGCAAGTCCAAGCTACTCAAAGAAGGGTACTATTGCTCAATCCAAGCTATCATGATATAGTGTGGCCTCACCAAGTAAAGATACCATGCAATGCACTCTATTGTGCTTAGTTCAAGCTAACCATTGGAAGGGTATGATTTCTCAATCCACGGTTATCCATGAGATCTACTACTCAATCTAACATGCATGGTCTTGTCTTATAAAGTCAATCTATTCATGAAGGGATTTCATATCACTACTTCAGGCTATCATAGTTCATACATGTGTTGATTCATTTTAGGTGAGCAAGCCTTTCAACCTAGAATTATTCTATGTGAGAAAACCTTTCACATTATACATTCATACATTCAGAAGGTAGGTCATGTGGGTAAATCCTTCCACAACAATTATATCTACAATTCAATGATGATCATATAGCTTTACTCTCAAAGCCTTACTAGACATAATTCAACATATAAGGTTTACTCTAAAAGCAATACTAATCATCATTCATCATGTACACTTTGATTTCAATCAATTTATGTCTACATGCTTAATCTCAAGAAATTCATATCTATATACTCTAATCTCAAGCAATCTATAATGTATTTCATCAATCCTAGAAGATTACATCTAAATCCTCTATTTCCCCTTACATGGCATAAAACCTATCTAAAACAAATTCATCTTAGAATCATAGGTTCGGCATGGCTACATGTACAACCATACTAAAAACATGCAATTCTACCATAAACAATCATAAACAATCATAATCCACTCAATTGGATCATAACCCATAACATTAGAAGAAACTCTAATTTGACTTGGGAAATTCTTTTTCTAAATTGGGGAAATCATAGGGCTTCATGAATGAATAAACCATCATACCTTGATTACAAAGCCTGCCAAGCTTGGAAGAATGGAGACTTGACTTGACCTAGCTTGAACCATCTTCTTCTTCTACTTTCTAGAGAGAGAATTATTTAGGAGAGGGGCTTGGGATTTTTTTAGGGTTTTGAAATAATGACTTGAATGACTTAGTTTAGGGGTCTAAAATACTTATATAGGTGGTTTAGACTAGGGTAAAATGACACCACTTAATTCTAATTAAATTTGTAAAGGATCCTTGTACCCCTTAATTACCCAACCATTCACCACCAACGAAACCATGTCGACCGGCCGTGGATACACCTAGTCGATCGTGGTTCGTGGTTAGAGGTTTTGTAAATTGGGCCCTGGACCTATGGACCCCAACCACGAGTTGTGGACCCATTCACGGGGACATTTGGAAGTTCTGAAATTTGCCAAGCTTCCCTCTTTCGCATACAGGGCGTTACAATATCTCCCCCTTGGGAACATTCGTCATCGAATGGCATTCTAAGCACTTCTTAAAGAAGACGACTCAAGACTAGCAATCCATCATGCATGCAACACATCTTAATGTACACAACCAAGAAGGAATCATCAACTCCAAGCTAAACATGCTCAATGCATCATATGGAAGGTAGGAACTACATCTAATAATCCAAAATGCATACAACTCTAACATTTCTCATGTTCAAGGAGGAACTATCATCTCCAAGTTAAAAGCATGCTCAACACAATCTCATGGAGCCTTTATGAAATTTATGCTCATAACATACATCCAAGTAGGAATCTCTCAACTCCAAGCTAAGGCATATTTCACAACTCATCTCTTGAAGTCTATAGGCAACTCATACTCAATGCACTACAACATGAGAAAAATCATTCATGGAAACTCATTTTCTTTTAAAAACAGAAGTTTTTCATAAACATGCAAAATATAAGAAAATCAGGGAAACATCTAAAACACACATAGAGAATAAACCATTAAGAACTTATCATCTCAAGCTATATGAGGAGTAGAGGGAAAAGGATGAGGATATCGAGACATCTTATTGGCCTCGGCCTCCCAAGTAGCACCCTTAACTAAAGCCCTCACTAAAAGATCCCTCCATAACACTTTCACGGAAGCAACTTCCTTGTTCTTCTATTTCTTAACTTTTCGGGCTAAGGTCTTATATGGGCTTACAAAACGGGGACTAAACTTCCCAAACTCATTACACCTTTCAAGGTGAGAAATTCAAGCAACCCAAATCATGAACATTAGGAACACTCAACGACCTTACTATCTAAGCACACTATCTCCCCCTTGAGAGAAAGCCTAAACGGACTTTCTAAGCACCACATCCTTTAATTCTAAGGTCGGATCAGTTATCACTAAGCTTTCACATACATCACACAAGATGATTCTAAACCAACAACATATTCAAAACTCATATTGACCATATTGGGTTCTACAATCTATACAGCATAACAATAATGCAGCCAATTCATACTAAAGACAACATCAAAGTCTATCATATCAAGTCTATCAAGTCACAAAGACAAGCAACACCGAAATATAATAAAGTAGAAAATATATATCGGTAGCCACATTCGGAGGACACCCTTATTTACCTCTAGCTTAAAGAGCATAAAACCTATTCGTCTTTGGAGCATTCCTATTTGAACCACTAGGAGAAACTTGATTACCCTCTCTTATCTAGCCTTCATCATTGGACAATTCCTGATTCTATGACCAACTTCACCACAACTAAAGCAACCCCCTCCATTCCGGCCAAACACCTACCCTCATGCCTTTTTCCACATCTAGCAGGATTCACTACTAATTTTGGTTTAGGGTTAGACACTCTATCTTAATTATACTTAGGAGTATTGGAGGAGTCCTATTCGAAAAACCTTTTTCGATGCTTAGGACGACCATGTCCATCAGACCTTACATGAGAGGAATCATCATCATCATTTCTAGACCTCTTTTTCCCCCTAGCTCTCCCTTTTAGTTTCTCTTCTTCGATCTATTGAGCATGAGTCATAAGATGAGCAATATCCATATTAACAATGAGCATGGTGGTATGACATTCTTTCACTACTAAATCGAACACTTCCGACACAAACTTACTCATTCTCGTCCTAGAGTCGGCCACTAAAGATGGAGCATGTTTCGACAATTGAGTAAACCTCAAAGAATATTTCTTAACACCCATATTACCTTGACTAAGGTTAATAAACTCAAGCACCAAGGCTTCTCTCATCTCAAGAGGGAAAAACCTATCTAGAAAAGCAGTTTTGAACCTTTCCCACTCTATAGGACTCATTCCTACCAGTCTAGCTTCTTTCCATTAATTAAACCAAACTTGAGCAACCCATTTGAGTTGGTAAGCGGACAATTCTGCCTTCTCCACCGAAGTAACTCCCATAATAGCTAACATTTTACAGATCTCATCTATGAACTCTTGAGGATCTTCCTCATGCTTTAACCCATAAAACTCTAGAGGATTCATCCTCATGAAGTCCCTCACTCTTGAAGCCATCATACCCACATTTGAGTTCACGAGAGCTACCACTTCTCTATTGACTTGGGCCATCACAGCTTGAGCCAACACTTGAAAAATGGACCTAAATCCTGCATTAGTCACATCCTCAGCCAAAGGGTCAATTGGAGCTTGTGGGAACTTTGGGAGGAACTTCTTGATCCATGTTGTCTTCCCCATTGCTTCTAGAATTAGCCCTTGTAGTAGTCATATCCTGTAGACCATGGGTAAGGATTAGGAGAAAGACCTAATAGAGTTAAACTCTATGGCACGACTTAGAGTAATGAAGAAGTGAAGTTTACTAAGCATTTAGTAGCCTCTCATTCATAAATGTGGCGCGTTTCACACTCATGAACAAGAGTCTACTTGACGTGGCTTTGAGATATCCTAGAACCATTCTAAATCTTGTGCTCTGATTACCAAGTTTGTCACGACCCAGGGGTACCCCCTAGATGTAACAAGGCATATGAGACTCTGAGAAGTCTCATACAAGCATATTAGCATATCATAACCTGAGATAATAGAAAATGGTGCGGAAATTAAAATATTTTCCAATAATATCAAAGTTTCATAAAAACAAAATGAAAGTCTTTAACATTAGTCTCAAACCATCTAATACTTGAATAGTCTTAGGGACACAGCCTATACAATACTTCTAAACATAAAATGAAAGACATAAAGGAAAGGTGGTCAAATCCTCAAAGCTCTGAGGACTCACCAAATCTTCACTTGCTTGCTCTACTAAGATCCTAGCCACGAGGATGAAAGTCGATATCGTCGAACCTTACAGTTCATAAGAATGTAGGCAAGAGTATGCGTTAGTATAAAAATGTGCTAAATATGATGGCTAGCATAAATCATCAACATAAACATAAAATAGGTGTTAGTCAATATAAGACATATACCCTAATCATAAGAGATAATCAACATAAGTCATAAGCATATTCAATGCACATAAATCATCATATCATAAGAGGAATACTTCTCAAGTAACCTCAACTTGTGCTTACTCAATATATAGGTCATCCACACCTATTCATACATGTCAAGGAAAGCAACTTAATTAACAACCCAAGCTAAGCCATCATCATACAATCACTCTCATATCAAAACATACTTACAATACTTCCTTGAAGTAATCTTGTTTCATCATAACTATGCTACCTTGATTAGGGATTAGGCCCTCATATTCATACAATTCATGGAAGAGTTCTTCTTTACTAGTCCAAGACAAATCATGACTCATGAATTGTTACAATTTACCAATTCAAGGTTACCAAGAAAAAGCACCTTATAATGCTATCATGAAAAACATACTCTCATGCAAGTCCAAGCTACTCAAGGAAGGGTACTTTTGCTCAATCCAACCTATCATGAAATGGTGTGGCCTCACCAAGTCAAGCTACCATGCAAAGCACTCTATATTGTGCTTAGTTCAAGCTAACCATTGAAAAGGTACGATTTCTCAATCCACGACTATCCATGAGATCTACTACTCAAGCTACCATGCATGGTCTTGTCTTACTAAGTCAAGCTATTTATGAAGGGATTTCATATCACTACAAAAAGATATCATAGTTCATACATGTTTTGATTCATTTTAGGTGAGCAAGCCTTTCAACCTAGAATCGATTTATGTGAGAAAACCTTTCACATTATACATTCATACATACATAAGGTAGGTCATGTGGGTAAATCCTTCCACAACAATTCAACAACCATCATATAATTTTACTCCCAAAGCCTTACTAGACATAATTCAACATATAAGTTTTACTCTAAAATCAATACTAATAATCATTCATCATGTATACTTTGATTTCAATAAATTCATGTATGCATGCTTAATCTCAAGCAATTCATATCCATATACTTTAATATCAAGCATTCTACAATGTATTTCACCAATCCTAGAAGATTACATCTAAATCCTCAATTTCCCCTTTCATGGCATAAAACCTATCTATATCAAATTCATCTTAAAATAATAGGTTCGGCATGGATACATGTACAATCATACTAAAAACATGCAATTCTACCATAAACAATCATAAACAATCATAATCAACTCAATTGGATCATAACCCATAACATTAGAAGAAACCTTACTTTGACTTGGCGAATTCGTCTTCTAAATTGGGAAAATCATAGGGCTCCATGGATGAAGGAATCCATGGATGAATGAACCATCATACCTTTATTACAAAGCCTACCAAGCTTGGAAGAATGGAGAATTGACTTGACCTAGCTTGAACCCTCTTCTTCTTTTTCAACTTTCTAGAGAGAGAATTATTTGGGAGATGATCTTGGGATTTCTTTGGGGTTTTGAAATAATGACTTGAGTGACTTATTTTAGGGGTCTAAAATACTTATATAGGTGATTTAGACTGGGTAAAACGACACCACTTAATTCTAATTAAATCCGAAAAGGACCCTTGTACCTCTTAATTACCCAACCAGTCACCACCTACGGACCACATCGACGGCCCAGGATGGACTTGGTCGATCTTGGTTCGTGGTCAGATGTTCTGTAAATTGGGCCTTGGACCTACGGTCCCCAACCACGGGTCGTGGACCCATCTACGGGGCGTGGATCCAAGCGTGGTTACTGCCTTAGGCAGTTTTCCATGGTGTCCACTTATGGGGCGTGGTTGGCCTTCGTGGGTGACACCTGGAAGTTCTTAAATTTGCTAAGCTTCCCTCTTTCGCATACGGGGTGTTATAACCATTGAATTTGATACAACCTAAATTTCTTGCCAAAACATGAACGAAGTCTTCATATAAATCAAGTTGATCAAGAAATGACGAAACTCAAGTTGTCCAATGTTATAATGACCTTTAATATCGAGTTTTTTTTTTTAAATAACCTTGTGTAATTCATGTAAATCTGGTTTCCATAAGAAAATTTGAGAGTAAGAACTAGATGTAGTGTTTTATTGAAAAATAAAATCGGCGTTTTAGGAGTTGCCACTTAATTTTTAAAGAAAAATTAAGAAAACTAATTTCAAAAGATTAAAACAGTAAATCAATTGAAAAATGGTTCAGGATTCATATTAATGTTTTCCCCAAATTATTTGCTCTCCTTTCAACAGCTTAACAAAGGTTGACTCAAAGAGAAACGAATGTAAGGCAATGGGGAGCCCAAATGGATTCGCACGAGGGTTCATGCGAAGAAACTATTTTTGGACAGTGAACTGGAAAACGACTTAGCGAACACAAAAAACTCGAATACAGACAACAAACAAGAAATATGGGCAAAATCTCGAACTTAAACGAGCTTGGGGAGGCGATGGCAAACGAGATAGAAGAATGAAACTCGACTGAAACTAGTTATCCCTTCTGTTTTTGTGAATGTATTTTTATAGCTATTTTTGCTTAGCTCTTCTTTGTTATTCTGGGCTGCTGAAACGTTGGACTGGATTTTGATTTTGAGGTTCTGCTATTCTCGCATCAACAAAGAGACGAAGGGGTGGGGTCGTTTTCGGTATACAGCTGCTGATGGGTTTCTTTTTGGTATTGTTGTTGGAAAATAAGGAAAAATTACAGAAATCCCACCTTTTAGTTTACTTATTACCATTATCCCTATAAGTTTTACAAATCTCCAAAATCCCTCATTTTCGCGCATCAGATTAGTTTATCATGTATAAAATGTAATGTATCTTACTTAACGATTAATGTATCTCGCACATCAGATTAATGTATCAACGCTTATATTATTGTATCCGTTTAAGGAATTTCTGTAATTATAAACTTTTAATGGATAGATTGTAATTTCGCCTTAAAAATATGTGATTTCTGTAATTTCCCTAGAAAATAATAGGGTTGGGATGATGAAGTAATGGGTTGTTGATTGCATTGCTATTGGGTTGGGGATATTGAATTGGAATAATTGAAATTGGGCCAAAATTGGTATAAAAGAAGGTTAAAAGAGGAGTAAAAAATGGTTACGCTTGCAATTAAGAGATGGCCTCATGAATTGCAATTGTAGCCATATTGAGTTAATTTTAGAGAACTCAGCTAGATATTGAATAAGACAAATTATTAATGAGCTTCTTAATTTTAACGAAATAAAATAATTAACTTAATTATAAACTAATAACTCAAAAGTATAAGTATTAACTAACTAAACCAATTAACCAGATAATTAAGTAAATAATTAAAATCTTTTGAGACGATTTTTGAATATTCATAAAATATACTAATTATATACAAAATTATATAAAAGACATATTATTATTTAAAAATTATAAAAAGTGACAAACTATAACTTTCAAACTATATAAATATTTTTTGAAATTTTATAAAACTAATTATTTTAAATCGTTTGAAATTGAGGAAGCTCGGTGATTAATTTATAATGTGGAGGTCCAAAATTAGGTGTCAACATGTAGTCCTTCCTCTGCTGAATTTATTAACTTTATCCATGGTGAGTTCTTCTCCATAAATGAATTTAATTGCTTTCAACTCAATTTTAGATATAAGCCTGATAGAAGAATTGGTCTAAAGTTGTGCAATGTATGTTGATTTATGTGTTGGATCTGTAGTATTTTAGATATGTTGTGGTGGTGTTTTGTCCCAAACAGAAGGTGGGGACACGGCTAAAACAGTCATAAGACTGTCGCCCTCAAATCTCCATGAGAGAGGAGAAGAACATGGATTTAGGGTTTTTATTTCGTATAAAATTTTGTATTTATGTTGATCTATCAAGCTATTAACTATTTTTCTATTTATGCAAATCATACAAAGATGACAATGATAATAAAATAAAAAATAATATAGCGAAATCATCTCAAGGATATTACTCTAACTTCATAAACATGATTTGATCATGAAGACATTATCAATATCAATATTTGTAAAGGTAGTTCATAAGATTGAAAGGCATCATCTATAAAATTAATTATGTTTTAATTAGGAAGAGTACTATAATATGTGTTATATTCTTCTCTTTTTTTTTTAGCCAAATTCTTGTCCCACTGAATTTTCCTAGCATGATCTTTTATGAGATAATTAACAATCCATATTACAAGATATGTGTGTTATTTTTTCTTCACTGAAATTTTTTTTCATTACATTTTGTTAGTAAAATTTAGTTAGGTATGAACATCCAAGGGGAGTGTTATAAAACTAACCTATGGATGCCACTAGAAATAAATCTCCGCTATTCTCAACTCTCATCTTTATTATGTAGAATAACTTTTGCGTACTTTTTAAATTTTATGTGCATTTTACACGTCAGACGCATGAGTGGAGTTGCTGTGGTATTAGGGTGTTCATTGAATACTCTTCGTCGAAAAATTACATCATATATATTTACTTTAAATTATATATTATTTTTAGACGCCCTCAAAATTACTAATGGAGACTTATAGCACAGTAACAAGGGTGTGCATGCAACTTGCACGATGGCGAGGTTCGATTCCTTGCGCTCACAGTTTTTTAATTGTGGCCTGCTTAAAATAGGTAAGATATTAAAAAAAATGCACAATATTGACGTGAAGCGAGTAGTAGCTTATCTAGTGGCAATTGAGTGCAGTAGTACGTCGAGCAAGCAAGATTGAATCCCTATAAGGTTTTTATTTTTCTTGAATTTACTATGTGAAATTTGGACACCCTTTAAAAAAAAAAATTTGCTACACCACTTGTAAGACAACAAGTAAATAAATAAATCATAAAATAAAAATATTTCTCTACCAACAGGCAACAAAAAACAGCCAACTCACCCATTCATTTCCTTTTCGGACCAACCAAGAAAATTTAAAAAAATTAAAATATTTTTCAACAGCAATTTCTTTTTGGGGAGGGGTGGTAGGGGTAGGATTTTCCTTAAATTTGAGGAAAATGAGTTGATTTGAAAAATATTTTCCAAACACTCAAGGTCAACCAAACATGAAAAATTGGAAAACATTTACCAAACACACCCTAAGTTGTCCTCCTTGTCATATTAATCTCAAGTTAATTTTTCTTTTAAGGTCGTTACTCAACTTTTCAAGTGATTTTAGTAGATAAATCATCAGTCGAATAACCATTTTAGAAATTTAGTTCATAATCTTAAAGTGATTTTTCACAACAAATTAAAAGTCAAATCCATCCAAAATTAGTCATAATTTGCTATTGTTTATGGTTTTTAATTCTTGTGATTGATTTTCTTGTCGCATATCTCTAGCACTAAAATATTCTTGGTGGGGCTAGAGCTACCTTTAGAGGAACCATACTAAGGATTGATGTTGGGGTACTCCTACATCGATATATATTTGTTCTCTTTATATAATTTTGAATAATTCTTGTTTATTGAATTAGTTTTTGTAATTAAATTAAACTCCAGATTCATTTCTTCAGCCGTTATCGACATTCATTAGGAAGTTGTTTCCCATGAAAAAATGTGGTGCCCATGTAGTTTATTTTTTAAAAAAAAAAATAAATTAATGTCATGCGTGACTGCATTATTGGAGCTTGACATATATTTGTAGAGAAAATGTGGGTAAATAGTATGTAAAATTAAAGACATATTTGGAAAAGTGATTGGTCTGTATCAAAAAATAAAATATTGACAATTGGCTGAGTATGGGCCCTCACATTAGTTGGTGAGATGTGACATTTGTCAAAAAAATATTATTCCAGTATTAGCCTATAACAAGAAGCAGGGAGCACTACCAAAAAACAAGATTAAAAAATTGACCATATATATTAAAAAAAATAACATACAAAAATATAGAGATAATATGAAAATGACATTACTTAACTACGAGGAGGCAAGTTTCCTAGTCTATTGCTTCAATTGCATATGGTAGATTGAAAATCATATTAGAATCCTTGACCCCTTCTAATATAAAAAATGTGACATATAGTATGATGACATTTCAATAATTTATTTATTCTTTACAATAAATATTGGTTGTATCTATGGAAACTCTTGTGTACTCCACTACATTCGGAAAAGATCTAAAAATAATTAAATGTATAGATTATAGTTTTGTAAATGACGAGTATAAAAAGTTTGAAATTTAGAAAGTGAAAATTAACAGGGTTCTGACCAAAATCATCCTTATTGTTTTAACAAAACTTAATATTTCACTTAACAAAAAACATCCTTATAATATGTTTTAGAATTTCATAAAATGTAAGATTCCAATTCCAAAGAAGTGCTAAAAATTAGTACAAAAGAAAATTTATTTAATTGTTAATAATGATTAAAGCAAAAGGAAGATAGTGAGATTTATATAAGACGTCGTTAGTAAAATAAATTAAATTAAAGATACCTAATGATGTTTATCTTTGAATATGACTTGGACACATGACAGCTTCTTGGTAGTATTCATTAAATTTAATTTCTGCACTATTATGTTGATAACCTTTCTTTCTTTCTTTTTAAGTGTGGTAGTTATAAACTTACGAGCATTGTTCAATTGATCCTACACAAAAGCTATTTTTTGATGTTGACATATGGCCTTTTTGTCCACTATACAACTTTAATTAGGTGAATACACGACACAGTGCACCAAACCCAAAAATTACGTGGAATGAAAGTGTTTTAAAAAGCTTATATTGTATTGAAATGACATAGTACATGAACGTGTTATTTAACTTGATTTTTATTATATTTTATGTTCTCTAATTTTGACGTACATAAGTAGATACTTAAATTTGTATAAAGTTGAACAAGTGGACAGATGAGTCCTACTGGCATAATACACGTAGCCCGTAGGACACAAATTGTCATATCCAATGTCACGTAGGACGTGTGTCTATTTATTCAACTTTATATAACTTTAAGTGTCTACTTATGTACACTCAAAGTTGAAGGACATTAATATGAGTTGAAGTCAAGTTAAAGGGAATATTTATGTCTTATGCCTATTGAAATTTATGTAGATCTGTATAGGCAGAATCTAATAGCACTCTCGGCATCTATACTGTCCTTCAACTTTGGGTGTGCACAAATAGATACTTAATTTGCATAGAGTTGAATAAGTAGACATATGCATCTTACTTGGCATCTTACGTCCTACATGGCAGTACGCATCCAATACAACATCTTACGTAGCATCCTATTTATATTATTCTACATAGGATGTATGTCATGTCTACTCATTCAACTTTATACAATAAGTGTTTATTTGTGCACACTCAAAGTTGAAAAGCGTAAATGTTATCTAAAGTCAAGATAAATGGCATATTTATATATAAATGTCAAATATAATTATAATTTGAAATTATGACCGAGTTAAATGTTGGCAAATGTTTTTGAGAAGTCTCATATAATTGAAAATTTTGGTAGGAGCTTTTCTTGTACTAACAATCCTTATTCAATTTGAATTAAAATTAATTGGATTAATGTGTTTTACGCTTATTGCGCAAAGAAATGAGTTTTGCTTGTTCTTATGGAAGATGCAACACAACATAAAAGTATATGATCCCACTCAATTATATTACCCATAAAGAAAGCACTTATTTTGTTGTCTTGTTGCCATAAACGAGCATATTGTAACGGGTTCCCCGTCAATTCAGTGACACACCAATCACGTTCCTTCTTTATCTCCGGTCATAAAGATGCCACATCCTTATCAGATTGGCGATTGCCTAGTTAGGATAATTTGTAATTTGCATTCTTAATGCATGCTCTCTTTTGTGACTTACATCTTATCCTAACATTTTAAATGATTTATACTCTAATCTCCTTAGTTCTTTGCATAGCCATAAGAAAAGTCATTTTCTAAATTATTTACATGAATAAAATAGAAAAATTAACTAGTTATTATTTTTGTTAAGATTTTAAAATATATTAATAATATGATTAAATTACTTTCTATCAACAATATAATCAATTGTTTTAGTCTTTCTTTCTTAATACACTTACAATTTATGAAGACCGAAACAAACACTCTCATCAACTTACAAATAAAAAAATTCCACTCAATAAAAACGAAAGAAAGAAAGAAGAGGATCCCACAAAATTTTGAATTGCTTATATAAATCTAAACAACAAAAGGTGTAATGGATTGATGGAGTAGCAACACTATTGGTTAAACATCATTAATACCAATTGATTGGAAGAAACAATTATTTTGTCAAAATAAACGAAATTTATTTTCAAAAATTAAGGGTATCCCCTCCGAGTGAAATTAATGTTAAGACCAAAGCATAAAAAAAAATACTATAAACGAATAATTATTCTTCATTTCAATGAAAAAGAAAGTGACAAATGACATGTATTTCATATTGCTTTTATTTTTAATTTAAATTCACTTTTTGGTATTTTATATGTAATTCTCTATTTATTGTTAAATAATTAAAAAAAAAAGTAGACTTTTAATGTTTTTTGAAGAACTAAGGAGATTAAGTTGCAAATCATGAAAATAATAGAGAAGGTGTAAGTCACAGAAAAGTGTATACATTAAAAATGCAAATAGCAAATTACTCCTATAAAACACTACAACATAGTTTACTCATACTTAAGAAAAAAAAACTCAAATCAAATTAAAATAGAATACGTAAATTACAAAGTGGAAGAAGAGAAGAAAAAAAGCAGTTTGTAACGCACTTCGCCTAGAAATAGCGATGGGGCAAGGCAGATGTGAGGCGAGACAGGTTGAAGGTTATGCGAGGTGAAAAGGGTAGGTTAAATAATAAAGTAACGGATAATGAAAAGAAATGAATAATAAAATAAATATATTTTTTTATTTTAGTTTTTTCAAAGTCATCCAATTAAATTGTGTAAGCTAACTATTCATGATTTGATAAGTGACTTTCTAAACAAATTAAAATATTTGAATTCAACTTTATATTATTTGCACTACTCAAGTTAGTGAACACATTGTATGTGGAGAGTTTATGTGGGGTGAGGCAGAGTGAATTGGAAAAAAAATTATGTGAGGCGGACTGAAGTCTTTGCAAATTTACCTGAATTGCCCCAATAATCACTCTGTTCCCCTCCATTTGCTATCCCTAGCTTTGCCTGCAATTAAGTAGGTTGAATGACTATTTTAAATAATAAATGATAATTGAATTATTTTAGATAAGAAATATTTATTCATTAAATGTATAGATATTTTATCTAATTTCCTAAGCCACTCATATTTGTGTTGGTTAGGTCTACTACACTCATTACCAAAGAAAATTTCATTGTTAAGATTTGAATCAAATTTTTTTTCATTTTTTTAATTAAAAACAAAAGGATCTTGACCGTGTCCATCCCACCTTAGTGAAGAGAAGAGAGGTCTTTGATAGTATTGATTAGATTACATCTCAATCGTCAATAATTTATTAAAAATAACTTTTTAACCTCAAGATGAAAATAAAACTTAAATATATTTATTTATAAAATTATATTAAATTACATCATGTATATTATTGTTGTTAGATTAAATTTTATTTTGGGCTCCCTGACTTTGTGTAAGAGGGCACATTGTCATGACCCATCACTTTGCCTTCAAATTTTGCATCGGAAGAGAGGAGAAAAATCTAGAGTTGTGGAGAGGATAGTAGAACACTCCAGAACTCCCTAGATAATTTTTAAAAAAGATTTAGAATTCCCTAGAAAGTGTAGAGAATTCTAAAATGGGACTAAAGTGTAAATATTATAGGGAATTGCTAAGTAATTTATATTTGCACTTTAACTCCTAGATACTTCTCAAGTTTTTCTAAGTCTTTCTTTACATTTTCTTAGCGGTCTTAGTTTAAAGGGCTTACATGAGCTTATAAGATCTTGAAAGATTAGTGACTAAATTATCAAGTGCTGCACGAAATTTTAATGAGACTCTAAATCCGTGACAACATGCTCCAAATACTAGTAAACAAATTAATGGGATTCCATTATGCAATGACAAAATGACAGAAGGCAATATAGTACACTCAGACACTTGTGGCTCAATATAGATTTTCTTGATATTTTGAATTAATGAAGAAAAGGACACTCAAAGTTCAGAGTTTTTGGCTAAAAACATCCCTTAAATATATTCTAAATTTAAACAACATCCTTTTACTATCACAATGAGCAAAAAAATCCCTTAACTATCCTAAAAATGGCCAGATTCACCCTTCCATCTTTTTTCTTGATAGAAACTAACGGTTAAATTCATTTCATTTCATGTAAATGAAGCTAGAATTAACTATGGATAAATATGTGGTGTTTTTCACATATTAAAGTTGTAATTCTTCTCACGTGAATATGATGAAAATACATAGTAAAATATTTATAAAAAGTTCACATAGTTTGTATCTTAAGAAGCAAAAACATCACATAAATTGGAATAAAAATATTTTTTTATGTAATATCTAAATATGTTACTTTTACATTTTTAAAAATACAGTAACTAGTGTTTATCAACAAAAATAAAATAAAAATAGACTACCTTCATACTTTAAATTCCCTCATTGTCTAGGAAATAAAGAGAAAATTATACATTTTTTTCTTATAATATTTTGTTGCTTGTCTGATCAGTAATTATATAGAGCGAAAAATATTTTACTTGAAATATTTTGCTCACTTTTTACGGAACATCCTAGCTGCTACTGTGAAGTTGAGGATGCAAACCTCACTTCCTAGCTCATTCAATTTAGTTAGGATTATCTATTACTACTATAAGCTAAGAGAAGAATGGGAGCAAACAAAATAGGGGATTTGTAGGTTAATCAACCGTTAGTTTTTTTGACAAAAACTAATTAAAGGATGAATCTTGCCATTTTTAAGATAATTGAGGGATGTTTTTTGTTCATTGTGATATCGCAAGGATGTGGTTTAAACATAGAGTATAGTTGAGGGATGTTTTTGGCCAAAAACTCTCAAAGTTCACGTTTAAAACATTACACATTTTTTAAAAATAATTTTAATTAAAGGTGTATTTTATTAAATTATTTTTATACCGTTATTTAATATTAAGAGTGGTGTGAAAAGAAACTATTGACTTTCTTTATTTTTACTTGTCGATTATATTTAAAATAATTGTCCAACAATATTTATTTAGTTTGAAAAATCAAGAAATAATTTACTTTCTTGCGTCTATCAATGCACACTTACTAAGAAAAACATCTAAGGACATAATTTAAGTTATACTTTCCATTATTGTCCTTTGTGAAATCATAAATATAACTTTGTAAGTACTTCATATATTCCTAATTACTGGTCCACTTTTTTTTTTTTTTAGTTATCCCTAATTACTTATCTATTTTGACAAATCAAGAAAGAACAAAATATTTTTACATATTATACCCTCAATTAATTACTTTGAAAAGATAGAACTTCTTGAAAATTTTAAGTTTTTAATTCATCCACTTCATAATTAATAGGAATGAAATGATAAACTCACTGTGTTAATAATTTTTTTCTTAATAGGTGTGCTAATTCAAAAGTAGACAAGTAATTAGGGACTGAGGGAGTAGTTAATTTATCTCCTAAAAATATTAAACTTCATTAAATGTAAGGACAAATATGGGGAAAAAAAATCAAACATCCATCTTAAACTTTAAACAATTTTTGAACAATAAAAAAAGCTCAAAGATTAAGTTATTATGAAATAGAGGAAGTATTTAATATATTTCTCAAAGCATTAGGGTAATGTAATGATATTACCCCTATTATTTATTGTTTCTTAAGATATGTGTCAAGTCAATAGTTAACAACTATTATTGAATAGATGGAGTAACAATATTTTTTTCATTTATTAAAACAAACCAGTAAATTGTAACTACTCCCTCAATTCATTTTTAATTATCATGATAAAGTTTAAGAGAATAAAATATAAAAATCAAGTAAAATAAAGCAGAATATATATCATATTTTGTGGTGCTCCTCTTCTCCTATCCATAGTAAATATATAACCTTATCCCATGTGACTTGTGAGTAGAATTAAGTATGATATAGTCCCTCCATTTCAATTTGCCGCATCACTTCAAGTTTCTTCGTTCAGTATTTTATTCTACTGACTCCCTAAATCATAGTAGATTTTTTTCCTTTACATGGTACGATTATATTGTTCATGAAAAAATATGTTCTAAAAATAAAAAGTTTTTAGAATCCGTTTGGTAGGATGTATTAATCAAAATAGTCTATAAATTAAAATTTAGTCCAATAAAAATATTATTTAGTTACTTTATTTAAAGTAATCCATGGATTAGTTATACCTCATACAAGGTCTTATTTTATCCCTAGAAAAGGAGAGGGATAACTAATCCAAAGTTTAACAATCCTTGAATAAGACCCCCAAAAGGACTAAACTATCCCCAAATCTTTTTTTCATTTTTTTTTTTGTAATTTAATGTTCTTTTTTATTTATATGAGAATATTTAGAAATATTCTTTTACATTCCCCAAATTCGTTCCATGTAATTTGATGATCTCACAAACTAATATTTTTTTCTCCATGTTTGATTTGTTATATTGGGTTTATTTTTTTGGATTTTTTTTTTAAAAATGTAGTTCGTCAATTGACCACTTGAACTGTTTTTTTTTTTAAAAAAAAATAAGATTCGTGTATTTGAACAATTTAAGTTGCCTTAAATTCATATTAAGTTTAAGGTACAACAAAAAATTAGAAATATATCGTGCTATCAACGATCTCTATAGTGGCATGTCACACCTCAAAATTAATATTATATATATTTTTTAATATCTTAGTATATAACTTGACTAGTTAAATGAAATATGAAATCTCTTAATAACTCAAGGGTATAATAAGAAAGAAACTTTTTCTAGAGTTTTAAACCAAACATAAGATAAGGTGGGAAACAATGAACCACACACTTGATAAAAACTAATCCCTGCATTACTAAATCCTGCATTACTAAACCCTGCATTACTAATTCATGTATTACTAATCCAGCGTTAGTAATCCCTGCATTATGCATTTTTGTACCAAACGACCCCTTAGTGTTTTGTAATGAGAGGGATGGGGGTGTGGGGCGTGGAGCCTCGGGGATGCCAAGAGTGAGATGTTCGAATGGTAAGTCTTGGGAGTGGTAGGTGAGCAGAAAAATATATTAAATATAGACCTTGTTATTAAATACTATACAATATTTAATATATTTTTTAAAGTATTAAATTTAATATATTCAAAGGGTAATGTAACAATATTATCCCGCCTATTTATTGTTTCTTAATGTATGTGTTAAATTAATAGTGGACAACTATTATTAAACATTGGGAGTAACAATACTTTTATGATTTATTAAAAGGAAAAATTACCTAAATGCACAATTTATTTTATAGTATCATATTCTTTACAACAACACAAAAAAATTCTACTCTATCCTATTCTCAGATACATCACTCTTACACAGTGGCGGATCCAGGATTTAAAGTCCGTGGGTGCCAAATAGACTTATCCATTAAATTAATTGTATATTTGATTAAATTATTCGTCTTTTCGATATATATTATTAATCAATCAATAAAATATAAAAAATAAGATATTACAAATCCACACTCCACACTAAAAGCATGAAGTTAACAAATTTAAAACTTTCAATAATATTACTAATATTATAAATATTCATCATTCATTTACAATTGCCCTCGACGAGTTTTCATATTCTGAAAACGATCGATAATGACATCATTAATAACATTTATAAATACATCATGCTCTATGTAACACACTAGACAATCATTTAAATATTGATTACCAATACTATTCCGCACTTCATTTTTTATGTGCCTCATTGACGAAAATGCTCTCTCCACAGTAGCCGTACCAACAGGTAAAATTAAAGTCAACTTTACAAGTGAATAAGTCTCCGCAAGATTTACTTCAACCAATGCCTTCGCCAAATCATGAATTCCTTGCAAGTTGGAGAACTTGGGATTACCACTTCGCATATGAATAATGAAAGTATCGAGTTGGTAGCTCAAATCTCGAATTTTTCCATCATCAAACTCACTTGGATAACACTCTGCTAAAGTCATGATTTTACCTTTGTCAAAATTAGAGAAAGAATTGACCGGATTCAAGCTACCCATCCCAAGAATCAAATCACTACTCACTACATCAAAACGGTCATTAACCTCTTGAAGTTGCACATCAATAACAACAACAAAGACTTCAACACACAAGTGGTGCGCATAACTAACACCCGAAGACTTACGTTTTGACTTTCCGGGAAATAAGACTCATCCAACTTGGGAATCAAGATATCATGCACATCACAAAATGAGGAAACATCATTCAACAAAGATTCCCATCCATTTTCCCTCATATCTTGCAATCTTTTCTTTGTAATATTAAGAAACTCCACGGCATTAACAATATCTTGATCTTTTTTTTGTAAAATCATACTCAACTCATTTGACATTGCCAACACTTTCAAGATCAAGTGAAGCACAAAAATAAATTTAAATGTTTTAATCTTTGTCAAAAGATACTCCGCTTGATTTCTATCACTTGATGTGGACCCTTCAAGTTCAATCACTTCAAGAACATGAACAATAGATTAGAAAATAACAATAAAGTTATCTAAAGTTTTGAAATGTGATCCCCAACGAGTATCACCTGGTCTTTGAAGCCCACGTCTGATGTAATCCTTGGCCTTTTTGAACTTCACCGGATTCAAATAATTGCTCTAACTTTTTGGCTTGGTGATCACGAAGTAAGTCTCTACGCTTGAAAGATCCTCTAACAACATTCAACACATTACTAACATGATCAAAAAAGTCTTCAACATCCAAATGTTTTTTAGCAATAGCCACTAGTGTTAGTTGCAATTGACGAGCAAAACAATGAATGTAATATGCCGATGGACTATCTTTCATAATCAAAGTTTTGAGCCCATTTATCTCTCCTTTCATATTACTAGCCCCATCATAACCTTGTCCACGTATTTTGGATGGACTTAGTGAGTGAACGGAAAGCAAAGAATAAATCGCTTTCTTCAATGAACACGCCGATGTATCACTAACATGGACAAGACCGATAAATCGTTCAACTACTTCACCATTCTTATTAACAAAATGCAAAACAAGAGCCATTTGTTCTTTGTGAGAGATGTCTTTTGACTCATCAACTAATATACCGCAGTAATCTCCATTCAAGACCCCAATTATTTCTTTCAATGTCTCTTTTGCACAAGCATTGGCAATATCTTTTTGAATCATAGGACAAGTCAAAGTATCATTTTGTGGGGCATTTTCTAATATCACTTTTCCCACATCCGGATGTTTGTCCCCATGCCATCGCAATAATCCTAGAAAGAAGCGTTGATTAATTGAAGATTCACTTTCATCGTGACCTCGAAAAGGTAATCCATATTGCAAAAGAAGTCTTGACACATCAATTGAGACTTCCAAACGCATTCGATACTCATTTTTTAACTTTTGAGAATGCTTATCAATAACAACTTGAATTGATTGATGATGATTTGCCAAATCTAGCATCTTGTTGAAGCATTTGTCATGAATACTATTAATATCACCAACATGTTTACGGAATCTTTCAAGTGCCCTAATCCAACTCCTAAAACCCGTTTTTGTGTAAAACTCACTTGTACTTCCATGGAAAAAATCATCTTTGAATAAATATCAACCTAGAAAATACACAGAATCTTTCTCCACGCTATACTCCAACCATTTAGAATATGGACCTTCAAACCAAATTTTACAAAATTGACGCGTTCTTTTTTCAATTTTAGTTGGAGGATATGAATCCATTTTAGATTGACAAGGCCCTTTTTGAATATAATGTTTCCTCACTTCATCCTTTATTCGAGGGTTATTATATTGATCAATTGGTGCTCTTTTTCCTGGATCGGCTTCAAGTGAATCTAAATTAAGGTCATCTATAAGACTAGAAGGATTGTCATTCGTACTAGAACTTGCTTGAGAATGATTAAATTTCGCAAGAAACTTCTCCATCTCAATTCACAAAACTAGAACATTAAACACTTTCCTACAAAAATTAAAATTTAATTCAACTCACAATTAGTTCAAATTTAATAGGGTAAGTCATAGTTAATTCAAATCAACATGGTTCATATCACACAATTTTTAACCAATAATGTCTTACAAGTTACAATGTTCATTAGAAATTTAGAACATCAAAGTAAAATCAAAACTCTTGTCTAATATAAAATCAATCATCACTCATTTAAACTTAAAAGAACTCAAGAAATAGAAATAAAAAAATCTACAAAAATAGAATTACAAACTTACAATCTATAGAAGGTTGTGGATGGATGGAGAAAAGTGAAAACAATAGCACCCAAATGAGGCTTAACCATTGTACGGAATGCTAAGACGGGCGGCAAGCGGCAACGACAACAAGTGATTTGGGTTTGGAATGGGGCAATGAAAATTTTGGGGAAGTTGAAACTTGGAGGAAGAAGGGTTTGAAAATAGTTGATGAGAAAAAGAACATTTTATTTGTATTTAATCAAATAAAAGAAAAGTCAAAGGAGTAATAGTGTAATTAATTTAATTTAAGTCAAAAACAATTATAAAAAAAATAAAAAATAATGTGCCAACATTTTTTCTTAAAAAAAAGGTGCTTGGAGCCTTTTTTTTTCCTTAAAGATTAATTTCTCAAAAAGAATAGGTACAAATGGGATTCGAACCCGCAACATGAGTCATCTAAAGTTGCCCTCCAACCGTGGCACGACAAGGCAAGTTTGTTCACTGGGTGCCACGCTTTATATTTATATAAATATTATATATATATATATACCTATGTATATATAGAGTTTCCGTCGAAGTTGGGGGGGTAGCGTGACACCCCCTGACCACTACATAGATCCGCCCATGCTCTTACACGATGTATTGGGAGGTATCAAGATGTGATGTATAGTGACAGGTGTGTCTTATATCAACAAAGGTAGTGTATCAAGACTTGATGTATCGGAATGTTGAGCGATGTATGGAGACATGTGTGATTTGTATCAACAAAGATAATGTATCGAGACGCGATGTATCAGACGTTGAGTGATGTATCCAAAATTAGGACACTATGTATCGAAACATTGAGTGATGTGTCTGAAATCGAGACGCGATATATCACGACGTTAAGTGATGTATCCAAAGTTTTTAAATTTTAAGGGACTTTTGTAATTTGAAAAAAAATAGAGATAGAATGTAATTAGCTCTTGACACTATTAAATTGTAATATTTATTACTCCCTCCGTTCATTTCAGTTTCCTCATATTTGTTGCACTACTAGATCTTTTTTTTTTATGATATGGTACGATTTCTTTTAAGAAAAATAAATTAGTCTTTAATGTTTTGTAATGAGAGAGATGGGATTGTGGGGCCTCGAGGGTGATAGGGGTGGGCGTTGAGCCTCGGGGATGATAGGAGTGAGATGTTCAAACGGTAAGTCTTGGGGCGGTTGGTGAGTGGAAATATACAATAAATATAGACCTTGTTTTTTCTCTCATAATTTAGTTTCATATTTTGATTAAGAAAGTTATTTTTCTCACTTTTAAAAAAAAATGTTTTTTTAAAATTTTTATCTAACAAAACATGAAAAAATAAAAGACATTTTTCTAAACGTAACATTTCAAGCTCTAATATAATTTATTTTCAATCCAAATAATTCCACAATATATTAGATGTTATAACAATGTATTATGTTTGTTACGGATATGATAAAGATGATGATAAGGGAACTTTTAATATCTTTAATATGAACTTTCAAATTCAAAATCTAAAAATGAAATTTTTCTCAGAAAAAAATGTTAAATTATTTTTACAAAGTATAAATGAAATTATCTTTTTATTTAATTTGTTACGAAATCAACCCCTCAATTCTTGATTGCGAGGGTACACCCAGAGGTCTTTGCCCTTCTATCCCAATTCATTGTTTTTGTATTTGTTGTAACTTTATTAATCTTGTCAATAGCATATTCATTGTATTTGTTTCTTTCTCAACTGCAAAGTACTTTCTCCGTTCATTTTGATTGTTCAATTTTAACTTGTTTAATTTTAATTTTTTATTTGTCTTTTTTATTTATTAATTTGATAAATTAAAAAAATATATTTTTTATTTATTATATCCTTAATTTATTTAGAGAGTTAATATTTTTTAAAAGAGTCGAATCTTCTTAATAAGTAAATTGATTTTAAAATTCTATCAATTAATAGGGATAAAATAATAAACTCACTATGTTAATTATTTTTCTTAATAGATGTGTCAAGTAAAAAATGAATAAATAAATAGAACAGAATGAGTATATTTTTTCTAGCCTAGCAGTAATTAGAGAAATTTACCCGAGGTTTTTTGCCTTTGCTTATTTTCGAAGCACAATGAAAAATCTGAGATAATTCTTAGCTACTCGAGTTTTGGTTACTGTACTTTTTTTTACCAAAAACATTTTCTTCTTTTTAGATACATAAAAATGTCTTTTTAACTTGGTTTTATTTGACATCTATATATTGGTCTTCGATTTTTTGTGTACACAAGTAGACACTTAAACTTATATAGAGTTGAATAAGTAGACAGACACGTCTTACTTGACATCATACGTTCTACATGGAAGTTTACGTCCTACGCAACATTTTATGTGACGTTCTATGTGTGATAAGCCACATATATAGGATGTGTGTTATGTCTATATATTCAGCTTTACATAAGTTTAGTTGCTTATTTGTCCACATTCAAAATTAAAGTGCGTAAATATTATCTAAAGTTAAAAAGTATATTTATATATTATATTGAATATTATTATAGTTTAAAATTATGACCAGGTAGAATGTGGGTAAATGTCTATAAAAAGTCTCCCATCATTGAAATTTTATAGGAGCTTTTCTCCTCTGACATGCCTTATGCCATTTGAATTTATATTAAGTTTTAACTGAAATTTACGTTCTAAACTTTGGATGTTCTCAACTAAATATTTAAATTTGTATAAAACTAAAGGACAAAGGCATGAAATCTTTTTTAAATTTGTATCAAAAAGTCAGTTACACGCTTTAACTATCATAACGATTTATTATACACCTCAACTACTTAAAAGTAAATTTAATATCACCCTAATATGTATCACACCATTCTCAGATTATGTGTGTATTGCACTCGCTACCACATCAGCGCTACGTCAGTGCCATATCAAAAATTGTATTTTTTTTAATATCTTTTTACTTTCTTTTCTTTATTACTTAAGTTTTATTTTATTAATTATATTTTACACTAACTAATTTCTAAGCAATTATTAAAGTTATGTAATAATTATGTCTTCTTCATAGCAAAATGGTAAAGAAGAAACTTTTAACAATGGCCATCAAGAAAATTGCCCGCAATCTGGAGTTGAAGTCCATTCCAAAATGTACCAACAAGAAGGTTGCTTCAGTTTCTTCCATTGATTGGTCATGAAAAATGAGCTTCCATTGTTATTTGTTGCGCTTGTAGTTGTAATATTTTCAAATCTAGGCATACATTCTTTGTTCTTTTTCCATGTTCTTCGTGAAGGTTTCATAAAAAATCGAGATGATAGAAAAATAATTTTGTACCCGTTTTTAATCGCTCACTCAATTCACTCAAAATTATCCGTCGAAGCTCCAACAATTGAAACCTCCCAAAATTTTACTCCTTTTTTTTACTTTAATAATTATCTGAAGTACATGATTTTTTTTAATTATTACTCCTCCGTCTCATTTTATGTGGTACAATTTTCTTTTTGGTCAGTCCCAAAAAGAATGTCACATTTTCTTATATGGTAAGTATTTAAAGGTACAATTCCTCTTTTACCCTTATTGGTCCCACTTAATCTTAAAAATAATACTCCAACGCATTTATGAGGAGAGAGAGAAGTTGACTATTTTTTGAAAGGGATAATTTGGTAAACATTTCAAAGTCTTCATTTATTTCTTAAACTCCGTGCCTGATCAAATGTTGTCACATAAAATGGAACGAAGGAAGTATTATTTTGCCATGTCAGCTTTAGGGGTAAATAGATTCACTTTTTTAAATAGCAGAGGTGTGTAATAGATCGTTATAATAGTTTAAGCGTGTAACTGACTTTTCGATACAAGTTCGAGGGAAAATTCATACACATTTGTCCTACATAATGTCACATATGACACAAAATTGTCATTAGGATACTACATAAGACAAATGTGTGTATGTTTATTTTTTTATAAGTTAAAATATCTACTTGACTTATTCAAAATTAAAAAATATAAATATCAATTAAAATTAAATTAAAAAACACATTTATATACTATTATTTATATATTATTATGTCCGTGAAGAAAACACTTCCCATTTTGTCTTGTTGCCGTAAAACGCCAAGAATATAAGAGAAGAAGAAAAATAGTCAATAATGCACTCCACTTGCAATAAAGTAGGTTGAATGACTATTTTAAATAATAAATAATAATTCAGTTATTTTAGAAGGAAAATTTAGTTCATTACTCATTAAATAGAGAAAACGATCTGAAAAATATTTTAATTTTGATCGAAATTACTATTATAATATCAAACTTTATGGATGACATATTTACCCATGTACTATTTAATTGTATATTTAAAAGGTATCTATGTGCCCATGTGGATACGTTATTATTTATAATTATTCAATATTTATGATGTTCATGTGGGCATATATATACTTTTAAAATACACTATTAAATAGTGTAGAGGGTAAAAAGTCCTTTCCAAAGTTTGATATCGTTGCTGCAATTTTGATTAAAGATCGAATAAAATTCAGACCCTTTTTCCCATTAGGTATTAGATAGTTTATCTAATTTTTTCTAATCCACCCATATTCATATAGGTTAGGCTCACTAAATAAGTTTATCAGTCCTCACCATAGAAAACTTCAATATTAAGATTTGAATTAAATTTTCTTAATTAAAAATAAAATGATCTTGACCATATCCATCCCACCTTAGTGAAGGAGAAGAGAGGTTTTTGATATTATTGATTAGAATGCACTTCGATCATTGGTGATTTATTAAAAATAATTTTTCTATCTCAAGGTAAAAATAGATTATGTCTATTTTATTCTTTTTGAATTTTATTTATGAGAATTAGAGGTGGGTTGGTCCAGCCCCATCTGATTCAAGCCTCGGGGGCTAAGGAATTTAAAGGGCTAGGGCGTGCCGATCCTTCATTTGAAAGGGCCTAAAAATGCTCAATCCAACCCAACCCTAGAAGGGCCGAGGACTGGGGTGGGCTAGTCTTTTTCTTAATTTTTTTTCAAACTTATAATTCTATAACATCAAGAAAATGAGAAGATTTTCAAATCAAATATGACAAACAATGGTGTTGTTTTAATAACACTAGCAAAAAATCTAGTGTAATTAGCATGCATCTCGCATATCAGATACGCGAGCGAAATAAAAGAGTGACAAGCAAGATGGAAGGGAGGCGAGGGAGTGAGATTTGTCTATGTATTCTAGGTACATATGAATCTACTTGGATAGAGTATATCTAGAATAGATTAACCTAATTTTGAGTCAATATATTTCGAGACACATATATCTAGACGTACCAAAATATGGTAAAATGCATAATATTACAATATAACATGTATTTAAGTAATTAGATTATATACTAATGAAATTATTGTAAGTTACCCTTAAATAAAAAAAATTGGCCACAGGCAGACCTCGGCCCTGCCCCAGTCAAGCCTCAAGGGCCAAGGGCTTATATGGGTCGGGCTTATAAGTTCTAGTTTTAAATGCGCTTGAAAAATCTTATCTCAACTCTATCCCAATAACGGGTTGGGTTGGGCTGGCCCCATGGGCTAAACCCATTTTGACGGTTCTAATGAGAATATATTAAATATATTGAGTATGTTATTGTTATTGATTAAATTATACTTCGGCTTTGTAACTTTGTATAATTTTCACTCTGTCTCTATTTACTTGTCGAATTTTGACTTGACACACTTATTGAAAAAATAATTATTGGTATACTGAGTTTACTATTTTAACTCTATTATTGATAGGGTCTTAGTGTTTGAGACATATTTGCTCACTATATTTTTTTAAGACAGTAACTCAATATTAATAAATTAAAGATATAATAAAGGAGAAATGGCCTTCTTTGATTTATGACAAAAAATCAAATAAGTAAATACTCTATCCGTATTTATATATCATAATTTTAGATTTCACGTCCTTTAAGAAATTAGGTAAGTTTACATTTACGTTTATTTAGTGTTTTTTTGAAGTCAATTTTTTAATAAATGAACATAAATCAATTTATTTTGATTAATTAAATTGGTTAATGAACATGAATTAATCATTTAGCTTTCAAATGTTGGTCTAATTCATATTTTCAAGATTAATAACTCTCAAGCGCATAATAGAAAAAATAATACTCCAACTATGCATTAATTTTATGAAATAACAAGTACTCCCTCCATTCAATATTAATTGAATTTTTGAGGTGTTTCACACCCTTTAAGAAAAGTAGATTAAGACATATATTGAACATAACTTTTCATTTTTATCCTTATTAATTATTGTCAAATTTATAATTAAAATAACTAAACATTAATCAAATTTTATTGAAGTCATCACATTGAAAATCCAAATGAAGGGTAAAATTGAAAGAATATTTTAAACATAGTCTTGAAGATTGAACAATTAAATTAATTTTAAAAATAAAAATATCTTAAAAATTTAATTAATATAGAATAAAAGGAACATTATTGACTATTTATTTTTAATAGAAATGACGTATAAATAGAAACAAAGAAACTAGAGAGGGAAGCAAATGAATAGGCTTTCATTATTCAATGACAAATGGCAGCAGGCTTGTAGTACACTCAGACACCAGTGGCTCCAAATAAATTTTCCTGATATTTTGAATTAATGAAGAGAAGGACACTCAAAGTTCACGTTGAATATACACATTTTTTAAAAAATAATGTTAATTAAAGAGGCATTTTATTAAATTATATAATAGAGTTATTTAATATCAAAAGTGGTAAGAAAAATATAAAAAACAAAAAAAAACTATTTTTGATTTATTAAAATGAATAAATATCAATTATGATATAAGGATCAAGTAAAAATAAAACGAAATATATATTAAATTTTTCTGGTGCACCTCTTTTCCTTATCCTTATTAAATCTAAAAACCTTATCCCATGTGAGTAAAATTAAGTACGATATGATCCCTCCATTATAATTTCCATGCGTCACTTTTTAGTTTCCTCGTAGATATATATACTAAATAAATTAGTTTTTAGTGTTTTGTAATGAGAGCAATGGGGGTGTGGGGCCTCGGGGATGACAGAACCGGATGTTAGGTGCGTGGAAAACTACTATAAACCTTGTTTTTTTCTTTTCTTTTTTTTTTAGATATTTGTTTTTTTCTATTTTTATTGAGGAAGTTATTTTTCTCATTTTTTAAGAAATTTGTTTTTAAAATTTTTTTTCAACTAAACATAAAAAAATAAAAAGATATTTTGAAAAAAATATTTTCCTCCACACCAAACACACTTTTAACTCTCATAAATATACATTTATGTTTTGTTTTCTTTATATACCAAACACACCTTCTATTTACAACAAATCACTTATATTAAATTATTTTTTATTTATCTCTTATAAAAGGGGACATATAATTAAAAATAAAGTTGAACAGTAATTAGAAAAATCCATTGAAAAAAGTGAATATACTTCTAAGCATAAAAGTGATTTATAAATATTTTTCTCAATCATTTAATCTAAAAATACTCGAAATTTATTTTTTTCTCAAAAATATCCCCCAAACTAACCCCGTATTGATGACTTTTTTGCAATTTGAAATAGCTATACGGCCTATTATAAGTTGTGATATATATCACTTAATTTAAAAATTAAAATCGTCTATTTTTGAGACGCACCCCTAATTATATATGATTATGTCTTCTTTCTTTCATAATTAATACCCACGATCCCATTCTCCTTATAACGCAACATTTCCGCCCCTAATATAAATTTATTCTAACTCCAACCAATGTCATAATATATTAGCAGATGTTATAATAATGTATAATGTTTATAACAGATGTGATGAGATGATAAAAGAACTTTTAATTTTTTTAATAAGAAATATTTGTTTGTATTTATTGTAACCTTATTTAATCTTATAAATTAGTGTACATATTGTAGTTGGTTTTTTTTTATGATTGAAATATTTTTTTGGTAACTAGAGAAATCTACAACTAGTAGAGGGGGAGCTAGGTGGGATTCGTGGGTTCGAACGAATCCAATAGATTTTTCATATATTCCGTATTTAAAAATTGATTGACAATTCAGTGGTAAAGAAGTGACCATGAAAATGCTTTTCACATTAAAGTTATGGGTTAGAAATGCTTTTCACTCTGGAATTGTGGGTTCGAACTCTCTCTCTTTTAAAAAGATATTTAGAACTCCAAAACTCTTAATCTCGACTCCGCCTCAGACTACTAGAACTTTCTTGCCTTTGCTTATTTTTGAAGCGCGGTGAAAAATCTGAGATAGGTCTTAGCTACTGTGGCTTTTGGATATTCTAACCGTTATAACCACAATTTTTTTCTTCGTTATTTTAGATACTTCAGTACAAAAAACAAGAACCTTACGATGTACTATTTGTTATGACACCAATGGATTTCTTGAATTTAGCTAAAGAACTGGCTAGAAGTCACTTTTTTTAAAAAAATTATACTTAATACTATTCCTTTATCCCAGTTTTTATGACACTTTTCTATAGGTGCCATTATATTATACGATAGAAATAGCTTAAGGTACGTATCAAATGATGAATCGTGAAAAATATTTAGAATTACACAAGGTAAAGCCAGACAATGCGCACATAAAAAATATATAGTAAAATCTTACTAAATTAATATTTGGTTAATTAATAATCTCTTTAAGATAGTAGTTTTCTCTAGTTCTGACTTGGGGTAATGGAAAAAATCACTCATTTCGATAAGGTAATATATTTCAGAAGACCCCTATATAAATATATGGTCCCATTAATATTATAAATTAATAATTTTTTAAAAGTACAAATATATCTAAGAAAATTTAGTGAAATATGATTCTATTATATTCTTTTTTTTTAAAAAAAAAATTAAATCTAGTTGAAGCTCATCTCTAACTTTTCTTATTGCATTCAAAAGTTTCGGTGTTGTCTTTTCTAATTGCACCATAAAATTATAAAGAGTTCTAGATACAAGTACTTCCTTACGTGTAACTGATTCCAAATGTATTGTATCATCTTCAACTTTATCATCAACATTTTTTTCCAATGATATCCACAATTTGTTCTAAACTCTGGACCTCTAAACATGTATCAATTTCACTCATCCAATAGGTTATTAACGTCCATTTTATTACGGTAATCGAGATTATTAATCTGACCTCAAATTCATGAATGACGTTTTCACTAGTGAATTCTTTCAAAGTCTTTGAGATTTCATCCCCGAACAATTTTTTTAAGTGTCGATACACACTTTAAATTATTAAATATTGATTTATCGATTAAATAATACTTCTACAAATGATCCCGCCTATATTAATTCAGAAAAATTTTAGTGTAATCAAGGTATCAATTGTATATTTCACCCCGTAGGAACTAGAATGAACCAAGGCTCAGAACATCCTAGTCTCCGAGGGAAAAAATCTACGGTTTTATGAAATTCATTCCAATAACAATATAGGACATTAAAATGGTACATCTGAACTCAAGATTAAATTTAAAAATTTCTCTTAAAGATCAAAATAATACTCGTATTACATAAATTATGAAACAAAAGGAGTATTTGATTAAAAAAAAAGAACAATAATATCAAGTAGAGTTGAAATCGCCCAATTTCCTACGCCTCCATTTACGAAGTATTCATTGGTTTTTGACGAAATATTCTGCTACTCACGACGATTCACAACAAACTAGTCTACCACCAAAAGTGATATACCACCAACTCTCATTTCTTCCGTCTTAATTTATATGATAGGAGTTTTGAGATTAAAATATATTAATTTTTATTTATATTTTTAATTATTAATTATTATAACTAATTAATATTTTTTTACATAATTTATATATAATTAAATTATTTTATTCTTTTTATTTCAAACAATGTCACGCAAATTATGACGAAAAGTTACTCTTTTTAAAGTTGACCTGGCTCATTGTTGTTGGTGAGTCAAATTTTACAACTACAAAGTGTATAGTAGGACATGTATACTTTCTACGAACCTAAAAATTCCCAAGTGCTCTCACCAACTCTTATCCATTTCTCCACTATAAATAACATACTCAACCCTATTCTCTTCAAAAAAAAAAAAAAAACACATTTGTGTTACAACAAAGCATTTTATTTTTGACATATTCAAAATTTCAAAACTATCAACTAAAATGGCAAGTATTCTTGAGGATGAAGCCCCTATTCATGGAGATGTATTAGAAACTATTCTTTCACACGTGCCACTTGTCGACTTAGTTCCTTCTTCGTGCGTATCAAAATCATGGAATCGAGCCGTTACTTCTTCCCTCAAATGCTTCAACAAGCCTAAACCGTGGCTTATTATCCACACTCAATGCACTCGTTCACCTTATGACATTTCGGTACATGGTTATGACCCCCGTTCGAATGTTTGGGTCGAGATATCTCAACCATCTATTAAGTATGTCTCCGCACTCCGATCATCTCATTCAAATTTACTCTACATGCTTTCTCCATCGAAGCTATCGTTCTCACACGACGCGATGAATCTCACGTGGCATCACGTGGATGCACCGCGCGTGTGGAGAACCGATCCTATCGTGGGTTATGTAGGTGGCTCAATCGTTATAGCCGGTGGCACGTGCGACTTTGAAGATGATCCATTAGCTGTGGAAATTTACAATAACGAAACGAACACTTGGGAAACGTGTGAATCAATGCCGGCGATACTCAAAGACTCAGCGGCGTCTACGTGGCTGTCAATCGCTACCACCGGCGATAAACTCGTCGTCGCCGAGAAATTCACCGGAGTTACTTACTGTTTCGATCCGAAAACTAAGAACTGGTCAGGTCCGTATGAGTTAAGGCCAGATCCACGTATTTTTCACTCGATTATCGGGTTCGCGAACAACCGATTGATCCTGATTGGAATGATCGGAGACTCTGAAAATGTGGCCGGAGTTAAAATTTGGAAAGTGAATACGGAGAATTTTGAGTGTGAGGAATTGGGGGAAATGCCGGTGGCGTTGATTCAGAAGGTTAAGAGTGAAACATATGGAGTTTCTTCGATTAGTGTTTGTTTAGCTGGAGATTATGCGTACATGAGCAAGTCGTCGGAGATGGCGGAGGAGATAGTAGGTTGTGAGTTCAAAAACGACGGCGGATTACGGTGGTGGAGCATGAAAAATGAGGCTGCCGGCGACGGAAATAGATCGCAGAGAGTGGTGTTCAGTTGTTTTGTTGTTGGGTTAGGTGATTTGCAACGAGCTATGTTATCGGAAAATCGGAAATTTACAGTGAAATTGTGAAAAAAAAAAAAAAAGTGGCATGGTCAAAACTATTTATTTTTTTATTTTTATGTAACTGTTATCTTCTTTTTTTTCAAAAAAAAAAATGACGGTACCAACTATCGTTGATTATTAATTAAATTAAAGAGGAGTGTTTGACCATTTGGTTAAGTTACCAACATCGAAACAACTTTTTTCTTAGATGGTGGGTATTTGATATGTAGTTATGAAAAAATTTATTTTGTACGAGGCACACTTATTGTGAGTTGTATGATGGCCTCTTTGGCTGCCATTTGTATATTGTGGGACCCACTATTTCAATTCCTTACTCTTTTACCCCTCCAAATTTTGGATCCGTTTGATCATAGATTTTCCAAGTAATATTTGGGGAAAAAATTGGTAAATAGTGTTTGTTCATACAATTTGTTATTATTTGACAAATATTTTTGGCAAATATCCCAAATTTTCAAATACTAGTTTTTTTTAGTATTTGGGTCAAATCTCATTATTTGAGATCTTTTAAAAATTGAAATTTTACACCAAATTTTTATCTTTTACAAAAACACTCTCTATAGTAGTTGTTTGCGTTGTATTACATAATTTTTTACGTGAACACCAAAGTAGTGATGAAATATTCAGTGAATATGAAGGTAATGATATAGTTATTGATGAAAATGATGAACAATCGACTCAGGGTAACGAGATCATGTGTTTTGTTTACTTCACAATGTATGGAATGATGCATGTTACACTCACTCCAAACTACCACATCGCTCCAGTGTCATGGACACTACTTGTTATTTGTTGCAACGAATATCCAATTGATTTGTAATACAAATTTATGGTTAGTTTTGATAATTTTTAAAACTTATGAGTATAAATCATATTTTTCTAAAAAAGTGAAATATGTTTCCCAAATATTATCACCAAACACATGGTGAATTTCCACTCAAATTTTCACCCAAATAATATTTACCAAAATTATTTAAAATTTATGATCAAGCGCTAGCTTAATATTTTCTCTTTACTTTTTCTTTCTCATCACCCACTGTCTTCTTCTTTTTCAACTTCTTTTAACTTTTAACGTAATTTTCATTTAAATTCATTGAGAAACTTTGGATTTAAAAATAAATGGGCGAAAAATTATTTAAGGAAAATTAAAATAATATGTAAAATTTAAATTCATTTTTTTTGGATGAGTTTGAAGAATTAACGATAGTGAACTAAAAATAAATCAAACTTTCACCAACAAAGTATAAATTCATATAGTCAACTAATTGAACTACTAAAATTCAACCAATCTTAGTTATTACGCTTAAATATACAATCCAATTTTAATTGTTTAAATTTTGGTTATAATTTATTTTTTGGCGTTTCAATCTTAATTAGTCAATTCTTAATCATTAAATTTATTTTTTGTTTATTTTATAACCACTTAATCTATCTGAATACTTAATGTTTATAATAATATGTTAATGATATTAAGCACCCAATTATCTTTCTTCTTTTTATATTTGCTAAATTCTTTATTCGCTTGGCATCTATACGATAATATATTATTGTTAATATTAATTTTGTATTTCTTGATCGAAATTTTCTCTTAGAATTTTCTTTATATTTGGTGTCTTAAGATGTGAAATGAATTTTTTAAAGATTCAATTTTTTCTGATGTTACAAAAATTAATAGGAATAAAAAGTCAACCAAGTAAATTTATGAAAGCACAAAATAATAATAATATCAATATTTATTTATTTTTTGCACTAGGAGGTAGGACTAAAAAAAAGATTTGTAGGAATGTTGGCAACAAAAGGGTGCAGAATAAAATAAAAAAAGATGTTTTGCAAAGAAAAAAAAATGCAAATGAAGATTAAACTAAAATTTGAGAAAACTGGAGAAAGAGAAAAATGTGACAATGAAAGGATCCACAAATACACTTGTCAAAACGAAATTGTGCCCTCATACAACTATTATTGGTTGTACCTCAACCATCATAAAATTTTTCAATGAAAATAATTTTATTGAGTTAATATCATAAAAGGTAAGAAGTTGAACAAGTTGGAGATTTAGCTTACAAGGGGAACAATGGTTTTACTCTAGAGATGAATCCAATTTATGGGGAGATTGAATATAAATAAAATAGATTCTATAATTTTATTTATTTTTGGATTTATTATTAAACGCCATAAAAAATTTAATTAATCATGTCAAATTTATGTTAATGATAAATGTAGTTGAATGATTTTTGAAAATAAAGATTGGTTACAAAATAGTCATAATATCTCAATTAATGATTTCTACATAGTGCTCGATCCAAGTTGTTCATACTTTTTACCTGTTCCATATCAATTAACCAACTATCCAAAATGAAAATTCTTAAAACGGAAACTTAGAAAATATCAATGAATAAACTAAAGAAGATGAAGAAGGACAAAAATATTGACGGATAGTTTCATACTCATCAAAATATGCAAAGCGGTAACTACAATTGCACTCGACGACACTTTATCTCTTGAAATGTTTTCATAATACACTCATTAGAAACATTTTTAAACACTTTTTTCTCTACATAAGGCACTATGCAACCATCTAAGAATTCATCATCCATTCGATTTCGCAAGTCATTGTGGACAATCTTCATTGCCGAAAAGACTCTTTCAACTGTAGTAGTAGCAACAGGTAGAAGCAAAGAAATAACATAACGAAAAAGAAATTGAAGAAAAAGCCTAAATATTGCCTTTTTAACACAAAAAGGGAATAATTTTTTTAAAAATGGAATGCCTAAGCCTGGGTTCAAACCCAGGCCACAAAAGCCTAACTCTTGCCTTTTTAAGTGAAAAAAGGGTAACAAAAAAATTAAAAAGAGAAACTTTCACAAATAACCACTATAATAAACTTAATTATGCTTCGTAGCTATAGTTTGCATATTTATGGGTTGTAGCTACAGTTCAAGCTGCCTCTTTTGTATAATTTGTGGATTTGTATAATTCGCGGGTACATTAGTATAATTTAGTTGTTTTTATTTAAACTCAAAATAACGAATTTATACAATTACAAACATCAGAAGTGTAAACAGTTATACAAATCATATTATACAAATTATGAATTACACAAAAGTTATACAAATTACAAATTATACAAATGTGCGAATTATATAAAATAAAAATGCTGAGCCGTGTAATTATAGCTAAAAGTAGGTCGCAAATTCTAATTAAGGCAAACTATAACTATGTTAAGTAATTAACTGGTATATGTTTGCTTAGACACGTAATTTTTTCAATTAAAAAACACCCAAACTGGGGCGAGTTTGCACAACCTTAGCCACTGGGCTATCTTCATTTACTATGTCAAGAGTGTTCACCAATTAATATATATCTAAAAATATCAATATTTAACATAAATATACGCAAAAAATTTCCGACGAAGGTTGTTCATTTGACCACCCTCGCCAATGCATAGCTCTGCCCTTGATTGGTATACAATATTTTTTTTGCCATGTGAATATGATGTATATATAAGGAGTATATAATCAGCTTGACCTAAACATGTTCAACTTAATAGATTGTTGTGTGCACTATCATATGGATCGAAATTGAAAGGTGTATATAATAATATTTGTATGCAAATATAGCAATAACAAAACTTAAAGCAAATTGCACGCATGTTTATGTTAGGTGCGTCAACTTAAATTGCGTATTTGCTAAACATTAAGAGCACCACATAATTTTTTAACAAAACCAATATTATCTGAAAAATATGTATACATTCAAATTCATTCATGTGTATCATAAATTATTAAGTATTTCTGACAAAGTTCGTATTAGTCCCTTTTAGTTTGGTAGGTGACCACTCGTGATCAAATTGTCGATTTGCTCACCAAATTATTGTCAAAATTTCGTTTCTTAATTTAAAATCCAAGTTAAAGAAATATATTGCTATCAGCTGTGCATCTTTAAAAAAAACACGAGAAGAATATACTTTAAATAAAATATACTCCTATACTATTATTTAATAAGGAGGAGAGAGAGACAATTTTGCTATGTTTATTAGTTAAAAATAAAAATAAATGACCATTTTATGCCAACTTTTTGAAATTGGGCTTTTAAATAGATTCTAATTACTTGTCTTAGTCGATACACTATGCTAGTATTTCTTTGCAAAACAAGACACTGTACTCAATGATCTTCGTATATTTTAACATAGAAAGTTGTCTTAAAGCTAAGTTAATGGTCTAAAAATTTTAGAAAAAATTACAGTGTGGGACCACTTGGCCAAAATACAGAGGCTGGAGGTAGGTGGGGGTTCATGGGTTCGAACGAACCCACTAGCTTTTCCATAGACCCTATATTTGTATTAGAAAATTAAATAAATATATGTATATTAACATGTGAACTCCCAAAGAAAATTGATTTAGAACCCCCTAACTCCTAACCTTGACTCCGCCTCTGCCAAAATATGAGCCCCGCTTACAAGTTTTTTAGATTTAATCACCAAGGAAAATTTATTATCAAATGATAGCCTCAAACCCTTAAATTCACGTTTTTTTTTTCAAGTGTCAAGTTAAATACGAATATCTCTGTCGCCTCATGTTGCTTGATTCTTCTTCAATTATCATGTTTTCTTCATTAGTAGTGCATAATAAATGTATAATATTTGGATAATCAGTGTATATACATGACACTCTGATTATACATTTAATATTCACATATTATACTGAAGAAAGATGACATCAAGAAAACAATGACATATCATTAGTATTGCAAAATGAGTTTGTTAGATTTGTAGTTTTGAAATATTGATGAATGAGGTAAGTTATATATATGTATGATAATTGAAACTTATTTGAGGTGAATTTTGTATCAAAGCATGTGTTAGATTGTTGAAATCCGAAGAATAAATTATATTTTTCGAGCAAAAAAATGGAAGGCGAGGACTGAAAATCTGAATTTTAAAGTGTCGTTAAATCAAATGGATGTATAATTTAGCTAAATCTGTAAACAGAGCTCATGGGAAAAAAATTGGTGTGGTTTAACTCAGATTTTAGTGGTGATGGTGGATTTAGGTTTGTGTATATTGTCATGTATAACTGTGTGTATCCACGAGTATATAAGTGTATATCCACTTTTAAATCTACAAATTACATGTTCATCATGTATATATATTTAATATTTACATATTTATGCAACTTTATGTGTGATATACACTAATATATATGAAACAAATTGTTATACACGTATCGTAGATGTTGCTATTACTAAAATAATAATGATATACACGAGGATATACATGTT